>OW388306.1:43127011-43727011 GCA_936450465.1 Gibbula magus | reverse complement strand
AAGTCAAGAGTTGCACAGGCCGCTATACGTGATTGTGGATTCGAACAGCTTAACCACCCACCCTACAGCCCAGACCTTGCCCCCAGTGACTACTTCCTGTTCAGAAACCTGAAATCCGCCCTACGTGGAAGGCACTTCCGGGATGACGAAGACGTCAAAGCTGCCACAGAGGCGTGGTTAGGGGGGCAAACGGAAGACTTCTACAAAAGCGGCATCAAAAGTCTTAAAGAGAAATGGAATAAGTGTATTGAGGTGAAGGGTAACTATATTGAAAAATAAAAGTAAAAAATTGACTACGCGAGTTGGTTTTATATTGAAGTTGCAACACTTATTGAACGCCCCTCGTAAACGAGTAAACTTCAGATGGTTTTGACTGGATCAAAAGAAGATGATCCAGTCAAAACCATCTGATGTTTACTCTTTCCTATATATAACCTTACTTCACGTGAGTAGCAACTCATTCTATTTATATATATAATATATATTACGGTAATACACGTTTGAGATTGCAAAAGTCATGCGTGTGTAAACTTGTAATATGTGTCTCACAGGAAGAAAATAAAATATTGTATGTCTATTAGGCTGCAAAAGTGACAATGGCGATAGGACTTTATTTTCAATTCTTTTTGAAAAAATAATGATTAGTGAGGAATACATATTATTTTTTCACCAAAATATCGGTTTAAATTGGTAGAAAAGGGAAGCACATAAGTATCTGCAGAACCATATTTTTGGTAGACAAGTGGATTGTGGTTTTAGCAATATTTTTAAATATATGATTTTAAATGCAAATGAAAAGCTGTCACACGCACAGATAAAAGTGATTCGCCGATGCCAAGAAAATTTAACTTTTTTGTATTTAGCCTCCATCCAACTTATTTTGCTTACAGTTACATATGTTTTCCTTGACTAATACCACGTTTATCACAACGAGTGAGGTAAAGTAAGGTAAGGTAAGGTAAGTAAACATGTTGTGAAATTAAAACTGTTCTACCTCAGGAGATGAGATAAACGTGATAGGTGCCATTATTCTCAATAATATATCCTTATACATGTGCAGCGTTCCAACGGAGAACTTGCAAAGGTGGAAGATCATAGTCACTAAGCTGCATAGGGGGTTTTATATTACTGATAGAATAGTGTATTTATTGTTGATAATTTTGTAGTTCAACGCCATATATTTACCCAAAACCCGACGTGAAAATTATTAAATACTATTGTTTCGTTAATATTAAATTAAGTTTTCAGATGGTGGATGGAAAGGCTTTTCATCAATTCAGAAGAGAAAATGTGTGCTTCTTCCAGTGCTTTGACATTTGTAGTTATTTGACAAACATGCATGTCCTGGAGTGATTGATTTCACAATTCAAGTAATGATGCAATGAAGTCCATATGATGATTTGTTAGATTATACAACAGCCTCAAGGATTATATTCTGTCTTTGCATCACATGAATTACAACAGCATGTTGTACTACTTTGTTATTTTTTAAAGGAGATTGTTTATCCAGCAATGTTCATCAAACTCGATTCACTTTTTCTTTTCAACACAAAACAAAGTTAATAGCCTATTTGCAGTGAAAAGTAATGGTAAATTGACACAAGAATATTTCTATCCCCTGCTGACATTTTTTTCTATTACGAACATTATCCCTACCAGGGTATCAACCGTATTATTAATTATTCACTAATGAAACAATTACTTTACAGTATATGAAGAAATCTTTTTATCCGTTGCATATCACCAGATGCTAGGTTCATGAAATTTGATACACGTGACAACCAGGATCCTTGTTTGTGTTTTTTTTATTTTATAATATGTATGATATAAAACAAAAACATTGCTATCATGTGTTTTTACGATATGATTTTGTAACAATTAAAACCAACAATGATCAACAAGAAAAAGCTTTCCAATTATCTAATGCAATTTCTTTCACATTCACACATATGTTAATGCTTTCTTAAAGATTTGCCTTTTGTTATTTTATAGATGTGTTTTTACCAAAGGAGGCGGGGATATGTGAACTGTGCTCCCTCATACACTTATTATGACAAGTGCTTTAACATGCTGACCTCAACGGTCTTGAGTATTGTTAAAGGTTACAATAGAAATAAGGTTTTAAGAGACTGAATCAGAAATGTCAATACAAGATGTCGTGAATTTATGTCAACCTGTATATCTAAGCAAAATCGTGTCATACAAAAGAGATATTCGTATTCACTGTAACAAATTAGGGTAAGAATACCTGTAGTCACGAAATAAGCAAGCAATGCACGTGCTTAAACTAGTATAGATAGAAAGACACAAGTCAGTTCAATGATAAGATTAAATAAAGCATAATAGGCAAATTACGTAAACTGCATATCACCTGGACTGAATACAATGACAGATGTGCTGGTTGTCAGATCTTGATATAATTCTTCTAATGGACACAATGTAAGTGCTAAACAAGTAACTACCTTACAACTCCCCTGAGTGATGATCATATTGTATACTTCCGGTCAGGAACTCACAGAGTAATTTACTTTATTTCTACATCACAAGAGCATCTGGTGCCACAGACTGATGGAGAGGTCCGGATCTGACTTGAAGGAGATTAATGCATAAGGGCTTATAAACGATCTGGTGTAATGTTTTCAAAACGTGATTAGAATACCTTAGTTGTGAGCCTGGAATGTTACACAAATTCATTACCAGTGCGTGAAGAAGTGAAAAACAGCAAACAATGTCCACTATAGTGCGCTTCAATCAATATCCCCTTTGTTCTTAAAGTTTGGTCGTTTACTAATATAATGATAACGAAAAACAAGTAGTTGATGTGTGTTGTAGTTGACTTGCACAAACACTGCTTATTTAGTATATATTAACTTCTAATCATAATGGTTCATTATATTGATATGAATAGCTACATTATGTAAAGAACATTGTAAAACCCTTTCTCAAATATAGTTCTCGATAAATACAAATCCCAAATTATACTTATAATTTCCACGTTCATGACATAATTATAACATATCCTTAAATTTCAAACACAGGAACATTAAGAGTTTGTAAAGAATGTTTGACACTAATACCTCTTAACATTACATTATGTTAAGTATATTGTACCGTTTGCCTTCTACCTTATAAGTCCGTTGACTCAATGATTATTGTCTACATTTTACTTTCAGTATGGTACTGTATACATTCTTCAGTCGTGTTATCATGCATATACAACTTACAACTGTTCCCAAACACGTGTGAAGTGATCCCAGCTAATATATGCAACATCTTTTAATATACTCTCACATCAATGCCTTTATTCGAGACATTGTGCTACGTTCAATTATAATCTAATCCCTCAAAAAAGCTTATCAGGACATGACAACCAGGGATAAAACCACGACGTTAACAAAGATAGATGAGAGTGACAAATTGCTCTCAAGGTATCAATTTACTGGCCTCTATTCTATCTTAAACACAGTGTTTTTGCAGTATCTTCATCTAGTGAAGTGACAGTGACATATTATGGCGTGTTCAGATACCATCAGATAACGAGATTAATTTCAAATATGCCAAAAGCGAATTATTACTTTATAAATTTTATATTTGAAAAGGAAATATTGCAATTATGCTAAAACACGAAGAGATACAATGTACAATGAAACATTTTAGAAATTAATATACGCTGTTTCAGTTGATTGAACCATGTAATACACTATTATAACCAACAATTAAATATTTATGAATTTTAAAACAGACAACAAGTTTACAATTGCATTATACATAATACTGCTCTTGAATAATAAACATGAAAATACAGTGATTATACAAGACATATTCCTAATAGTCTGAAGTGGATGATGATTTGAAACAACGTTTTCACAATATCCCACTAATCAATCTATTTATTGATTTCTGCCGATGATGAATAAAAAAACAAACTTAAACTTGTTTATCTTTGTATTAAGAGACATTTTAACACTTCTGATAATATTTATTTTGAAAGCCATGTTCAAGTTTATGTTTACTAATCTCTGTTTATGAACGTGACATTTCTAAAATATCAATGTCAGGACCCATGCAGTAATCACTTATGTATGAGCATTCGGTAATTCTATTTTCAATGATGGTAACACTGTTTATATTGTATAATCTGTTTTCATAAAGAATTAATTTGAGTAAAAAAATAGCCAATATGGCGACAACTATTGTTTGTAAAAGATTGTTAAAAGACGTTTTCTACTTCTTCTACTACTTCTATACAGACAGACCCCGTTTATCCGCACACTTTGGCTTCAATTGAACATCGTCGATATATTATGCCATGCAGTTAAACGAATCAATGCATTATCTAGTTAATTAATGTGCATGTATGCTATAAAACATCATTGTTCATATCAGCTTAGGATCACTAACTTGTGGCCTCATTTAATAATGTTACACTAATCTTATTTATTCAACAATTCTCCTGGGTTACGTTGCATAAATTAGCTGTCTGATTCACCGCCCTCATTTACAGAATTCGATGCGATGCACCTCGGCAGACATATAATGAATTGTAACCTTGTAATACTGCCTCTTTAACTTGAAAATCCAGAGGATTGTCTGTGTAGTTCAGTAGTAGTTTTTCTCTATCTGCAGAGGAAACAAGTGCAATCATCGTCATCCAATGCAATTAAATGTTCATAATAATCAATTTATCTATGTGAAATAGTCCCACACCCCTGCTTCTAACAAATTCGTTATTTTGAACGTTTTGTTAGTATGTAAGGCATGCCATTTCTGTACAATCTTCATTATAACAAACCAGCGCTATGTGTTTCCTATGTATAATCTATGAAATTGTTGCACATGTATACTATGAAACATCAATGTCCATATCAGCTTAGGGTCACTAACGTGTGGACAGATTTAATAAATGTTACACTAATATCTACAAGTGAAGACTAAATTTAACAGTACTCCTTTTGGTACGGTGGTTGTAATTGAATTAAACCCCTTCAGTCAATTAATCATCTCATTCCCCACCATCATTTACAGAACGTGATGCGATGCGCATCTTCAGACAGATAATGAAGTGTAACCTTGTAATACTTCTGACATTGATTCTGCCTCTTTAATCTGATACTCGAGTTGATTGACTGTGCAGTTTGGCAGGAATTCTCTATCTGCAGAGGAAAAAAAATCAACCCTCATCATTCAATGCATGCAAATACTTATGATAATCAATTGACGAATGGTGATGCACCTTTGCAGACAGATGATGAATTGTGACCTTGTAATACTGCTGACATTGATGTCGCCGCTTTAACGTGGTGATCCAGTGGATTGACTGGGTTTTTTTCTTATCTGCAGAGGAAACAATTTCTGTGTTGGCAGCTTTTGCATTAGTGGCAATGCAAACGTGAAGAGAAACTACAATTAAACACAGAAATAATATTCAATTCCACATGGATGATCAAGAAAACTGTAAATGACTTCAAATGTCCAGTGAGTTTCAGTATTCACTGAACTGAGAAATGTCTTTAAGATCTCCAGTTTATGTTGTTAAGACAATCGACAACAAGTTTTAAAAGAGTACCCCCTGTGGCATTTATTTACATGTGCACATTTCTGTTTCTATGAAACAAGATGCTCCCGTTTAAATAGAGCCAATGTAATATTTAATATCCATATAATGTTAGTAAAACACATTTTTGTTATTACCGAGAACAATTTCCTTAAAAACATTTTGATGAGTGTTTGACAGGTAAACTTATTTCAAATTATCCATTCCTTTTAAACCCATGTCCTTCTAAGACACAAAACTAATGGAACTTCAGACATGATTCATTCAGTGACAAAGAGACACGAGTTTAACATCAACTTTAAATGAAAAGGTTAAACGAAAAATGCCTTCAAAGAGAAAACCTTTTAAAGAAGAGAGATAAATTGTTGAGGAAACGAAGGACTTTTTGTTATCAGGTTTCTATGATTAAAATGAGAGAGTGAAATATCTAAATTGTGATATAATGTCAGTAATGAAGTTAAAAACATCGATGTAGATTATTGTAGTATTATTACATTAAATCATAGCATTTCTTGCATATGTAAAACACTGTTTTGTCGTATTGGGATATGTGTTGATTAGGAAGAAAGTAATTTTGTTCTTTCATGTAAAATGCAATCAGTACGTACAGCAGAATAATGTATAATTCAAATGCAATATAGTTTCAACACTTCAGAAACAATCATTATTTTGTTAACTTTCGTGAACACATCGAAACCACTAACACAGCATAGGAAATACGAACATTGAAACCAGTGAGGTTCAACACTGTTTGAGTCTGGACGAATTTTTAAGGGATTGTGATCAAAAGTTAGTGGTAAAACTCCATGAGAGAAGTCTGGAGAAATTACTCACAGCCAAAATAGTACACGTGTTTGTAGGATACATTCACGAGGTAAGAGCAAATTGATGACAACCAATGTAGTATATATGTAGTGTTCAGTTCAAGCAATATATTCTTTAACATTATTTACTTGAACAAGTACCATGTGTTCCTGACAAACGCTGTGGAGCCTTTGAATAGTTGATATGTTGATAACTGGAAGTATATATATGACAAGCAAAAACACGTCTCTGTCCAACAAATTACGTGGTAAATAAATAAGTAATGAGAAACCTTTAAAGAAATAAGAGTCAGTATTGATTGAAGAACAATAGTAAAGCGGTGTCCACTCTAAAAAGGGCAAAGTCTCTCCAAGTCTCCTTATGTGGTTAACAGAAAAAGGCTCAGAGTGGTGACATATATTGATGGTTCCTTCTTAAATAAACACCCCATGTCAGAAGAACACACATTCGTACATATGCAGGCTATTTATCGATTACTTTTTGCCTAATGGTTTATATTTGAAACCGGATTATATGAATGAATGAATGAATGAATGAATGAATGAATGAATATGCATATCACGTCTGTAATGCATGTTTGTGATGATCACATTTTCTACCTCACAATGTCTTCATTAATAAAAAAAATTTCTATGCACACAAGAAAAGGGTACCTTATATATTAGTACATATATGGTCTTACAAACAAGCATCATTGATACTTACTTCTGAGGAACTGTTACTTTTCGATGCCAATTATTTAAAGCATTGAATATTCCTGAACACAGTTTGGGAAGTTGTATGTATTGTAAAGCCTAATCTACAGCATCACGCCCTGTCCCGCCAAAACAGGAAAAGAAAAAAAGGCAACTCACAGTATTGTATAATTAATTTCCTGCAAAATGACAGCTGCCAAATAATGTTGTCAATTATAACATTTTCCAGATGTGTTCCTGGATTGGTTAAATGGTCCATTTCTCTTAAATTATAGGTTGTAGCCTTTCTCCCCTCTTTTGACTCGCATTATCTGTTTGTAAATAATAATATGTCGTTGTTAACCAGACAGTGTGGCCTTACTCGCAATTTATCTAAGACATCCAAGTCTGTGTGTCACCAATATTATGATATTCCTTAGGTAAATATTTATTACATATTTTACAAATTCCCATCAACATACATTAGTTATATATAACGTACAACCATAAACTAATGGTATTCTACAGCTGAAAGCCATTTAAATAGGACTATTTGAAAACACTTACAATATAAAATGAAACTACTTTAACCTGTATGCATCAGCATTATTTACACTTGGCTATTTACATTATGATGAGTTATTTCCACACTACCAAATAAACTTATATAATAAGATCAGCAACATATACGCTGCCACATTTTCAACGGAGTTAAAAGTGAATAATTATCAATCGTATTGATCAGGGTATGACACTTCATCTCCATCTTTATTTTAAAGACAACAGGATGCTGAATTCCATTTTCAAAATTGATTCTAGCAATTATGTTAACAAATTTTGAAATATTGATTTTCAATTACTAAATGGTGCTAGCGATATAATTTACCTTTCTGTAGTTAATTTCGTTTACCAATCATTAATGTAAGGTGTCATTAAATAAGACAAAAGATATGTGTTGACCCTCTCTAATAATGTGTACAATCATGAGGCTGTGACATGCGAATCTAAAATATGTTTATGAGATATTTAACACGTTTCTCTTTCTGTATCAAACTATTCTTTACTTTGTCCCGAACCATGGCGATTGAATTATTCAACGAGGTGTAAACTTGATATGAAATTGGAACAAGTTTGTTCGTTTCCTATTTATTACCAACAAATATTTCGTACGTTTCACTGGGGTTTAAAACATGATTTAATTGAATAAATTTCTCCTATAATGTTTTAATGGAAAATATTGGACGCCTGCAAACCCCTTCTGCTTCTGATACAAATTGAACCATTGTAGACTCTTACATAATAACCATTGGATTACAAATTCTGCAAATCACCATAGATCTTGTCATTTACATAATGTTAACAATTAACACGTCATGTGTTATGATGCTTAAACGAAGCCTTGAGGGGCCAGTTAATCATCTAGAATGAAAATACCAAAGCATAAATAATAAAAATAGTAAAAATTGTAACTCGAGTAACCATATGCACGCCTTTTTGAATATACTAATGGTGTGAACATATATGGCCCTGATATTCTTGACACGTTTTGAAAACATTAGAGAGCTCGCCCACAAGCCCTTGTACATGAATATCATTCAAGTCAGTTCCGGAGCTCTCCATCAGTCTGTGGCACCAGATGCTAATGTGATGTAGAAATAAAGGAAATAACTCTGTGAGTTTCCTGACCGGAAGTTTACAATATGGTCATCTCTCAGGGGAGTTGTGAGGTAGTTACTTGTTTAGCACTTAAATTGTGTCCATTAAAGGATTATATAAAGGTCTGACATCTGCCATTGCATTCAGTTCTCATGGGATCTGAACTGAACAGTCTACAGACGTGTGTTTGCTATTAATTGAAAATCAATATTATCGTGTAATTTCACGGCAATTTTACACTTTCATTTTTCAATTTACACTTTCATATAATTCCATTTTCATCACTAGACTGCAATTTGACTGGAACTCATAACAGTTATTCAGTAGCATGTTAAACTAAAGGATAGTTTGTGAACCTTTTTGATAAGATTATCATTTATTAAGATATGTGTTAGGTGTTAAAATAAACGTATGCGTACATAATGTTCTGTTTAGAAGTTAGCTACGTTGGTCGTAATTTTTCATTTATAAACCTTTACAACACAAATAAATATAATATGATGTATATTATATTGGGTAAATAAAATGTAGTGAGATTACATTTTCCCACATTAACGAGGACGAAAAGTATATTTTTTCTGTGAGACTAATTGGCTGAATCTAATCAACAAGGGGTTCATTAGTAAGCTTGTTACTATGGTTTTCTAGGCTATGTGACAGAATAAGGTTGAATTTTAACAGCATTACAGACAATGTCTGTCAAATGAGACACCTGTTAGCTCATCATATATAACAACGTAAAGTTTAAATCACCTTTAAATAACGGAGACTATTACATGAGCAAATATGGCATATGAATTGTGCTAAACTAGTGTAACACTGATATATGCATGTGTAGAGTTTTGGTAAATAAACTTTATATTTTCCTAATGTTAACTAATGTTAACTTTCCAGCCTCAATATCTACAATTGACATCAGATATCGTTATTTATAAGAAGTAAAACATGTAGATACATCAATTCCATATGTTATGAACGGCATTGTATATTTTCTAATCAAAGGCCACTCCTGTTGTTGAAGATGATAGGCGTGTATGCTATGTTTATGATGCATATCATGATGTAAGAAGAAAGTATCAGGAAACCTCCAATTATTACTAGGGTTATATTTATCTGAAAGGTTAAGGTTACACACAAATGAAACTACTTTTGTATCAATAATATGCCCATATATACATTCTATATAGTATATTAAAAAGGTGGGAATTGTTATTTTTCTGAAAAGTTAAATCTTAATTGTGAATTAAACAAATTAAAATTCCAAGTTTCAAAACGTTCCATTGCAAACGAAAACGACCCATGACTTATCTCCCCCTGATATATCTATCTTAATTGGCAATGATGTCACAAAGAGGGGGAATATTCCTCTTTTTGTGTTTCGATGTTGATAAGAAACGCACATCGCATTGTACATCTTGTACACTTGATGATACTTCTGGAGAAGATAATGATAAAAATAGCTTCAACATATGGCATCGTCTGCCTGAAATATATACGATAATGACATAATTACAAAGGAACTGTTATGTAGATTAAGAAAATAAATGTATATGTTATGCTATAGCCAAGTCATAAGTGTGACAAAAGCGTCTAGACAAGACGGACAATAATCTGCTACGAGCATTCTAATTGGTAATCATTATTTATGTAATCGAAATGTGAATGCAATTTCAGTAACAAAACCGATTTATTTTGGGCGAGACATATCTTGACATTAGAGAACAGGAAATATTCTTACTTTCCAAACTCGTTAATCAAAGTAATCATCACACATGATTGTAGAAAATGTAAAGCACGGACATAAAATTGGCCAGAGGCGTAACAACATGGGACATAATTTGCCTGATATGATTCTATTAATAGAGTGAAAATATAGTGAACATAAGAGTTTCTAAGTATTTCGTGTGCTTACAAAACAACAGAAGAGAAATGTTAGCATTAATGACGTATTTGACACTTGGGGGTCTTCGCATGTATTTTTAATGATTTTTTTGTAATTAAATATTTCATTTCATATAATTTTTTGGACTTTTTTTCAACAGCAATGGTTGTAGTAAAAGAGAAATATATTAGCGTCCTGTACTCATGTATTCCTAATATTTCATAATTTAAATACATGAAATGAAAAGGTTTAATTAGGAATTAATCATAACCGAAGATGAACAAGGTGATCGGTGTGTACAGATTTGAGAAAACATTTCTGTCCTGTACAGAATATATTGAAACGGTAATCACTTCGGAAAATGATTAACGGTATCATATTCAATATTGATATATCAGCATTATCAACGTCATCGCTCCAAAACACTTAAAACTGAATATCTACCTTACTATGAATCTCAAATAATGTGATGTTTCAATCTGGAAAATGCCTCTTTTGATTTCCTATTTTCCGGAGATCACAAATAATCTAATTATGCATCCATTCCATTGTTAAAACAAGTAATGACCTTTTAGAATTCAAATATTAGTTCCCTAAATGTAGAACAATTCTCGCTGGCAGAAGGAAGCTACGCCAAGTAAATGTCAAAAGTAATGAAACAATAATGGAGCTATATCCGTTGTAGTTATGACGTCACAACGTTTTTGTCTTGGTACTCTAGAAACATAATGGTTCCTGGACTTATTGCTCCTTCTTCTGTCCATAACAAGATGCCATATCAGGAATTTTAGACGTATTTTGTTTCAAAATTGATTTATGCATAGTATTTGACTGAATGATATCAAAACTTGTTCATGCAAAGTTCGACAATTTGGACTTTTGGGATGATGACTTTTGTGCATCGTATAAAAATGCTCTATTAGCTTCAGCTTAATAGGAAGCTGATCAGGAAACATGATATATTGATTACTAATAGTCAATAAATTGTCTTAGTTACATGTTTTAGGAAAAAGATTATTATGTATCTGTATTCAACATTTTGTTTGACAGAACCAAAGAAAAGAAACATTCAAGTTTTTATGATTTACTTGAATTATGGAAAGAAGTTTCTTGAATGTGATGAACCCAGTTGATGATGACAAATATCTAAGCCTTTGCAAATGTGTTTACACATTCATATATCCAATTTTAAACCCTAGCTTAAAAACTTGCTTAAATACACAGTAACATTTGCTATATAGATTTGCTACCCGCAGTGCTAAAAGCAGTGACACGCAAACGTAAATGTTTAAAGTCTATCATTTCAGATATTTTATCTGTTCATTTTGTTTACATAGAGAAAAAATCACCAATAACTTAACACTCCTCTTTTGTCTCTGCCAGCAGATCCTGATAAATGGCACAAATAGGCCAACATTGAAACTAATGAATAATTAATACATCATTAGTGGCCATGTAAAAGTTTAAATACGAATTTTTACCACCCCAAATCCTGATTCTAAAACTCCAGTGACCGCACATAATGTGGTTATGAGTTAAAACACTACAATATGTGTTTTGTTTATGCCTTAATTAACTTTACAAATAATTGCATAACAGTTCTACTCGTATGTTGTTAACTCTTATTTAGAAGTCTGTCGTTCAACTGTGTCAACAGTGAATGAAACGATTTTAAAGGGGCAGTAGCACGTTTTTCGCTGAAATAAGTCGATGAAATGTATTTGAAAAATAAAGTCAACAGTAGTAAAACACGCTTCTCTCTTCGGAAAATCACGTGTACATGGTTCCGTACAGCCAAGGCAATAGTTTTTGTCATTCAAGAATTCAATAATAAATGTGTTCACATTAAAATGGCCGCCATGCAATGTTTGCTTTATACACAACACTGTTATTACAACTGCGGAAAATTGGTTTGTGTAATACTATATTGCACCCTCTAAAGTACATATAAACAACATAAGCTATCATTATAAATTCGAAATTTAAAAAAATGAAATTTGCAAACAACGTGCTACTGCAAGATTCATTAAGTCACAATTCTTGTCGCGATGACACATATATCACTCAGGTAAAGGAACATGGGGAGGGAGCAGTTTGGGGTATTGCTTTTTAAATCAATAGTCGCCTCAAGGAGTACAAAATGATGAGTTTGAGTAATGACATTCACCTGCAGTAACAAAAGAAATCGAAATCGTTCAACAAATTCACTACTTTTTCCATTATGGTTATTCTAAAAACATATCCACACTGTCACACTTTTAAAACGTTTATCATCGTTTCAGCTATCTATAATGGATGTGTCACTGTAGAATTGGATTCATTCTAGTCATATATGCTACATAGGAATTGACGTTATGTAATTCATTGAAATCATTAAAACAATCTTGTATCTTGGTCTACGAAAATAGGATATACCCTACTAATAGTTACTAATAGATACACGCAATCATACATGTATATAAAGACCAACAGTTACTAAAAGATAGACGAACTTGTATAAAGAATTAATGTTGTTAATGTCAGAATAATATACACGTGAATTAGCAGATTATAGTTTATTGTCACTAATAATTGAATTCCAGCATAGCATATTAAACTATTTTGACAGAAGCCATCAGTGCACTTCCGTCCTTCAGTCAATCAATAGAGAGATGAGAGAAAAGCGGAACAGGATGTCAAATGTCAAACAGTTACATCAAGAGATGCTCAAACGAAATAATCACTTCCTTATAATTATTAAATTAAACCAAATCATCAATAACATATTTGAAATAAAAAATTATAGATTTACCATAATTATGACTGTGCCCATCATAACAAGGTGACCAATGTACATTCATACTTGCTTATTTGTGAACCTGATTATATATATATATATATATATATATATATATATATATATATATATATATATATATATATATACATTTATATATATATTTATATATAGTTTCTTGAGTTCAGTTCCATACTGGTGATCTTAACATCACCGATGTGCAAGCTCAAAATACTGCATCGTGAACAAATGTTTTTGCATATTAAGTATATATCCTGAATACATTATTAAACACTGAACTATATTTCATGTTTCTGACTTTCCTGATCTCAAATGAAGATAAAGTATGATGCCTTCCAGGTTCAAGGCAAAATAACGGAAATATGTGAAAAAACGTGTTGCCCTGGGATAAGGTGATTTTTAAAACAGAAACCATCAATAAATGTCGCCACTTTCTGCTTTTTTCCTCAAGTCATTTGGACACTTCGAGAGGGTTTCGTCCTTTTTAGAGTGGACACAGCTTTACTACTGTTCATCAATCAATACTGACTCTTATTTCTGTAAAGGTTCTTATTAACAATTTATGTCGTTTTTTTTAGTTATACATTTAGTTCCAATTATCAGCATTTTACCCTGGCATAGGGTTGAAATCAATTGTCTACTACCTCTGTTTGCAGAAGCAGGGTTTAAGTGTAATTGCTCTAGTGTAGTGCTTTGTTCACGTGAAGTGTAACAGTCACCATTGCTTGAGGCGAACACTTCTCTCTTATTTACAGCAGACAAACAGACAACTTTGGGTTGATAATGTTTAATAGGTCTTAACACTACTCTGTATGTAAACTGGACGTGTAGTTTCGGTTTCTGCACATGTATAATAATGTTGCTCGATTTTAATTAGAAACTAGTAATTATGATGTATTTGGTAATTTGGGATAAATATGCAAGTTGAGTGGAATGATTTGAACTGAAATTAGCACATATCCTTTGTTTTCACGTATTTCAGCCAAATAACATTTTATGAAACACAATGGATGTACCTTTAAAGTGAAACATAAGTGATTGAATTTTTGAAGTTCAGAACTGAGGGGATATAAGACGGTCAATATAAGTTGGTATTGATGTAATTAATTGATAATTTTGGAACGGCTCTCAGCTTGTTTTCCAATTCATTTCATTAATGAATAAAATATGTTTAAACCATATGAATACAACTCACAGGACAAACAGTGGTGGAATCTGCGTGCCGGATCCTTTGGGATTCTTCAGGATACTTCAAGATCCGTCAATATTTTGGAGAATCCGGAAGGCTCCGTCAAATGGATGTCACCACTTTTTGACCTGTGACTGTTAAGACTATGTTGGATAATACCATGTCCAATACCCATGTTTGTTGAATTACAGCAGCGTTAATGTTTTAGTTCACTTTCTTTCGAATGCGTAAAGCAAACTATTGATTTGGTTGTCATTTCCACATCATCTGCATACTTTACAAACGATACATCCTATGTGAAACCTCTGTTAAGCTATATCACACATTATCGTCTACCAAAAATAAATACATTGGGTAAAACCTTCAAAACACACATTAAACGTAGTGAGAATGTACATTTTCAAAACTTCTTTAGTTCACTTAAAATAACGGGTGACATTTACGCCATGGGGAGGTTTAGCAATCGTCTTGTCTGTCTGTTGGAGGGGCATTCTAGAAGTTGGTTCAATGGCGAATACAAGGATTTGATTTGTTAAGCTTGATAATGGTGTAAGGATCTATACCGATGCGTCGCCATTGTTAAATAAAAAGTTGATAAACTATATATATATTCTTCTTCAGTCACTTAAAAGAACCAAAATGGTTTACAAGCACAATCGTCTTGTCTGTCTGCCTGGCCATACATCTTGAGTCCTTTTCGAGCATATTGTTGAGTTGTCATAAAACAATTTGTTTCATTAGTCACTTTGTCCAGACAATTTGGTATTACACTTTTTTCCAAGCTCAAAACGTGTTAAACATCACATGTCTCATTGCGGATGTTGTTATTTTCCAATTTGCGTAGTAGTGAATTTTAAACTTTGATGTGCTTATCAATGATCTTTGTCCCTACAGTAATAAGGATGTTTAATTATGTACTTTACTTGATGTTTGCTATGATTGCAATGTATTTGAAAGAACCAATATACATGTTGTTTGTAGCAACTACTTAATTGTCAATGACGAGTTTTTCACTCATTTACTCTAGATATACTTGGGTTTTTTTAGCCAGAATATATGAAATCTTACCCCTTTTATTGCCAGATTTTGTGGATAAAGTAAGGTAATTTATTATTTTCACTGCACCTCCATTTTGAACTTTTTAGAATGCTTACATAAACAGTTCAAATTTACTGACTATTGGTAACATTTGTAACATTTGTGTTTTCGTCTTCTCTTATCTTATTAATGTTACTGAGAAAATAGTTTTAGCTATAGAGAAAAGTCGCCAAATCTAAAAGTAAATCCACTTTATTATCCAGTTAAAAAGATGGCATCAATGTCAGCAGTGTTACAAGGTTACACATCATTATCTGTCTATAGAGGGGAGCTTTAACATCGCATCGCCTTCTGTCAATGAGGGCAGGGATAATGAGACAGTTAATTGATTGAAGGGTTTTAATTCTTCTGCACATTATCAAATGTCCATTACTGGTTCTCAAATAGATCTGTTGCTACTTTGCAACGGTTTGATATCATATACCTTATTAATGGGGTTATATATTTGAAGCACATACATGTACATTAAAGACGCATCCATTGTGTTTCATAAACATTTATTTGGCCTTGACACGTGCCAATATACGAGAGATATATGTCCCCAGTAGTAATATATCCTTGCTTAGTATTTCATTCCCGTGACTATACATGCCACATATGTAATACAAGATAAGTCAATATGTATTAGATGTTGTGCTAATATGTTTCTGGGTGACACTATTTCCATTTCTTTAATAGCCTTTCTTTCACCAGGGAAACATAATCTGTAATTTACAATTGTAAAATTGCTTTTTGTGATCACAGTTTTACCTCAAACATACAACTATACATGTCATCATATTAGTCAAACGATAATGATGGGATGTACAATATGTAATAAAAATCAATCAAGCATGTTAAATGAAACTTCGAAAGTAGGAAGTTGTTTTGGCCGCTTGATCCGCGACTTCTTCAGCATATTCCTAAAATACGGAAATGTTAGTTATCCTTTGTCCATTAGTCTTAAATAAGCTATCAGTCATTACACCGAGTTCCTTAATGAACTACCTTGTTTTTAGTACATGGTAACTGTAGTCGAAAACAAGGTAAGTCAATATCACCTTTTGATGTTATATCCGGATTCCACCTGTGGAGGATGTTTTGTACTCAATCTGTTTCTTTTGTTCTGATTATTAATTTGACCTTTAGGGTATTTGTTATATCCTTATCTTCGAAGTATATACCATTCATTGGACCGTTGCACTGTAAATCTAGAATAAATGTTCTCACTCTAAACAATTCAGTACATCCATCAAATGCATCTGTCAATGTTTAGCGTTTCATCGTCACATCATGGCTCCAATGTTCTAGAAAACATAATGTTTTATATTACCGAGACAAACATCTATTGACGTACGTACCATAATGTAATAAGCTTCATTATTATTTCATTATTTTTGACACTTTACTGTTGGCAGCTTTTATCTGCCAGTGAATGAACTACAGGGTAATATTGGAGTTTGCGTAGGCTAACGTGTAAGAACATCGAAATGGATTTCTAATTACATTATTTGTTAAACAGGCATCATACTTCGGATTTCTGGAGACAATCATCAAAAACAGCATAAATCATCTACACCATCTGCTATTCAAATTGGATCAACGAGCTTTTATATAAGATTATAAACCAAGCAATGTGTTTTAGACCAAAAGACGCATATAAAGTGTTTTACATGAATCACTTTGATGGAATATCAACTTAATACTAGTCTCGTCTCTGGAGGAATAGCATTTGAAAATTCATACGAACATCTGGCATACACCGATTTGAACAATTACACTACGACCTCTCAGCAATATATAGTTCTTCTTTATTTAGTTCTTTCCAAAATAATTGAGCATTTTTTCTACAATAATATAACTTTTAAACTGCTTTCTGTTGGCTTATTCTTTTCTATTTTCAACATTTATTTCGACTAGTATTTCTGAGTAGGCAATACTTTGTTCTGTTTACGCTATCCCTATAATTTGTTAAGTGTTTCAGGCCCTTTCTTGCTTCTATTTAAGCCCTGTGGCAGTCACTACCATAAAAGCTTTTCAAGGGGTTCATCTCATATCATTAACATATCAGGATTCCTTGACGTTTTTACTGAACTCCAAGCCTCATTTTGAGGCATTTAAGGTAGATTCATCGTAATGTTGTCTTTACTTCACTGATACTTATGGGTAAGCAAGAAGTTTACAAATGTATGTGTTTTAACGAGGTGTCCTAAATATTGATGACATGGATGGAATTACGAGATAATATTTCTGAAAAAAGAGGTACTTTTTCGTTTCTTCATAATTTACATGCTGTAAGAACAGTTCAATTAAAATATAATGGAGAATTACTTAGATTGTTACAATCAATGAACTGAGAATGTTTGTTTTTCAGTGTCTTCATACATTGACTTTAGATTCGCAATGACATATCTTAAAAATAAGGTTAACGAACAAAATTTCTCTTCGAAACTCACAGTTACAGGATAATACAATGCTGAATTGGTAAAAGAGTCATCAGATGAAATTGTGCATTCAAGCCACCATGTTAGACATGACATTTACATCCATGTAAACTAGAAGTTTATTGAATGAATTATTGATTTAACGCCAAAAGACATGGAGTGAAAAGCTAACAAATGACTTCCTAATTTAAAACAGCCGAAACGGTTTTAATACTTTTTAAAAGTTTTTCCTTATTTGACTTTTAATTATCTCATTTCTGACTTAAACTATTTAATCGATTTCTAGTTTCCTTGGTCAAATCAACCTTTCCTACATATTTTTTAGTGAGTCTAAGATGCATATATTATGAATTTCGTTTTCCAGAGCATGATATTCTTAATTTTTTAAAGAAAATAACAAGCATTTCTACGATTGAAAAACGATCGGCACTTAACAACGAGCTTTTCTAGTATTTTCTTTCTTGATAAGCAATCTTGAGGTTTACATTTAACATTCTTACCAACCCTTTTCATACAAGTAAGTGAAGAACAACAGGCAGGGTGAACTATATTATAAACGGATATCGCTGCTTAATCGATTATAATGTGTTTGTATTATAACGTCACAAAAAACAAGTTGTCAATAGTTACATCACTGAATCACGATGTAATGTAATTCATCTGAAATGAAATTCCCTTAATGTTTCAGAATATAAGAGTAATGTTGACACTCGAATTGTATTGATTTCAATAACAAAAACTATGCATTTTAAGACAACATCGCCATCATGTAAAGATACCAGTATGCATGAATTGAGGGGCATAGAGAGTGCAGATTTATGTTTCAGCAAAGTTGATGTATGACGGGGGTATGAGAAGTACATATAGAGAATCTCACCCTCGTGTCTTCTGATATCAAATATACCAACACGAGTTGATGAAAGTTACAAATATCCGAGGCTTGCCGAGGATAGTTTTACTTTAATCAACGAGTGTTTATATATTTGATATCAGAAGACACGAGGGTGAGATTTTATTTATCATTCAAAATCATTCTTCAACAATTATTAGCAAAATAATGAACATATCTGCAACACAAAACTGCCATTTGACTACCTCAGCAGTGAGCTCAGTGATGTAATATCATTGTGACGTCATCAGCATTAAGGCTTCATACCATTGTTACGTCATCAACTTTGTGACGTCATAAAATTGTCAGCAGTGTTCTCAGTGATGTCAAAGCCTTGTGATGTCATTAACTGATGATGTAATATGATTATGACGATTTGATTGTAGCGATATCTACAATGTAGATATCTACTGTGGGAGCCAGTTTTGGATGATAAATCTGTTATTCAGAACAGTCATCATTTGATGCGTTTCTGTTACGTTCACGTTACTATCTCGTTGTTCTTTACATTTTATAAATTGATACACATCTCTTATTTTACTTGACAGCAGTGTTATCACTTTCTCGCTTAGCTTTCAGAGTTTGCAGCTTTGGTAATTGCAATCAGCGAAACTTTATCAAAATGCGAATTTAATACATAAAATATCTATAATTGTGCAATTTAGATCTGAATGAATATTTCCAAGTATTTTCGAATGACAGTAATACGATAAAAAAGTCCATTAACTTGCTTTCACACCACTGAAAGTCAACATCTCTCACAAATACGGCATTTGACGGAACTTCTAAAAATCAATATCTTGAATAAAGCAATTGGATTATTTTAAATGACATGTCATTCAAAATCATGCGTCAATTAAATGAAAGTCCCAAAATGGAATCATTTGCATTCCCCCATACAACGACGTTTTCCAATTTTTTTGATGGGAATTAGGAGGGGGAAGTTTATAGATTCATCAAGGCAATGAGTACCATAGTTGAATGAATTTGATACAAACGAACGCAATAATGTCAGTTCTTAACTATCAATGTTTTAACGGGGAGTCAATGTTGTGCAGAGATCGTGATCATATCAAAACAAAACAAATAAACATGTATGATGTTCAAATAATATCCTTCTTAGATTATTGTATATTTACCTATTTCATGGAAACAAAAATAGTGAAATCCAAACTGACATCTGTTTAGAGTATTATATCCTTTAAATAGAAACAACGTTCTGTTCTTCAATACCTCAGTATACAATGTTTAAGTTGTAGAAAAGGAGATAATGGTTTCCATGCGATAACAAAATGGTTCTCATCATTCAGCAGGTCCACTTGTGTTACAAATACAGACGCCAGCTCTTAAACTAAACTGAAGGGCAAAAGAAAGTATAACACTCACTTGTTTTCGATTAATTCAATAGTTTATAGAAATGAGATGCATTTGATTATGGCAAGATACAATAACACCTTTCGGCAGTAGTTTGAATGCCTTATTTGGTGAATGTTTTATTGTTTAAATAAAATATCATTATTTAAAGTAGACATGGGTAAGAAATTAAATTTACACCAACATGACCCCTACCATGTTCAAAATGTTGTAAATGTTTGCAGGACGAATCACATTTATTGATTTGTTATATGTCGATGAACAGTTTATAGTAACTATTGTGTTACTTGTTACATAAATTCTCACATTTGTTAACACAATTAATTTACGTTGCAACTTGAACCAATCAATCATGACACATCAAAGCGTTTATTTAAGATATTTTGCAACGTCCAATGAGAATCTAATCACCAAAAAGTCAAGTAGGACATGAAAATTACAGATAAAACCACAACATTAACAAAGATGGATGACAGTGACAAATTGCTCTCAAGGTATCAATTTGCCTGCTCTCTATTCCATCTTAAGCGTTTTTCGCAGTCTGAGTTTCAGAACTGACAGTGACAAATTACTTAATGTTTGATTACCAAAAGATAACTAGATTAAGCTCTAATATCCTTACTTATTATTAGAGATAAACAATGATAATTTGTAATTTTTATAATGACTATTGTAACATACAATTTGAAAGCAAGATGGTATAAATACAGTTTAACACTATTTCAAATGATTAAATTGCACATATTAATTAATACCATTAGCAGAACACATTGAATGTAGAAACCTGTATCAGAAATAATCATATGTACACAATTGTACGTTGATTGTCATGCTCTTCTTGAATGAAAGACATGCACATATAGTTTATTCTTCAAAGCAAGAAAGCAATGAGTTTTGCATGACACATCGTCTGCATTCCATATTAATCCATTCATCAAATACTTTATTGTAATATGTTTATTAACAATAAAATGCAAACTTCTAGAATCCAAAAACAAATAAAACCTTGTTTGGCTTGTATCAATGGGAGCTCTTAATCCGTTTGATAATATTGATACTGAACGTCATATTGAAATTAATGTTTATCAAGCTCTGTTGATGTACGTGATATTTCAAAAATATCTGTGAAGAGTCATACATTAGAAATGATCAATCATCAATAATAAATTGTATTCCCTTTTTACAACGACACTATCCTTTTCTACACTTGACTTCATGATACCTAGTATTTTTTTCAGCACATTTTATATTAAAACATCAGCAAATATGTGACAAAGAGAGTACTCTACTGTGTGAGTATACAGATGAATCACACAATCTTCAATCAAGTGCCATTCTCAGGCTCAAGTTGACAGAACTCTATGCAATATCAGAATCCGTGGTTAAAGAGAGACTACGAAGTGGCTGCTTGTTAATCTACTGACAGTGATCCATCTCCTTAACATAATAGTTAAAGGGATTGAATCTAGGATCCGCTCAATTTACACTGCTTTCTCATATCATTTCTTTGTTTATTACAAATTGTGACAGTGTCAGCGAGAAAGTACGTGTCAGTTGTGAAAGTGAACAATTACTATTAATTTCTAAATGTTACAGACAAGAAAATACCAACCAAGAGAACAACCATTACGCCCCTATCCCATGTGGCTGCAACAGTGAATAAGTGTGGCTAAACACTTAGTTAATCATGTGACAAACTGGAAGGGCTTTTGTATCCATCAAGTTAAATGGAATGTCAAAATCAAACGGAAATGTTCAACACATCAATCTTCAAAGAATACATTTAACACATAAGCAATAATTAAAATATGAAATTTTAATCAAATAACAATTTAAAGAAATAAATGCATAGACAGGAATGTCCTGTGAATATTCTCAAGGTCATACTTTCCCTGCAACTGTTGTAAAACTAGTACCAGTGTTTTGGCAAACTAGACGAAAACACAAATACAGTTAAATTCCAATATTGACAGATGGAATTGTTAAATAAAATGATAAACTATTATGATCTTATAAATAGTTAGCAATCAGTACAAGGAACCAAGAACGTTTACCATTCAACTAACGACAACAAAGGAATGACAGTGCAACCAATCCATTTGTCAGCACATGAAATTTTAAACATTCACTCAAAACACAAATTAGAAAATAGAATATCCACACAGAAACTTGCGGTTTTTGACAACTATCCAACCTTGAAAACGGTATAAGATAAAGTTCAATGTCTGGACAACGCAAATAATTAAACGTGCTGCTCTCCGAAAAGTTGTTTCATAGATTTTCATTCAGGTTGCTTATAGAAACTCCTTTTGTCTGCTAGTTCATTCTCGACGACCATTATTTTAATTTTATTTTTTCAACAGATCTACAGTTTCGATGTCTTGATTATAAATACACTTCTGGTCAATTCTTATGATCAAATTATTGATGAATAATTCATAATAATTAGATCGGGCCCTTTGTATAACCTTCTCTACCACTCTCTGATTTCAGATCTACACACTGCTGTTTCTAACGTAATGTAAATATGAGGATTCCATTGGTCATGGAAAATCAAATGTTATTTTCTTCCAACAACATATGGTTAACAAGAATATTGAATCAGTACACTGCTTTGCAGGCACATTTTGATTCATTTCAGGGACTTCAGCCTTCCTCCTCAAAACCCCCAGAGACAATCGAATCAATACAAAAAGGACACTGTCCTGCCTTTTGTTCAGCTGCGGGTTTGTGAATTAATCTGACCCGTTTGGAATTGCTTGTGATTACTAACGATTGTGGTCAGTTGGACACTTGACAGATTTTAGATATTGCGGCATGGTTGGACTCCATAACTGGTTCCCAAGTTTTGTTATGCTACACACCATTTACAGACTGAGACTGTGCAAAAATTCGAAGATGTGGTAATATGTGGGAACGATCAATAAATGTCACAACTCTTTGCATTTTTTCTAAAGTCAAATAGACAATTTCGCCTTTTTAAGAGAAGATACAGCTGTACCACTGTTCATCAATCAATACTAATTCTTATATTTGTAAAGGTTCTTATTAAGAATTAATGTCTTTTCTGTCATACACATAGTTCCAATTATCAACTCTAGCATAAGGTTATATAATTTTGATATCTCTTTTGAGTAGTTTTGTACATGTTAAGTTTTACAGTCACCCTTTAGCTTGAGAATCAGGAAGTTGTATTTTTTCTTAATCTGTTGTTTTCTATGTTTACAATAAGGATAAAAGAGCTAATAAACATACAGTTTGTTACATAGGTTAACTACAAATTAAATAAAAACTATCAATGCCGATGCACATGTCGACTATCTTTGTACCAATGGTGAGTCTATAATATATTAAATTGTGTTGTATGTCAGGGAGAAAGCACGAGGGTCGGGTTTTGGTAGACATTTCAAACACCTGAGGGTGTTTGAAATGTCTACCAAAACCCAGCCCGAGTGTTTTCTTTGACGTATATACCGCCATGCGTTTTAAATATAAAAATGAAAACAATCCTGTTAGTGTTTCAAGCCTTCGTGATCCAAGTTTGAGGCGCACATAAAATATCCCAATATTGTGAGCGGAGCAGAATAGATACCAACAAACAACCATCTCATGATCACCAATCCTCTGTGGTCTAGTGGGACAAGTCTTGGGCTACAAATCGGAGGGTTGCGGGTTCGATTCCCGCATTGTCAACTATGCAAATTTTTTAACTTGGAAATTTTTGAGTACCTAACTGAACAGGAGATTGAGGTTATTTGGAGTTAGGTCTTACAATTAGATTGTAAAACTTCAGGTCTTACTAAATGTTGAAAATTAACCTGCTATGAGGTTAACATTCGACGGTTGGTAAAACCTCTAGTCGTAGTAAAACCTTAAAATTAGTGTTGAAACCTGATCAAAGGTTATTACAAGAAATGCAGTTACCTCAAAGTGTAAAGATATATCCTGAGCTAGGTTTATACAGTATATATTGTATCTCTTATTTACTTTCAAACTAAAATTTTCACTCATAAATAATCATCCTGTGTAAAATGTGAAAATGTTACTTTCATTGACAAATTCAAAACAAGAACAGAGTAAGATCAATCATTACCCATACAATTATTTACATTGAAACTATTCAATTTTGAACCTGGTAGAATGCTGAATTCACTGATTATTCACAAAACCTATAACCGATAAATTTAATAGTCATATTCGTGTTTTCATCTTCTCTCCTTTTATTACTGACGAAATAGTTAACGCTAACCAGGCAATGATGTCTACTGTAGATAGAGAAAACTTGTCAAGCCTCATAGTCAATCCACTCTATTATCCAGTTAAAGAGGTGGAATCAATGTCAGCAGTATTACAAGGTTACACTTCATTATCTGTCTGCAGAGGGGAACATTGACATCGCATCTCGTCCTCTCAATGAGGGCAGGGATAATGAGACAGATAATTGATCGAAGGGTTTTAACTCTTCTGCACATTATCAAATGTCCACTTCTAGACTGACTTCAATTACGTCTGGTTTCTCTTACTTTGCAAAGGTTTAATATTATAACTTTATCAATAGGGTTATATATTTGAAGCACATACATATACACTAAATCAGACATGTGACATTGCTTAGTTACAACGGAACCATATCGAGATTGCTACAACTACGGAATACTGTGACACTAAAACTACATTAGGGTGAATTCCAAATAATGACGATGTTGCAGGCCTGGTAATAAGTACTGTATTCATGCAGTTTAAAAGCCATGCACCCAAAACCTTAACTCCGTTTTGGACCAACATTCTCACTTTATATAAAAGCAGTAGCCTTAAAAGCATATTATACTAAAGTGTATGTTTATTTTCAAAAACATTATATCAAACACATTGCGCAAACATTAAAAATAGAGTCCACAAGTTATTTCTTATGTCGAACAGTCTAATATGTTCAATATTTACCTTTGAAGGAAAGCTAAACGAAATACCAATAAACATTTGTTACCTTGAATGCCAAATACTTTCAATATCAATGTCAAACTAAAACTATAGTTAATACAATGTCAATAAGGTTGTCATCATTTTCAGTACAAGTTATGATAGCTCATACATAATTGATTACTGCATTGCTTTGGTTCATGGATATTTTGGAAATATCACGTACATAAACAGAGCTTAATAAACATTTATTGGAACACGGCATTTACTTCAATATTATCAGAGGGATGAAACATCTCCTTTTAAGATGATAATCAAGTTTGAGTTCGCTTTGGCTTCAAGAGTTTTTCATTTTAGAAACACAGTGGTATAAAGTACATGTTTAATGAATTGATTTATGTTATGAATTTTTTTTTTTAAAAACCATTCACCCGGATAGTGGGCACATGGTTGTGTTTACAACATGTGTTTGTCTACCATTTATAATAATGGAATCCTGCATAAATTTGTCAAAATGTATGATTATTGTGATACTGATTACAAACATGTCTTCACAACTACATCCCAAAATTGATAAAGTTACAGATAACCATCGCATAATTCAATAATTCTTGTTTAGAATTGTCTATGAAACGTGGTCTTAACATTATAGGTTATCATTTCTGAGAATGAATACAATTAAAGCCTCTATTGAAAATTAAATACATAATTGTTGATTTCTGAGTGAAATGAACTGAATTTGTCACTGTCAGGTCTCCAAATCAAATCACTGCAAACAAGTGATTAGGGTGGAACAGGGGGCAAGATAATTGATACCTTGAGAACAAATTTGCATCTTATTGTCATTGTTCTTTAAATGTCTGCTTATTCCAGAGTTACACATCCTTCTGAACTTTATACAGTCAAGCCGCGATAATCCGAATCTCGCAGTATCCGAACGGTAGCAAGCTGTAACCAAACTAATCTCTATATAAACTCATTAAATGTTGATTCATTAATCCGTTGATTCCGTTTCCGTATTCGAATGCCAATTAATAAACTTCAATGACAGTGGATTGACAAGGGGAGTTGAGCGTGTCGATTGTTTGTGAATTTAATAAATTGTAATGTCTTACTTTGTCTGTCAGTAGTTTATGATTTTGTTATTACAGGTTTTGGATTTGTATTAAGAATTATTAAGGAAGTAAAACTTCCTGCATGTGTGAAGGTCAAAGTGGAGCTCTTTGGCTTTGGTGCTTTGTAGTTAGTATGTAAGTATATTTTGTATGTTAAGATTTCAATGTTCACCATCACATATCCATGAGAATTAATCATTAAGCATTAAAAGTAATTTGTTGAACATCTTCTTAAATGTAAAGTTCTATTACTGCCTTGAGAATTTTTAAAGATCAAAATGCTGGTCTAGTGATTGATGACCACCACTGATAATTTTCAACAACGGTAGTGTAACTTACAGAATTGTCAATTAAAAACTATTTGAAATGAAACATTTGAATAGAATATTGGTATAACATCGTCTGTTCGTATTTTCTCAGATATACGAAAGCTTGAGCTTGATTTGTTGATCATAAATCATACACAATTCCAAATGGACAGTTCTTTCCTACTGTAGGTCTTTCACAGACTATAATTACTGATCATAAAGAGGACATTTAAATCAATACATCATGACACATTTGGTTTTTCTACAAGGAAGTGAATGTCATCTCTGATAGTGTGCCACACTTGAACAATGCTGATGGATGCATGAACTTCATAAGTCAGTATTGCCTAGTCGTAGGCGATATGCGAATTTGCAAAATGAAGAAGTAAATACTGATTATATTACACTAATTGGCGGCAGTACCAGGGAGGCAATACAAGTAAGCAGAAATACATTGTAAGTTCAAGCTTAATGACTCTTGATAGTTAATGAGTAAGTACAAAAATTTTTCCCATCAACATAATTTTGTATAACATGATACACATCTCTTATTTGTATTCGTACTTTATAGCATTGTTATTATTTCTCGTTTATCTTTCTGATATTGCAGCTTTGTGATTGCAGCTTTTGCATTGACAATTTATTATGTGAACTGACATGAGCGAATGTTTTACCAAGATGCAATTTAAAAACAAATCATATATATTATTTATAATTGTGAAAATTATATATTGATTTGATTGATTATATTGATATTCAAATTACAGTTAATCGGAATAAAAGTCAATTAACTTTCTTTCACACCACTGAAAGTTAGAATCACTCACAAATACAGCATTTGACGGACTTTCTGAAAATCGATATTTTGAATAAAACACTTGGATTATTTTAGATGGCATGTCATTCAAAATCATGAGTCAATTAAATGCAAGACTCAAAAGGGAATATGCCCTCGGCCCTTATCTTAATTCCCCCTTTCGAACAACGTTTTTTTTCATTTTTGAAGTAAATAGGAAGGAGGTATTTACAGATCCATAAATTCAACGAGTACTATATTCAAATGAAATAAATTCACATTTCATGAGGAAAAACATAGTGGATCCTAGTTGACGATTGATTATCAGATTATTGTTTTGTTTTAGACCGAATTTCGGCTCTACAAAACGCCAGATATTGGTTTCAATGTAATATTTTTTTAAAATTAACATGACTACCCTCATTCAGCAGATGTACTTTGTGTTACAATAATTTATTGACGCCAGCTTGTAAACTGTTTCAGTAACTATAATCAAATTATGTCATAAAATTACATAAGTATAGTTGCATTACTTTATACCAACGATACAGAAAACTGCAACAAATAGTATAATTTAATGAGGACAAGTATAACCTTATTAGAACTGTTTGATGTTAAAGCTTTAGAAATATCATAAAATTCCCTTCATTAGGCTAGCTCTAATACTTGATTAATGAAATACTAAGAAATTCATTTAAAACGAAAATGAACAATTCAAGGAAAGGGGAGTAAGCACCCAAGTGTTGATTATGTATAACATGATACACATCTCTTATTTGTATTCGTACTTTATAGCATTGTTATCATTTCTCACTTAGCTTTCTAATATAGCAGCTTTGGTGATTGTAGCCTTTTCATTGAAACATTATTATTTGAAATGAAATGAGCGAAATGCAATGTAAAAACAGATCGCATAGTAGTAATAGTCTTTCTATTTAGCTAGCGATTAATGAAATAATAAGAAATTTAATCTATAGAATATGATCAATTCAAGGAGTGGAACACTTAGCATTCATTACCCTTATTGTTTCAATTTCCATCTAAACATTTTGTACTTTCGATCAGAGACATTCCACATAATGATTTAAAACTAAAACATAATTTATAACTATCTTTTGTCTTTCCAGTTCTCATTTTTTGAAAATCAAAATTGCATATTTGCAAAAATGTTGTTTGAAAATTATAGTTCAAGTTAATAGCCGTCTGTGATAAATCACGGGTTGTCATGTGTAACACAATCCAGAGCTGTGTTTGGAGATCTGAGCTCAATTGATCCACAGTGTAATTGTAGGACCATCCTCTCATCCTCTGACCACAGAGGACTACAATTATCTAGATGCTTAAAACACTTCATTGATATCTTTCGACTACCAGGTATTTATATACACACGTAGATTATGAACTCCATATATTTGTTTTCTTTCTGATTTCTTTTTTATTTCCAATAATCTGTATACATAAATATGTAAATTTAACATGAGGCATTCAATTGTTGTAGACTCAAATGAGAGCGTCTGTGATCAACATGATCATATGTAAAGCACTAACCTTGATTATAGTTTCAGTATAACAATAACATGGTCGTGTAAGGGAAACCATTGTTACCAATATTTAAACCAGCAAGGATTAAACCTCCAAAAATAAAATCATAACATTAAATTAAAATGACTAATACCCACTAAACTTGTGATAATATAATGACACAAAAGACAAAACAATATTTGTAATAACTCTTGTATTACTTGTTAAATACATTCTCACAATTGTGACGTTCATACAACTAGTTTATGTTGTAACATTAAACCTACTCAATCATGACATTTTGCAACGTCCAATGAGAATCTAATCACCAAAAAGTCCAGAAGGACATGAAAATTACAGATAAAACCACAACATAAAAAAGATGGATGACAGTGACAAATTGCTCTCAAGGTATCAATGTGCCTGCTCTCTTTTCCATCTTAAGCGTTTTTTGCAGGGTCTGAATTTCAAAACTGACAGTGACAAATTATGTAATGTTTGATTACCAACAGATAATTAGATTTAGTTCTAATATTCTTACTTATTATTAGATAGAATCAGTGTTAATGTACAATGTTTTACAAAGAATATTGCAACAGAAAATTATGTAGAAATGCAGTTAAACACTATTCAAGTTCATTAGGTCTCTTCAAATTGATTTAAACCATTAGCAAAACACGTTGAATGTAAATATACTGCACAAGAAATAATCTTATGTACTCACTTTTACGTAGATTGTCATACTCTTCTTGAATACTTTATCGCAATGTTTTTAATAACAATAAAATGCAAACTTCTTAAATCAAAAAAGAAATAAACCCGTGTTTGGCGTGTATCAATAGAAGCTTTTAACCCTTTTGATAATATTGATTTTTCATGTCATGATGAAACTAATGTTTATCAAGCTCTGTTGATGTATGTGATATTTTTTTTAAATGTCTATGAAGACTCAACCATCCATAATTAATCGTTTTTTCTTCATTTACAACAACAATATCATTTTCTGCACTTTATGGTATATGATTGATTGATTTTGAACACGTTTCATAATCAACAAGTTATTACGAAAGGAAAATTTACTTGTCGATTTCCTGTGTGAGTATACACATGCATTCCAAACTCTTCATCAGGTATCTTTCTCAAGCTCAAGCTCAATGACATATGAGTATCCATGGTTAAAGATATACTATGAAGAGGTTCCTTGTTAATCTGATGAAAGTGATTAATCTCGTTCCTTTAGAAATGTTCAACAATCATTGCTGTGTGAGTATACGTATGCATTACAAACTCTTCAATCAAGTATCTTTCTCAAGCAGAAGTTGACAAGAGCCCAATGAAATATGAGTATCCAATGTTAAAGATATACTATGAAGAGGCTCCTTGTTAACCTGCTGAACGTGATTAATCTCGTTCATTTAGAAATGTTCAACAATCCATTTTCAAACGTATGCTCTTCCTAAAACAACATCTTTACCTGCCAGCAAGTCTATTACGAATATAGTAATTTACTACTTGATATATTGTGTCAGCTTACAAATGAATTTTTAAAATAATATGGTTGATTGATATTGAACACGTTAGTTACGAAGATACTACGAGAGGAAAATTTACTTGTGGATTTCCTGTGTGAGTATACACATTCATTACAAACTCAACAAAGTATCATTCTCAAGCTCGGGCCAAGTTAATAGAGCTCTATGAAATGTCAGTATCCGTGGTAAAATACAGACTATGAAGAGGCTCCATGTTAATCTGCTGAAAAGTTCACCAATCTATGCCCAATCGTATGCTCTTCTTAAAACAACATCTTTACCTGTTCTTCACTTCTTGGTACCTAATATAACAACATATTAGTAAGAGAGTATTTTACTACTTGATGACTTGTGTTGGAAAGTTCACCATTCAACTCAACTCCAAAATCGGAAATACACTGCAACCAATCCATTAGCAAAGTTTTGTCAGCACATTAAATTTTAAACATTTACTCAAAACATAAATGAGAAAATAGCAAATCCACATTGAAATTTGGGATTTTCGACAACTGTCGAAGATGAAAAAGGTTCAATGTCTAGACAAAGTGACTAATGAAACGGACTCCTCTCAGAAAACTTGTTTCATCGATTTTTATTCAAGTTAGGTTCAGAGAAAATGCTTTTGTCTCCTAGTGCATCCTCGGGTAGCATTAATTCTCGACAGATCTACAGTTTAGATGGCTTGTTTCCTTCCCCTACCTGACTATAATCTGATATAACTATTGTACCATGATTATGTACGTGAACGTGGTTTATTTACCTATATCTATACAGTTATTAAACTTGCTACACATCCATCATAATTGATGACGTTCAGATGCAACTTAACTTCAAAATGGTGACAACATTCTACACAAATAGGGATAAATGGAATCAATGAGCATTTCAACTCGTCATGCTCAGAACAAAAGTTTAACTTAACATGATCAGACGATTGGTCCCTTTAATTTAAAATTGTTTTAAGGGTATATTAACGTATTGTTTTCCTTTTGTAAAACATGTACATGTAAGTAATATACATAAAATAAAGGCATCCAGTGGAACAGTTTTATAACTATACGTGTTAATTGCAACCGCAAAAACATAATTATACAGTACATACATTGTTATTGAAAAACCTTCAGTTAACTTATTGTCGGTCAGTAATGATTGATGAACTGTAGTGAAACTGTGGCAAAGCCAAAAAAGACAAAAGCTCAACAAATGAGTGATGACATTTATTGATTTGGTTCCTGGTTGAGTGATCAGCCAGTTTCAGAAAACACTGCTGATATTCATTGATTATTTAAGTCCTAAAATAAGAACAAGAAATAAAAGCAAACAACCTGCCAATCTTTGAATAAAATATGCTTATGTTGATCATATGATTACAGACAATATAGCAAAATAAATATAGGATATTAGATGACATCATAAAGATGTCCAATGCATGGATAATACTAAGTATATATACTTATCTCTTATGAAGTAACATGAGTAAGACTTCATGTAACTGATCAAAATTGTTAAAACCAGTTTCAGTTTTACCTGCTTTGACTGTTTCCTTGAGTAAATAGCATAATACATATTCTAGGAGTCTCTCATAATGAAACATATTTAATAACAGTAATTCTTCATTTAAACATTCAAATATTACATGAAAAGGAATAATTAAGGTCGAAAGGTAAAGGAATATTTTCTGTAAATATATTCTTAATATTAACTTGAGAATGCAAGCTTTGGGATATTAACATGGGCTATGTTGACGGAAATATTGAAAGTACTTTGATACGAATTGCTAAATACATAAGAAGTAAAATATGGCATTGCTTTACATGTAGTTTATGTGTTGAATAAGTTTCATACTCAGTATCAGCACTATGAAGGAACGGCACATAAATGTATCAATGTGTTTGTCATTGTCCACTTACATTGTATAAGCAACACACTATCTACACATGGCTGTTAACAACATGATGTAACATGTAAGGGAAACACTACCCACAGAAAGTCAAAAGTTATCTTTTACACAGGAATATTTGTGCTTCGCGAGCACGATTTTATTTATTACATGAATTAACATTATTCCTCCTCAAATCCCCCGGAGACTGAATTTGACATTAGAATCAATACAGGGCACTTCCCCCTCTTTAATGTGAAGTTGAGGACTTGTGAACTAAAGTAACCAGAGCTCAGTTCACTTGCTTTGACCGGCTAGTGTTTACTCACAACTACGTATTGTCAATCAAACACTTTAGAGTCAGGCAATGGTTTTAAATAAGTAGTCCATGGTCGAACTACTTAACTGGTACACTAGTAACGTTGCGCTACGCACTATCTGTAGACTGGGCTGTGCTTCACTGATAGTTTGACCATGATTATCTAGTTTTCAGTTGTTTGAAAATTATAATATAATATATAAACATATCCGGCGGTTTAAGTGAGTCACGTGAAAATTAACTTCGGAACTGAGACTAGGTTAACATTCAGTGCATTTTCATTTTGGTTGCCTGGTTACTTTATTCCTTCTAGCGCCTAATTATTAGATTCAGACATGATTTAACTTCAAGCTTACTCACGGGAAGTAACTGAATTAAAGTAGGAGGTGTTGTGGACTTTTATTAAATAAGTTAAACGAAGCTTCATAGCGGATCTGATAGTGTTCATCACTTCAATGAAACTTCAAAGTATGTCAACTACGTGTAAAGCAAAGGTTTGTAAAATAAAATTTAACAAAAGGGACATCTGATTGAACTTTTTTACGATTAGATAGGATTTTATCAATTCAATAAACATTTAAATAATGAAGGGAAAACACTTGAAAAAGTAGTAGTTATCAGTAAAAATAATCGTCAGACCATGCCTGTGTTAAAACGTTTGTCCGACTCCCTAGTGTTCAACTGACATCAAACGTTAGCAAACACTAGCGATTCCATGTGCACTTGTGAAGGGTAAACACCTGACAAATTTATAGTTATCAGTTAAAAAATTAGTCGTCACACCACGCCTTTGCATTTAAAACCTTTATCCGACTATCTAGTGTTCAACTGACAATCCACACTAACGATTCAAAGCAAGTGAACTCGGATCTGGTTCCTTCTACTTTTCGATCTGTACAAAGACACCATGCAGCATAAGATGAAGTAGATTTAGATTTCCCCGATTTGAAAATGTTATAACTCCTATGAAATGTGTTCTGAATGACACAAATAACGGGAAAAGGACACAATAATGTTAGAAAAATAAATGATTACATTGCTTATCAAACTTCACTTAAACATGTATACCATGATACTGAAAATTGATATAAATGGATGTTGAATGCCTCTAATCGACTAGTTTCAATTTTGATACTTATGTGACATTTATATACGATTCCTACTAACAATCATCAAGACAGCATGTGCATCAAATGAGACTAAATATCACTCAGATTGTCAATCAGGAGTGTTTAATATCTAGTGTATTAGTACTGACATTTGCTTGATGTGCCGTCATTATTTAAAATGCTGGTGTGCTGATGGCCTCAAACATCACTTCACGCCATATTAACTTTCAATTACCTCCGTTATTCACCACTGCGTCCATGACAGGAAGATGAGATGAGTTTCCATCGTTTCTCCTTGACAGAGTGGTGCAAAAGTAGTTTTTTTTAGATTTTGCAATATCAATAACAATTCATTACATCAAGCCTTCGATTCGGATCGCTATGAATGCCTAGGCAGATGACTTTCCTCTTGAAGAAATAACATAAGTGAACTGAGCCAGAACGTTTTCTTTAACCCATCGCTGATATTAAAGTACATCAATTAAAAAATAGTTACATTGTTTTATAATCAATGGTTGACATTTTAACACTTATAGTGTACTATTCTATTTCAAACCTATCTTTGACAGACAAATGGTCACAATATATTGTTGGCGTTGAGCCTATGTTGACGTTCAGCATCAATGAAATTAACATATATTATTGAAATTGAAATAGAACTTTGTAAGTAAGCGTCCGAATTCATTTGAAGCTAGTGAAATATATTCAGTTGACATAAAACAACAACAAAGCTAACGTTTGATTGCAATCAAGTGCAATCGATCATAAAGATGCAACCCTTTTATTACAAGTTCCAGTTGCGCACAACGTTCAATATCATACTTCCTGAACATTTGTGCCTCATATGTTTATAATACTAATAGCAAAATATTTCATAAACTTGTATTCTTGCTGCAGCTACTTAAATTCCATTCCATCTGTGAATTAACGTTTAATCTTTGAGCTAACCCATTGACATCAGCGTATTGATTCAATGACAGTTCATTTATCCATTCTTTCTGGTTGTGGGTGATATGTATGGTTTCGAACTTCCGAATAAACTATATTAGCATAAGCAGAATAAATGAAATTCTGTCAAAATAATCTATGTTCTAGACAAAGAGTATACTCTAGCTAAGGGTAGAATTATAGGACAATGTGAAAATGTAAGCTTAGTTCCAAATAAATGTACTAAGCGAGTCTCACGTGTTAGAGTGAAAAATGCTAAGGTACCTGATTATTTAGCAGATTAGTACGACCAAAGCAAAGTCAGCTTAGACGAAAGTCAACAAGACGGGCTTCGAGATTTGCTATACAGTTATAGAGACACTTTTGCTAAAAATGATGATGATCTTGGTTGTACCAACCTTGTGAAACACCCAATCGATACCGGTGATGCGAGACCAAGCCCCTCATCGCCAAACACTTGCCAAGCAAGAGGCTGAGGAGAAAGAAGTCAATCTTATGTTGGAGCAAGGTGTCATTCAACCTTCCAGTAGCCCATGGGCTTCCCCAACTGTTCTTGTTCAGCAACGGCTGGAACTAGCGAACCATGGGTGGTACTGCACTGAAATTCAATGAAACATTGCACCCAAACCTGACTGCATGTAGTTCTCTACTGCAGACAACGTTGCCGTGCCCCTGGCGGGATTCGAACCACGGACTTCTTGATCCGAAGCCGAACGCGCTAACCACTGCGCTATCCCGCCCCCTTAATGATTATATTGATAGTCTTGGTGGAGCAAAATTGTACTGCACCATGGATTTGCAAGCTGGCTACTGGCAAGTGGAGATGGATCCACGTGATCGTGACAAAACTGCTTTTGCAACCCGTTTTGGCTTGTACGAATGGAACGTTATGCCATTTGGTCTGTGCAATGCTCCGTCCACGTTTGAAAGGTTGATGGAGATGGTTCTCAGAGGTCTCAGAGGAACGAATGTCTATGTTTTCTGGAAGAGATCATAGTTTTCGGTCAAGATTTTGATCAGGTCCTGACACGCCTGAGAAGTGTCTTAGATCGCTTAACTTCAGCAGGTTTAAAATTAAAACCAAAGAAGTGATACTCTTTAAGGAGAAAGTAGATTTTCTAGGTCATGTTATTTTGGCTGATGGTGTTCAAACTCAGCCAGAGAAAATTGAAACAGTAAAGTCATGGCCAACACCAAAGTCTAGAAAGCATTCCAACAATTTTTGGATTTAGCGAACTATTACCGAAAATTCATCAAAATTTGTTCGAGAATCGCTAGACCAATGACAAAACTCTCCAGTCCATTGGTTGATTTCGAGTGGACTGAGGAAACGGACCGAGCTTTCTTTCAGTTGAAATCTGCTCTGACTTCAGCCCCAGTCTTAGGTTTCCCCACATGGGAGGGTGCAATCACCATTGATAGTGATGCATCGGGCGAGGGTCTTGGAGCTGTCCTGTCACAAACTCAAAATGGCAGAGAGGTAGTACTTGGGTATTACAATAAATGTTTTACTACAGCTGAGAAAAATGACTGTGTTACTCGCCGTGAACTTTTGGCAGTAGTCACAGATTGTCGCCATTGGCATCCATATGTCTTTGGTAGGCCTGTCACCATCAGAACTGACAATTCTGCTGTCGTTTGAGCCAAGCGCATCAAGCGACCAGTCAATCAGATGGCTCGATGGTTACAGGAATTGGGAAATTATGACCTGACTGAAGTTCACCGGCCCGGCTGAGTTCATTGGAAAGCTTTAAGTCGTCGACCTTGTACCCCTTGTCTGCAGTGTCATAGGGAGAATGGACCATGCAGTGCGGTGGAGGCAAGTGCTGTGTGTTCTGCCATCACCAGGTCCCAATCTGCAAAACACAAGAACATATCCTTCAGTAATGAAGAGCTTAAGGACAAGCAATTGAATGATCCTGACATTTGTCTATTATTAAAGGCAAAAGAGCGAAATGAACGTCCAGAATGGGAAACTGTTTCGGGATGTTCAGAAGCTTGCAAGGCGTTATGGGGTCAATTTAATCACTTGTCTGTCAGACAAGGTGTTCTGCATCGCAGATGGGAAAGTCAGGATGGAAAGGAATGGGGCTGGCAGATACTTATCCCAACAGTTTTGCGGAAATTCATCCTTGAAGGTTGTCATGATTCACCTTTGGGAGGCCATCTTGGTATTTCCAGGACTTTCGCAACACTCGAACAGTCAGTTAACTGGTTTGGGATGAAGGCTGATGTCAGAGGCCATTGTTTGCAGTGCGACAAATGTGTTGCCAGAAAAACACCTAAAAAGCAGAGAGCACCCATGAAGGAGTACATTACCGGTTCTCCTATTGACCGTGTGACAACAGATATCATGGGTCCGCTCGAAAGAACAACTGCTGGAAACAAATATTTTCTAGTAGTGACAGATTCATTTACTAAGTGGACAGAGGCTTATGCCATACCCAATATCGAGGCCAAAACCATGTCTAAGAAATTGGTTGAGGAATGGATATGCCGTTTTGGTACCCCAACAATTGTACATAGCGATCAGGGTAGACAGTATGAAGCTAGACTGTTCCAAGAGCTATGTAAATTGTTGGGAGTGGTGAAAACCCGAACAACTTATCTTCGACCTCAGGCAAACAATCAAGTCGAGCGGTTCAATCGCACATTAGCCGCAATGCTAAGCATTTACACAGACGGGAGACCCAGGTCGTGAGATAAACATCTTCCCTTCGTGATGGCTGCATATAGAAGTACTGAGCATGAGTCTACAGGGTATTCACCAAATAAATTAGTATTTAGTTCTGAAGTACAACTGCCATTTCACCTGGTAACGGGTGATCCGAACGATAATCCCGTTACCAGAGACGAGTATGTGGGTGAGGTTAAACAACAGTTTAATAAAGCCTTTGAGTCTGCTCGTAAAAGTCTTAAACGTTCTTCCGAGGTCAGGAAAAAACGTTACGACTTGGGGAGTAAGGAGATCAAACTCAAAGTAGGGCAACCAGTTTGGTTGTTTAATCCCCACAAAACTACAAAAATTAGTAACAAGCCAACCTCCAAATGGTCAAAGGGTTGGATTGTCACCAAACAAATTGATGACATCACCTACTGTATACAGAACGGACCAAATAAGATACCAAATGTGGTTCATATCAACTGCCTTTTACCATATTCTGGGAGTAACCCACCAACTTGGTGGAATTCCAAGCAGTAGGCTTGAGAAAGGCATTCAGTTTTCCTGAAACATTCAGAGATTAATAGTTGAGAGTTAGTTCATAAAAATACAAAGTCTAGGTATTTGCTGCAGAGAACAGATTAAAATTTGGGCATGTTGGACGCTTTCCATCAGTATTATAAATATCTTAACAAGTAGAAGTATTGCCTTACTGAGAGTAGATGTCGGATCAACTTAGTATCCAGTAAGAATTGTTATGACATGTTATTGTTGGAATAACATTTGAGTTGGATTCTCTCACTTGTATACCTGCACTACAAAATTATAAAATTTATAATACTTTTATGTTTGAAAAAATATTATGCATGTTTAGAAAATAATAATTGCTAATGTTATTTGTTGCTCTCATTATCAGGTCTAACCTAGATATTCTGGAACTGGATGAGAATATGACCCTCGGAGACGAGAGAGAGGAAACCATCCCTTCCATGAAAGTGGTCAACTTTGTGCCAGGGATGGAGTGCCCAATGTGTCCGGAGAAGCGATTTTTCACAAACGTTCATGCGTTTGATCGCCATTGGTCGCAGTACCATGTAAAGAAGACCACGACATTCTACTGCCCGGTGGATCACTGCCAAGCCTCACACACCTGGTTCCGAGATCTGACCAGGCATTACTCGGCCTTCCACGCGGGGAGGAAAGGGAATCCCGGCAATCCCATGGTCGTTTGTCACAGGGCAAAGACCAAGGTGGCCGAGAACCGGTGTTTTTTGGACCCGGGATGCCTGGTTTTCCGATTGAAATCGAGTTGGCAGCGATCCAAGGCAAGCCGTCCTGCATTAGCAGAGAACAATCACCAGGCAGAGCCTAAGAGAAAGATATCCATTGGAGGTAACCAGGCCCAGCCTGAGGGTAAGCTAGACGCTGGAAGCCAGGCCCAGCCTGAGATGCAGAAGATACCTACAGAAAACTGGGAGCTGGCATATGACCGTCAGGCCCTGGAGGTCCAGGCTCTCCGTTACGAGGTGGAGCAGCTGACCCGTCGTCTTGCCAACGCTGTGCCAGCATGGCCGACGATGGCCGACATCCCACTTGCAAGGCCCGGGCTTGACGAGTTTATACGTGGAGGCAGGGAGGCCATGGCGGTGCTCCATCAAGCTGAGGACCGCCGTTTCATGGAGCAACTGACCCTTCGGAGACAGGCGGACGCTTACTTACAGTCGATCCAAGGAAAAGAATGACAAGGAAATGTGACACTTGATGATGTATTTTCACATTGCGATTGGGATTGTTTGTATATTCATATGGAATTGTTATTGGACAATGTAAGTATGTGATTACCATAAAAGTGTATGTGACTTTCTATGGATTGTTCTGGGACAATGTACATGTGAGTATTTGTTTAGCATAAAATTGTGTATATACCAAGTGTGATTGATCATTCTCATGGATTATTCTTGGACAATGTAAGTATGTGTTTAGCATAAAATTGTGTATAAAATAATATGTGTGATTCCCTATGGAAGTTTCTTGGATTATGTAAGGATGTTTTAATGGTTCCTAACATGTACCTGGCTATATTTTTATGCATCATTATGTAACATGCTTTGCATTACCTCGTAATAGTTAAATGTATCAGTGTTTCGTTATAATTAATAATGTTCATGTAGGCCTATATATTCCTTATCATGTTTTTAATAAATGAATAGGTTAAATCGAGGACGATTTATTTTTTAAAAAAGGGTACAAGACAATGTTGTCTATATTAACTCATTTTCTATTTGAGACACATTTTACCGCGGCAACTCTGCTACAATTTTACTTATATGGCTGGATGTTTCCAAAATACACCTAGAATTTACAATTTACAGCAGGAATCTACATTGCCATAAGATCAAAAATGTGTTTTTTACTTTGACGGAGTCCTCTCCTATCAAAAACGTGTGAGCAATTAATAGGTGAAATAATTCTCTTATTCACTTTGATTGTGAGAACAAACTTACTGCTCATTTTAAACACTGTCACTGTACATCTTTTTTCATCTAAGCCAATCAGGATAGTGTATTGGTAAAGCCTGTACTTAAACTGGTCGTTTACATATGGTTAATTCTTTCAAAGCAGGATTTGTTAAGATCAACATACATGTTGGACAACATTCATTATATAACACAGTTGAGTGGTAACGAACATGCCAGTTCAATAGAATGAATACAACACGTATTTATGTAATCAAGAGACGTTTTTTTTCCCAGAGTAATGGCTTCAGAATAATGATTGCTGTGACTGAATACTCTTAGAACCGACCATTTAATATATGACGATTGAAATGTCAGCTTTGATTAGATCAATTCGGGTTGTCTTAGGAATACCAGCAGATTAATTGATTAAACTGTTTGTTACAAAATTATAATGACAATTGTACGATCAAATATAATTCAAGATGGGACACATCAAAGCGACAGAGCCAATATCTAATTAAGTATTACAAGACATATTGTAAACGTGTTTTTAAGACGTTTGATTCTGTCAATTGTATGTCATTAAATAGCTTATACGTTTTGAGAACAAAGGACATCCATGGAAGTCATTAAGTGTCCGGATGAAATAAAATCTCGTAATATTTCGTGGGACAAACATCTGCTATAGTATCTCCTAATTAGGACTTAGTATTGGCTTCTAGTAACACATCGACAGTTGCTTTGATACTTTATGTTTCTATTATCTATATATCTCAAGACCAACAATGTTTTATAAACACAAATTATCTAAATAGAAAAGCAACTGAAAAGTTAAAAGGTAAATACAATCTTTTTATTATCTGATGGTGATCACAACACACTTGGTAAACGACTTACTCTTTTCATAAGAAAGGACATAATGTATATCATATATGTAGCGGGGCTCAAACGATGTCTAAGAATGCATTACAGTTTTGAACACATCATATAGCACTGAATTGAAACGCAGTTAGTAAATATTATAAAGCACCATATTCTCAAATGTTATGAATTACTATTGGTTTTGCAGAAATCATTATATCAAGACAATACTGTTCAGATCCCTATAATGTGAACAGTTAATTGTTAAAGTTACATAATCGGAAACAAAATGTACACAAATGATAGAGTATAAGGAATTACATAAACATCCAAACGGCATCGACAGCAAGTCAATTATCTCATATTATTACTTAACTATCAATGTTATGGTACTTATACAGCATTTACGGCGTAGACCATATGATTCGACAACTGGGACAATACGGGGAAACTTTGCCAATACGGGAAAAAAAGGACCAATACGAGTCAAACTAGGCCAATTTGGGTCTAAACATGCGCAGTCGCACATTTGGTGGAAGCCCGAAGCTTCACTTCAAAACTTTTACCTGTGCTATTTGTTCACCAATCTTGTTAATAATTATTATTATCCCCCGCCACGAAGTGGAAGGGGGATATAGGTTTGGGCTCCGTCCGTCCGTCCGCTATAAAGGGGACAGCTTTTCTCAGAAACTGTTTAAGATAGGGTTTCCAAATTTGGTGTGTGGCTTGTGGACATAACTACCTCGATGGAGTTCGGAAATAAGAACGGTGTGATTATTTTTCCTGGAGTTATTGCCCTTGTTCCGTATTTTTGGACTCTGTTCAAGGTATCTCCAAAGGGGACAGCTTTTCTCAGAAACTGTTAAAAATAGGGTTTCCAAATTTGGTGTATGGCTTGTTGACATAAATACCTTGATGGAGTTCGAAAAAAAGAACCGTGTGATTATTTTTTTCAAAGTTATTTCCCTTGTTCCGTATGTTTGGACTTGGTTCATGCTATCTCTAAAGGGGACAGCTTTTCTCAGAGACTATTTAAGATAGGATTACCCAATTTGGCGTGTTGCTTGAGGGCATAAGTACCTTGATGGAACTCGAAAATGAGAAGCACACACTTAATCTTTGCGGAGTTATTGCCCTTGTTCCGTATATTTGGACTCTGTGCAAGGTATCACCAAAGGGGACAGCTTTTCTCAGAAACTATTTAAGATAGGATAAAAAAAATGTGGTGTGTGGTTTAAGGCCATCGATACCTTGATGGAGTTCGAAAAAAAGAAGCATGTGATTATTTTTTCCCGGAGTTATTCCCCTTGTTCCGCTTTTTCGACTCTGTTTCAAGTATCCAAGGATATAGCTTTTCTCAGACATTATTTAACATCAAATCAGTTGTGTGGCTTCAGGATATCGTTACCTTAATGGAAAGAAAATGAGAAGCGCACAATTATATCTTCTTGAATTATTGCCCTTGTTCTCATTTCTTGTGTCTGGCGGGGGATGTTGATGACTATGTCTTCTTGTTTTATTCTAAATAAGGTGTTTAGTGTTGTGCGCACATATAATGAAATGAAGTTAATTAATAAAATTGTCATTAATTAAGTATTTCCGTATTGGCCGAGTTACAGGTCATCGGCCCGTATATTTGCCCTCGAGTTTGTTTCATACAAATTCAACGGACCTCGGACCTGTAACTGGGCCAAAACTGAAATACTCTGATTATCAACAGTATATGACTAATACCTGTCCATCACCAATACGCTTACCTTAGATAAAAGACTTAAGCGAGTTTATAACAAGAATATCGAGCTCAAGTTCAGGCTGAAAATGAATAGATATTATCCTTTTTCATTTATTTCCATTTTTAAATATGTAGCTTTTAACAAAAAATACATTTAAGATTTTAAACTGTATTCTGTCATCTGACCTACATGTACATGGCCATATCTGAATTACACTGATATGAGCGTGGTATCACAATGTCATCTTCAACTATATGTCAGGCTGCATAAAACGTTAAATGTTTCTAGGACACATTTTTTTTGCAAAGTGACCAGTGCGTAGGACTTTATTTTATTTTTTGTTGGGAACATAATGACGAGGTAGGAGTGCATTTTATTTTTTCCAACAAAGTAAAGTTTGGAGTGAGTGAGTGAGTTGTTGTTTTACGCCGCTTTCAAGAGTATTTCACTTATATCGCGGCTGCTAGTATTACGGCAGGGAGAAAGCCCGCAACGCCATGTGGCTATGCATTGCGGTGAAACCTGCGAGCAACGGCTGGAACTAGCGAACCATGGGTGGTACTACTCTGAAATTCAGTGTAGCATTGTACCCAAACCTGACTGCGTGTAGAACAGTTCTCTACTGCAGACAAAGTTGCCGAACCCCGGACCTCTTGATCCGAAGCCGAACGCGCTAACCACTGCGCTATCCCGCCCCCAAGTAAAGTTTGGAAGTGGTAGAAGTATGTAATACGGCACCACATACATTCCTGGTGACTCATATTTTGGTGGACCCATATTTTAATTTTGTGGTTATCAAAAATGATGCGGGAAAAATCTGTCACACAATCTGCCCACAAATAAAAGTGATGCGTCGATGCCCAAGAAACATTTCATATTTTCTTTTTAGCGTAATCATGTGCATAAATGTAACACTACTCATCATGATACAATTAACGATAACGATAACTGTGTGGATAACAGTAAGTGGATATTCATTTAGCTTTCGGCGACAGGGTAAGTATAGTTAAAATAATTCCTAAAATACAATCGAATTCACTTATGGCAGTTTTCCATTAGGACCATATATGCTTATTATCTGAACTGGAAAGTATAAAATCCTTATACAATCAAGATAAAGTTTAACGTGTAACATTATGTAACAGCAAACACATTGGTAGATCTGTATGTGTTAAACATTAATGATATTTGAATCACAGTTCATATAATATTTTTCACAGAAACTTAACAAAAGCTATTCTCTATTTGTCAGAGATGTTTTAATGCTATGGTTAATCTCAATGATGCTGACAAAAAGTGCCATTTTGATTTGAATACAGTAACGGATTTTGTTAACACTACATTTTCTTCTGACACTTAAATGCACACAAGTATGAATGATTCATATCTCCAACATTTGTCTGGTGTTGTGGCTATATATTCTCTATCCAGTGGCATATGTAACATATGCTTGAAATTTGTATCTGCAATTTGTTTTCATTTGGAAAAATAAGTGGATGCTCTCACCTTAAATACTGAAAATGATGGTGCATTCTGTTCTTAATTAATTAGGTGGATATGATCAATAATATGTTCTTGCTCTTGTAATATTAAAAGTAATTCTCGTTTTGTAAAATTTATATAACACACTTCCTCATGTGTATTTGTCTATCACTTGTTGCAACTGTCATATTGTTTGTGATATAGGAGACATGGACCAACCGCATACATACAGATTCACCGAGGTTCACGGAGCCAACGTTCGAGTTCACCCAAATAATGCAATCTGGACCAATACAAAACATGGCGGAATCTGTATGATTGATACCAAATTTACAACCGGTAGTTCAATCACACTAAAAGCAGAGGGAACTGGCCAATTTGCTATTGGATTTATTGAGGAATCAATGTTGGGTTGTCTCAACACAGATGAGGAGATATTAGAGAAAGGTTTTGGTTGGAAGAGTTACAATTTTAGGGATAAAACAAAAATAATTAGTATCCATCGGAGGCATCTCCTTGAAGTTGTATTCATTGTTGAAAGAGAAGAAATAACTCAAAAGTTTTTGAGAGCAGTCAGCAGAGCAGATGTACTGATACCTGTTCTTGATGTGCATTGGGGAGATGTTGAATTATCCCTTGAGAGGACGCATGGTATGTGGTTGTTATAGTCTTGGTACAGATGAAACGTATTATTTGATAGTACAAGACATTGCTTTTTGCTAAAGCTTCATATTTTATAATCATTATGAATTATAAAATAATAACATAAAATTGTTCTGTCTTCTAGTCAAGCCATATATCGATGTCCTTTAAGCAATGGACACAGTATTGTTATAGTTGCGTATTTTCTCTTACTTTAAATGCACAAGTGAACGGTTTTCGATTCTAGTATATGAGCCAGCTTAACCTTCCGATGCAATAACATACTTATCATTCTTTAAAATTAACCTACAATTGATAGTGAAAACACTGAAACGGCCGAAGTGACTAAGAGTAACTTGTGTAAAAAATGGGGAATAACGAGTGTTGAAAATGGCTCTACTAGGACAGTGTGCATTTAAAAAAAAATCTTAATCGTTTAACTGACAACAACGAATGAAGCAGATTTCATTCAGATATATCTGAAACATCACCGATTCCTAATACACATTGTAAGCTGTTTGCAATGTTTGTAATGCTGTTTCATTAACAATAACGGCTGCCGTATTTAGTCTCCAGGTTGTGTGCAAAATTTGATAATTGCCGATATCGTAGTTTATGCGGATTAAATGCAACGTTGCAACGTCTTTTCAAATTAACTTTAAAACCTGAATAATTACACATTTTCTCAGATAACAAATATGGTACATTATCTGAGGGCAGATCATTTGTAATATCGAGAGATATTCATTATCTGTGTATTATTTATATTTTAAAACAAGTAGCGTGCAATTGTGTCTTTATGTTGAAGTGTTTAGCATAGCAAACGTTTACAACATTTTCCTCACAATGTTTTCATTGGTTCTAAATCAAATTATGTGAATCTTTTTCAGATCAAATTAATTTCAAGGAACATCAATCGAAGATGAAGGCAATAACAAATGCAGAAAACCTCATAGTATCACCGGATGGACATTCAGTTAGCCTATACCACCCGTACCCCTGGTGTCTGTGTACATTACAGGGGCCTTCAAGTGGAACGGGATTGCCTGAGTTATCTGTTTTTATTGGCAGAACAGTTGATTCCGCTTCAGCATTTATTGAAGTGTTCCTGACCAATGAAACACCAGATAGTCTAAGTGACAATGGCGCAGAAAATACTATGGTTCAAATATGTAAATTTTCTGTGAAACATCACTGTTTTTTGATGATGCAAGAACGAAATAATGACATTGTCTGTTCACTCAAATCATTCCGAAGGACTGACAGAAACAAGAATCTGAAAGATGGAGACGGTATTGATTTTACGCGTCCCTTGACCATCTGTTTGAGACTTTTCCAGATCTCGGTACTCGCCAACTACTGCTATGTTCCGGATTCATCATGTAGGTATCTGACACTGGTTTTTAAATAATATATATATATATATATATATATATATATATATATATATCACTGTTGAAAATACTTGTAAACAAGTCGAAATGCGACGCATCCAGTCATGATTAAAATGATATCGTCTGAAGTAGTTTTATCCCACCGGTATTCAATACCGTGGGATATAATCAACGCCCGTCCGTCGGTCTGTCCGTCCGTCTGTCCGTAATCATTTCGTTTCCGGAGCAGTACTCGAAAACCATTTATCATATCTTTCTGAAACTTCACATATGTATTACACATTTACTGCAGTGCTGCCTTTTGATATTTTCAGATTTTTAAATTTTTCATTTAATTTTTTAATTAATAGCTTATACATTGTACGACGTAATTACGCTACCCTGATGATCACTATGTTGTGAAACCGGTTGGTAAGGAACTTATATGAAGACCCATCTTCAGTTTGTCATTTTTTCAAGGATATCTAACACATAAACCATGAAGGTTTAACTTTTACATTAATTTATAAGCAAATTACAAAAACCAGAGTGGTTTTGTGCAGTTTGGCCTTGATACAAAATGGGAAAGTGCTCAACATTTGGGAAATATGCCGGTATATAATGTAGAAATTCAAATCAGTTGTCCACAGAGTCATTGTGTGTCACTACAACGTTGTTTCATGCTCGTGCAATTTTCAAGTGACTGCTTGCTTTGTTGCCTGACGGCTGGTTTTGTTGATTCAGTGCTTGGGCTTGTTGGTTGATTGGGGGCATGTGGTTGTGTTTTGGCTATGCGTTTTGCTGTTTCTGGAGCTGTTGCGTTTTTGGGCTGGTGCTTGTTTTTGGCAGTTTCTTAATAAGACATTGTTGTTTTGCCTGCAGGTGTTAACTAGTTCATTGCGTTTGTTGAGACTTGCCATGTTGGATTTTCAGATAATAATAAATTTCTCGTATATGCAAATGCTGCATCTTTTGTTGGTGTTTGAATATGGTTTGGCCTGGCTAATACTTGACCATTCAACATTGAATTTGAGATTATCTTCTTTAAGTTGCCAAATGTATTTGCTTAGTTCTGTGGCAGTTTGTTTGCTGGGATTGTTAAATGAGGTTTTGTGATTGTTAAATCTTGTTTTAAACTCTGTCTCTGTGAGACCAACGTATGTATGTTTCCGTTTTATTTTCAGATGTCACTTTTGCTTTGAAAATGACAGATTTGGCCAAGCAATTTCCTTTGAGGGGACATGTTTTGGGGCTGCGACAGTTACAGTTCTTTCCATTATTTGTTTCTTTGTTTGCCTTGACGTTTTTGTTGTTGCTGTCGATGGTCTTTTTCAAAATAGGCATGCAGCTGTAGCTGAGTTTTACTGTGTTTTTTTTAATAACTGTCTATATATATTAAAGTCACCACACTTTTAGCTTACCTAAATACTCCAGGGGGATGACACCAGTCAAAGTGCGAGGAAGAATACTCGTCATGAAAAATGCATTTGTTTTCCTTTGATCTTGTCACAAATATAAATCCTGTATTACTAGTTGTGTATAACCTACGTTACGAACATATCATTTATAAGAGAATCCCCTGGAGTGCTCATTCAGCGATGAAGCTGAGACCACGGGGCAGGAATGGTCTAAACATAATTTATTTCTCAAAATAATTGGCGGTTAACTAGAACTTCGTTTGAAAAGGCAGACATACGTAAGACAATTTTATAACATGAACCTAGGTTAAACATTTGAACACGTGGTCATTTGTGTGATATTAAGGAGAATATATCAACATTTCTGAAAAAAGGAAATTGTTGATTTTCAGGCTTTTCAATAAAAGAGGACAGTTTTTGACACATTTTTACTCGAAAACGAGTATGGTGACCCCCATTTTTTATTTGATTTTTAAAATCAGCACACTCAGTTATTATGTGCCAATTTTCAGAAAAAAATAAATATTTTTATTTCTGGGTAGGGTATGTCCTTAAGGAGAATATATCAACATTTATGCTGCCCATTGGATAAATCATATTCAGCATTGACCCTAGTGAGTGTATACAAATTATAAGTTTACTATTATCCACCGAGCTTCGATTTCTATTCTTCTAACCTTGACTTATCTTTAAAGTTATCTAATTCCAGGTCCAGGTCCATGTTCACCTTGTTTTCTGAAGCGACCAGGTACGTAGAATTTTATTTATCTTAAATTATGTATATGTTTGATAGAAGGACGCAGCAATCGGTGAAACTAATCTACGAATAGAAATAACATGCATATAATAATTTTCTTTTTATCAAATACACCATTTTTATTTCATAAAGCTAGGCGTTGTTACAAAATGATACAGTGTTTGATATCATGTTACTTTTACAAAAAGGTATATTACTTGACCTCTGAATGATTATTTCACAAATCAAACAAAAGTCAGTTATCCAGATAGAAATATTGATGAAGATGTATCCTATACTGATAAATCGCTGTGTGAGCTGTTTTTTTACCCTAATGAAGTTTTTGACATTCTTTCCTCTCTGAACACTACAAAAGCAATAGGCCCAGACGGAATTAGCAATAGGTTCCTAAAAATGAATGCCCGATTACTGGCTTCACCCCTAAGCGATGTGTTTAATCAATCACTTCATGAAAAGATTTTCCCACATGTTTGGAAAGAAGCTTCTGTTGTCCCTGTTCATAAAAAGGGTAATACCATTGACTGTTCCAACTATAAACCGGTTGCACTGACCAGCTGCTTGGCAAAAGTTTTTGAAAAATGCGTTTTTAAACATGTCTTCAATTATTTTAGGGATAATGGCATACTTTCAAATCTACAATCCGGATTTACACCAGGAGATTCAACTGTTAATCAACTAACGTATCTTTATGATTTCATTGCCGGCGCAGTAGATAAAGGTAAAGAAATCAGAGCAGTATTTTGCGATGTTAGTAAAGCCTTCGATAGGGTTTGGCACAAGGGTATTATATATAAACTTAAAGCATATGGCATAAAAGGTGATCTTTTAAAGTGGTTTGAGAGTTATCTTGAGAATAGAAGACAAAGCGTTGTAATTAATGGTTTTAGATCAAACAAGAGCACTCTTTCTGCTGGTGTTCCCCAAGGCTCAGTCTTAGGACCCCTCTTATTCATTGTATATATAAATGACATAGTTGAAGGAATAGGTAGTAATATACGACTTTTTGCGGATGATACTTCTTTATATGCGATAATTGGTGATCCCGAGCAAACTGCAATTAATATGAACGAGGATCTACAACGAATAGCTGAATGGGCGGAAAAATGGCAAGTATCGTTTAATCCAAATAAGACAGAGTCAATACGCTTTACCCGAAAATCACAACCAATTCCAATGCCGAATCTCACCATGAATAATGATGTCATTACATCCGTTCAAAGCCATAAACATTTAGGCCTTATACTACAGCACGATTGTTCCTGGAATGAACATATAAACAACATTGCTAAAAAAGTTGGGCCCATGGTTAATTGTCTCAGAAGCCTCAAATACCGTCTTAACCGAAAAACCTTAGAAACAATGTATAAGCAGTTCATATTACCAATTTTTGATTACTGTAGTCATATATGGGACAACTGTACAAAACAGCAAGCAGATATACTCGAAAAACTCAATCTTGATGCTCTAAGAACCGTTTGTGGTGCTGTTCGCGGTACCAGCCATCATAAGATTTATGAAGAAACCAACTGTCATCCACTTTGTCAAAGAAGATATGTACAGAAAATGACTATGTTCTATAAAATGGTCAATAACATTGCCCCGAGTTATTTAAGTAACCTTGTACCTCCGACATTAGCAGAGGCATCTAATTATAATCTACGCAATGCTTCGAATATTCAGACCATACACTCTAAAACTGCAAATTATGCAAGGTCTTTTCTTCCAGATACTGTCAAATTATGGAATTCATTACCTATTGAACAGAGGGAAATAAAGTCCCTATCAAATTTCAAAATTGCCATTCAAAATAAGAATAATACCTACTGTCATTTTGATTTAAACAGTGGTAGCAGATTTTGTCAAATAATTCATTCTCGTATTAGACTTGAATGTAGTGATCTTAATGCACATAAATACAAACGTTTTATATCTCCAACATCATCCTGCTCTTGTGGCCATACTTATGAAGACTCTATTCATTACTTTTTTGTATGTCCTTCCTATAGGGATATAAGACAAAATATGTACTTTTACAACAATGGTTTTAACCTCAAATCAGTCCTCTTCGGTAATGAAAATGCAACCAAAACTGTTAACAAAGAACTTTTAATTTCAGTTCACTCTTTTATAAATTTGACTGGCAGATTTGATTAAAAACATTGCAATGACGCATATTTTCTGACAATGACTGTTTTGTAAATCCTTTCCATTTTGTACATACATATTTTCTGACAACGATTGCTTTGTAAATTCTTTCCATTTTGTACATTCATCATGACGTGTTCTTCTTTAATTGCTGTATCCCGGAGCGGTATTAACATAAGCTTTTCAAGCTTGTTTACCAATCCGGTTCCTTTTCTTTTGGAAATAAATATGTTTAAACCACTTGACCTCTGCATCGATGACTACATCATTCCTCAACGGATATAGACATCCATTGGCTTTATCCTGCACTATCCTGCACCATCCAGTGTATTGTGTTATGCTTCTTTAAACGTATTTTCTTACTACTATAGATAAAACGTATTTCATTGATGGCAAAGTTGTTTTTTTTCTTTAATATATGAATGTTATCAAATCTTCTAACCTCTTCAAGTTTAAATTTTGTATTTTCTTATATGCGACACTCTAGTGTATTACCCATTATCTAAATCATCGATTAAAAGAAATCATGACATCAGTTAGTACAAACGTGTCTTAGCTATATTTACGATATACTGTCAGTAATTTGAACGAGTGTTATGTAACCATCACAAGTTATTTAAAGACAGTACTAGTACTACTCGCACCTTTGGAATACAAGCGAACCATTTTGCCATTTAAAATTGATCCCTTATGTTTCATTTAAATATAGTTTGCTTTTATTAAATCTCCATCATAGAAAATATAAATGCTAATACTTCATGCACAGTTATCCTTTGCAGTTATCTACCTTTCGTTTAGAGCTCACATGTTCTATCAAGACAATAATTTAGTGGTAGAAGCAGATAATATATAAAAGACCGTCTTTAGAATTGCCATTCAGAATCAGTTTTTATAATCAACACAGGTCAGATGAATGTGGCAATATCTAAGTTTACTGTTAAAGCGCTTGCTGATGTATATACTTAATACAAGTTTGTTGGCTAACTATAATTGTGCTGGTGATTGTTTAAATATGTAATTTAATGTTGTGGGGGTGGGGGGGGGGAGGGGGGGGGGAGGGGGGATGGGGATGATGGTGTGGCGATTGGGTGGGGGGTCTTATGGATGACTTCATTTACATGTGCTTGCAGTTTAATAACGTCGTGTATTGGTTGATGGTTGTCTCAATGTCGACACTGTTTTAAAGTTACACTCGCTCGTGAATAAATCATACCATTTAAAATAATTATTGTAAGTTTATATTCGATATTCATCTGTAACTATTTATGTTTTAAATATATATGATTGGAATAAACTCTTCCATATGCTAGAGCCAGCAGCGGATCCACCGCCGTTGGATAAACCAAGAAAACGAAGAAGTAAGTTGATTATAACCTCGGTATGACGTGGCTATTGCATAAGGAAACACATTTTGAAGGGGCACAACATAAACCTTACATTGTTTTTTTCACTCTTCCGAAATGGCAGCTGGACAAGACAGCAAGACATGAATAAAAGTTATCCTGAATTCAAAAATCATCCTTTACTAAGACCAATTGTAACTCCAATTCTCCTACATTGTACAAAGGTAATCGCAATGAATTAACATCACATAAATGCTTTGTGGTAATTACCCTTGGAATACTTGACACTGTTTAGCATTTGTCATGATATCAGGTTACGTTTGTCTTTATCAGCCAATCGATACATTGGATGCATTACAGGTCAATTTGAATAGAAGAAAAGCAATATGCTTTCACATTTTATTTAACTCTTTGCATTTCAGTTGACAAATCCCGACACCGTGGAGGCAGAAAAGAAAGAGGAGAAAATCCGACAAGCAAACCTCCTTCAAATTAAAGTCTTTGCCCCGAAAAACGTATCTTCAGAATCAGACACGAATCTGACACTGTGGTTCCAAAAACCTATCCATTCAACAACCAAAACCTTCATTGGGTTCACAACATTGGAACTCAATAAGAGCTTTTATATTGCTTATTGTGTGATTCCCGGTATAACAATGCAATATTTGTTATCCCACCGGTATATAATACCGTGGGATATAGTCGTCGCCCGTCCGTCTGTCTGTGCATCCGTCTTTCCATCCGCCCGTCCGTAATCATTTCGTTTCCGGAGCAAAACTCAAATACTGTTCAAACCGTTTCTATGTGTAGTACCCACCAACTGAACTGGTGCTTTTTGATATTTTCCGATTTAAAAGAATTGCATAGCACTAGTAATAAAGCACTAGAAAATGAACTTGATTCAAGACTGACCTACATATTATGACACTTTCCCATATTTTGAGGGCCATTTAGAAGTGAAATGAATTAGAAAACAAGATTTTCTGGACAACAATTTCTTGTTCGCGAAGATACACGACGTTTCGGAGTATATGTTTACTCCTTCATCTGTGGAATTATGGTTATAATAAGGTAGGATAATTTACAGTCTGCTCAGAGGAGATCAAAAATATATAGAGGATATTTGGCTTTTTTGACAAATACCATGTTTATCTCACCGAGTGAGGTAGAAAGTTTATATTATCACGAGTGGCGCAGCTCCCTTCTCTCTCTACTACCCCCATTTACCCCTTCCCCCCCCCCCCCCCCCCCCCCCCTCCCCCCCCCCCCCCCCCTTCTAAAAGTAGTTAACATATTAAATTAAAATATAGTATATGAGAGGAACGGAATGAGTGAGCGGAACGAAGTTGAGTTGAGTTGAGTTTTGGATTGGATTGGAGAGGAGGAGGAGAGGATCGGAGTTGAGTAAAGTGTAGTGAAGATGTATGTAGTGGAGCGGAACGGCTTTGAATTGATTTGAGAGGGGGTAGTGGAAAAGATAGTGATGGGAGTGTTGGAGCGGAGTGGAGATGAGTGGACTGGAGTGGAGCAGAGTGGAGAGGGAGAGGATTAGAACGGCTGGAGTGGGGGTTCCTGGTGCAAGATATAGTATTTATTACACTCTCGTTGAAGATATTACTGTTGTGAAACATCGAAATGTTATTCAACATTGTTGTGAAACAATGCACGTGAACGCGACCTCAGTCGGAACTACTTTCCAGTAGTAACATGGCTTGGGGATCGCACTGGATTTCTTGGGACATGTTTTTTCACGCAACGTCGTTATGATTAATATTGTACGGACGCTTCTATCACAATTGACCGTCAATCAGTATCCTTTGGTTGATTCAGAGTTAGTTCCCTTGACAGATATGTCGTCTCGTTACGGCTTTCGGGATTTGACCGCCATTTTGCTTCGTCATGCAACTTGACGTAGCCTCAGTTTATGTAAATTCACAAGGAATAAACGTCACGTTGAACCCACGTATCCTGTGACAGTCGTCAGTTGAGTATTATTGCAACTACATTGTAATCCTTAAAGGTACATTTTGATATTTTCTTCTCCTTTTGAGGAGTGGTTTTGATTGTTTAGAATGTAAAAAATGTTCTTCGTGTCGACATGTGAGTTTTCAAGGTTGTGGAGGCACTGTTCGTGTCTGTTTTTACAGAAGATAACATACCAAGATGAATGAATAAAAATGCTTCAAGGTAAGTATCAATGCTGATATAAAACTTTAAACGTTTGCTATAAATGTCAGAACTCCATTTTCGGCGGTGCTGTCAGCAATTTGTGCCGTCAATGTTAACTTTATCGGCAACAAGGACAATGATCCCTACAATTTCGCTAGATAAAACTAGCTGCAGAACTGTATGTAACTTCCCAGTATCATTGTCATCAGGGTGTTACAGAGCCTATTTTGGCAAAGCAACTGCAGCTACATACAACTGTAACTAGCCTTACTGAATCGCGCTTGTAAACAGTCGCATTCCGATGACGTCACAATCACCTGCCATCATTCATCTAAGATCTAGTGAGATTAATACGATGTTTTTGTTTACTCGCCAATTTGCGCTTCTTATAGTTCAACATAAAGACAATGTAATGAGTGTTTTGAAATTGTATTGTTCCAAATTGAAACAGTTATTAACGGATATTTGCTTGGTCTATTTTTGGTGTTTAGTGAGATGGCGTTATGCGTCCATGGTAAGAGATGTATCCCTACGCACATCTACATGAATGAATAGTAAACTTTAATTACATATTTCATTAATTTAGAGCGTGTAATAAATAAAATACTACACTCCGTCCCGTTTAATAACATATTTATGAAATTCGTGTATGGTATTGGTATCTAACTCGCTTTCGCTCGTTAAATACCAAAACCATCCACTCGTTTCATAAATATGTTATTAAACGGGACGTCGTTTAGTATTCTCTATATATAAATCTCTAAAATCTATATGTGAATTTCATTCATGTCAGTGAATAAAAAACGAATGTACTAACCTAACAACAATATTTGAAAAGGAGTATGTTTTACTAAACAAAAAATGACTGTGAATGATAACGAATCCCGCACCACTCAAAGATTAAGTCAAACTGCAATCAACTGAGATTTGCTGCAACCTTTTCATCATCTTATTTGAATAGAAAGAATTCCCAAACTTCGGTGTCAGATTCCATTGAGGCCCTGTCTTCTAAGAACTGTCCTATCCAAAATGGTTGCTTTATATATACAAAAAAGTGGCAATTACCAATTTTCAAACTTGTCACTGTCATCTATTTTTTTCTTATAATGTGTTGTGCCCTCTTATGAAATATTTGAAATTGAATTCTTATTTACTTCTGTTCAATAAATTCATTAATGTGTTGATATACAATGATTAAATATGATCCCTAAAGACAAAGCATTGACATCTTTAGTTTGTCATGATTTGAATGTTTTAACACAATGAATGTTATCTGAGCAAACTTCAAATTTGTTTTTTAATTTCTACGAATGCTTGTTTAGTTGTCTATATTGCAATATCAAAGATAAAGCACCATTAAATCAATACTGATTAGCTAACTTTTGTTGAACAAAGTATTAGCTCCCATGCTATTAATTCATAAATAAGTACCTGAAAAATCAATTAAATTTGTATATGAATTATGGGAATTATTGTTTGGAGGCGCAAACGCCTCCAACCTCATACAGCGTTACAATGCCACCCTATATTACTGTTAGAATATATAAATAAACTTTCAACCAATCATTCTTGGCTTCTTCATATTTTGGGAAAACGTCCAATGAATACAGCTGTAGCATTGTTTACCACCTGACATTGTGGGTTATCCGAAATAATTGTCCCCTTTTATTGTGAAAAGAGATTTTGTCTAAACGTCTCAAATTGAAATGAGCCTTGCGCTATTTTGTACCGTAAACATATTAATTTTTAATTCAAAACCGTTTTACATCGGAATGAGCAGACATGTACCAATTCAGTATATAATTTCACAAAAATCCAAGAAACAAGAAACGTTATCCACATGATGCAAGCATCTACAAATCAATAATATTAGCGGTCATTCAACACGTCACGTTCCACACAAATATCAAGATGTCTCCAACCATTTTAAAGGCTTTTCTTTGTCTACATACGGGATAAATTTTGCGTTTTAGGTGTAATATCCCTTATCTCTCATCGAGTGAGGGGAGTAAAGCGGATATTTTATATATGACAACTTGGTCTTTCACCGTTGAGCACAAAAGTGCATATTGAAGTGTTTTATTTAAAATGTTGGTTAAACAAGTATTTAGTCCAGAAGCGACTACAATTCTAAACATTTTGTTCCTCCTCATGTAAAAAGATAATCGCTTAACTGATCAGGGAGGCAGTTAAATTGATAGCGGGTCTCATGGGTGTTTATCCAATGTTATCAATATTGGAAGTGGCGGCCTACACTTATGTAAAGCATATTTAATATTGATGATCAAAACTATTTGAGTAAGTGGGTAGTAGAACACCAAAACTGATTACTTTTCTCCGACTCATACTAACAAAAAACCTACTTCGAATATAAGAATTTCAAAATTGATATGCTCAGTATAAACCTGGAAAGTATAGAATTAGATATTGCATTTTGCTAACTACTACCAGACCATAAACACGATAAATAGCAGACCATATAGCCTGTTAATTATTATAACAATATACAGTTACCTCACTTGCCCATTCTAATTATATACTTTATTACCACGATAGATAGTTTATTTTTTATTGTAACATGCTATGTTCATGTCCCTTATCCAAACGGCCTGTTCAAAGATAAAGGCTTTATGATATCATAATATATAGGTCAAGGTCGCCATGTGAGACCATTTTCGCAATCTGGTGCAGTTTATCTATCATGATAAAATAGTTAGTAACAGCATAGGCAATATCAACTGACTTTTCATAGTGTAATCACTATATAAGTGAAATAGTCTTGAAAGGGCGTAAAACCCCAACTCACCTCACCTCATCTCGTTGAGTGAGTTATATTTCAGTGCACACGTCGGACATGTCACAAGGTAAAGTTCGTGAAAGTGGACACTCAACCTGTTCTACTCTCAGTTTGGAAGACATTAAAGAACACATTTTAGTATTTGAAGATCATATAACTGCTGCGATACTACAACAGTTTATTGATAAACCTGCACACGATATGGACGAGATGAAATTGAAAGTAAACAATGTCGAAACAATGGCCGACATGAACTCGGACGATATGATTCAAATGCAGCATGGACTGAACACTGTACAACACGACATGCTCAAGAGAACCTTAATCCAAATAGGTAAATGTACACTCCCCAGCGATCAAAAACAATACTGAAATGTAGGTAGTATAACGTTAACATTCTGAGAGAAAAGTACAATTCACGAAGGATTTTCATCAACTATAGAATATAAACGTGCATGTGTAGTGTACGTATGTACAATTGTTCTATACTAGGGTACCAAAACATGAACATACAATTATATCCCTAGATTTGATCATCGTAAGAGGAAAACTGTATCTTTGAATCCTTAACCATTGATACAGTGGTGATAGAATGTCATATACATGTGAATACAAAACAGGTTCTTACGACATCTTTTAGTAAGAAATTAAAAGTTAATGGTTAATATAAAAAATATCACATAAGTATTATTTAAATGGATTAAGATGGTTAAAAGTTGATTTCATTCATAAACTAGAATTAGTGTAGTGATTCACATATATTTATTAAGAATTACATGGGTACAACTTTACCGATGAGAGTTCGTATCCCGATAAATGTACTTTTTTTCAACTTTCATTACTCAGAAAACCGTCTATTTTAATCAGACTGACACTTTGATAAAAATGACATATTTAAAAAAATAATATGCAAAAAATGATTAAAACATCATATATTATATTTGCGTTTTTTTAAATTATATGTATACTGTGTTGACACTGACACTACCAACTTGTACATTTCTGTGTTCTACATGCAATACAATTAGTTCATGCTCTGTGAAAGCTGCCTTATATACACATTTTTCTGACAATGACACGTCTCTTTTACCCTATGTAAACAAACGAAGGTTGTTATTAAAACTAAAAGTGTTCAATGTTTGTGGTTTGATGTAGTGTTGAGCTCGGTTCAAGTTAGATGAACTATCGAGCACATAAACATGAACACCTCGGCCTCTTGATTCACTTGCGCGAGTTTTAACAGGAACACGTCGGTTTCAATCGGTAATAACCAAGTAAGCACAATACTGTCATACTGTTATATTTTACAAAGTAAGTCAGGATGCCGTCTTGTGAAATATTATAATGGCAGATCGTCTTGTGAAATATTAACATGTTTTATAGACGGCATGCCATCGTTATAATAATATTGTTCGAGTCTTTTTGTAATAAGTCGGAAAGCTGTCACGTCTCTGATGTCCGTGAGAAATTAATGAAATAATTTCAGTTATGAACATTCAAGTAAATTCTATCGAGGCATAGTTAATTTATGTTGTGCAGAAGTTGTGATCAAATTACAACATGGTTTATATTCAAAATGAGATTTTTAGATTACTGTATGGTTACCTATTTTCTGTAGAAACATACAGTGATTTCCAAGCTGACGTTTGGTTAATTATTATGTCCTTAAAATAGAAACAATTTCCTTTCTTCAATACCTCAGTATTTATTGTAGAAAAAATATAAATAGTTTTCCATGTTATATTTATTTCAATTAAATATTTTTCGTATTCAGCACAAGCACGTTCATAGTTTCTGTTTAAATGTTTCACTCAAGCTGTAAAACTATATAAGTAATCATAGTCAAGTGCAGGAAAGCTTTATCAGAAATAACAATAATGAAGGAAAGGTTGCATTACTTTCTTCTCAAGAGACAAAAAACTACAATTGCTGTCATTTAATGAGGAAAAAACACAAGATTATTGCAGTGGTTTGATGTTATAGCACTAACAGTATCATAATTACGACTTCATTATGCTTGCACTACTAATCTGATATATGAACAACAACATTCAAAGAGAAAAAAGCACGTTCAATACCTTTAATGATTCTATGTCCTACTCAAGACCATTTGTACATTTAAAACAAAACTTACAATAACAGACACTCCACATCACTGCTAATGCTCAAACATGATTCATTCCTATCGTTTCTTTTGTCACCTCTCTCAAAATTTTAATAAAAAGTTAATTTTTTTCAAAACTTTATGTTTGCAACAAAGCTGTTTGAAATTACAATTAAAAGTTGTCCATGATAAATCACTGGTTGCCATGCTTAACACAATCAAAACCTGTGTGTGGATGACTGAGCTCAATTAATTAAAAGGGACAATTATAGGACCACCCTCTCCTCTCAGATAACTACAATTATCTGGATCGAAACACGTTATTGATGTCTTTGGCTTCACCGTTGAAAACGAGGCATTTAAATACACATTTTGATTATGAACTCAATGTACATATTTTCTGTTTTTCTTTTCGTTCGGTATTTTACCTACATAAACATACAAGTGGAACACAATGAACTGTTGTAAATGTACTGTGAGCGTGTGTAGCCGTATAAGATAAATAGGAACCTTGATTTAAATTTCAATTTAACAATAATTGTGAAGTTAACACAAGTAGTTTATGATGTAACCTATTACATCATGACACATCAAAGCGTTCATTTAAGACATTTTGCAACGTCTAATGAGAATCTAATCACCAACAAGTCCAGAAGGACATGGAAATAACAGATAAAACCACAATATTAACAAAGCTGGATGACAGTGACAAATTGCTCTCAAGGTATCAATGTGCCTGCTCTCTATTCGATCTTAAGCATTTTTTGCATTTTTTTCTGAATTTCAGAACTGACAGTGACAAATTACTGAATGTTAGATTAGCAACAGATAACTAGATTAAGTTCTAATATCCTTACTTATTAGTAGGTAACATTTATGATAATGTGTGATTTTTGATAATGACTATTGTAACACAAAATTGGGAAGCAAGATGATATAAATGAAGTTTAACAATATTCCAAATAGTTAAAGTACAACATATTAATAAATGCTATTAGCAAACACTTTGAATGTAGAAAACTGTATGAGAAATCATGTACACATTTCTACGTTGATTGTCATACTCTTTTTGAATGAAAGACATGCTCATGTAATTTACTCTTCTAAGCACTAATGTTTTACATTACACGTCGTCTGCAATTGATATTAATCAATTTATTAAATACTTTATTGCAATATGGTTATTAACATTAAAATGCAAACTTCTTGAATCCAAAAACAAATAAAACCTTGTTTGGCTTTTATCAATGGGAGCTTTTAATCCGTTTGATAATATTGATATTGAACGTCATATTGAAATTAATGTTTATCAAGCTCTGTTGATGTACGTGATATTCCAAAAATATCCGTGAAGGTTACATTTAGATCAATGTTCAACAATCCACTGAAAAGCATATTCTCCTCTTACAACGACACTATTCTTTTCTGTACTTGACTTCAGGATACCTTGTATGATGTTTTTTCAGCGCTTTTTATATTAAAACATCAGCAGGTATGTCACAAAGTGAGTACTTTACTAACAGGTTTCATGTGTGAGTATACACATGAATCACCAATAATTTTTGCGAACGTGGATATAAATACAGTTAAATTACGATATTGACGGAAGGAATTCTTAAATAAATTAGTCAACAATTACGATCTTGCAAATATTTAGCAGCCAGTACAAGCAACAGAGAAAGTTAACCATTCAACTCAATGACCAAAAAGAATTAAACTGCAACCAATGCATTAGCAAAGTTTTGTCAACATGAAACTTTAAACATTCACTCAAAACACAAATTAGAAAATAGGATATATACACAGAAGGTTCAAGGTTCAAGGTTTTTATTAACTCAATTCCACCTTCGGTGGTACATGAGCATACTACATTCAACTTTATATACAGAATAAATTGATAAAGATGGCATATGCATATAAACATGTCATGCAGATACAAAATACAAGTAGAGCAATAAATATGTGCAATGTACACATACTAACTAAGAGTTTTAGTAATCTTAAAGTTTATAAATAATGACAACTGTTTTATATAATTAATCTTTTTTGTGGTCAATAATTGTTTCATTGCTAAAAGTTTAGGGAATTTCATAAAATGGTCAGGGATATAATTGATACGTTGTTGGAGAAGAGCTTTACATCGAAAGAGATAGTATAAATTGCCTCATATATATAGCTGGTGAAATACATAAGGTACATAAACGTTCATGTTTTGGAATATCTTGAAAGCGTCCGGTTTCAATCGGTAAGTTGTGATTACTTGTCCTAAATTTCAAAATTGGATAGTATACAAAACGAGGCATTATCAAATAATTTTCAAAACACGGTGATATCTTAAAGATTTGATAATATATACCTTTCCATGAATACAGCCATGGTTTTAAAATACCAAGGATAAACCACAATCGTTTAAAATCTTTTTAATAAATGAAACCCATCGTAGATTCTTCACGAGGTTTTTTTTGCGATATGAATGTATATAATAAACTAGATATCTTTAATGTTTTGTTGTTAGTAGCTATCCTATGCCAATAATGTATCATTCTTACATACATTCTAATATATAGAGCTTCTCTTCAAAATTCACCAAACGCGAGTTTCGCCCACTATAGAACCTGGAAAACAGTATAAGACAAAGTTCAGGGTCAAAGTTCAGTAGTTATCCATTTAACTACGTAGATTGCTTATCAATCTAACTATTTGTATAGCAATTAGATAACATGATTGAATTTCATAAACAATGAAACATCTTTCAAAGTTATTATTATGTGGTTGACATTTTTTTTTAAAAAAATTGGAAAAGTATGGTACTTGACAGGTTTAACTGGGAAACATTGGCGACAAAATTCGAAGATGTCGTAATGTGTGGGAACCATCAATAAACGTCACAACTCTTTGCTAAAGTCAAATAGACACTTTCGCCCTTTTTACAGAGGAAACAGCTGTACCACTGTTCATCACTCAATACTGACTCTTATTTCTGTAAAGGTTCTTATTAACAATTTATATCTTTTCAGTCATGCATATAGGTCCAATGATCAACTCTAGCATAATGTTAAATCCGTTGTCTACTATATCTGTTTGCAGAATCATGGTGTTACTGTCATAGCTCTATTGAGTAGTTATTTACATGTTAAGTTTTACAGTCACCCATTAGCTTGAGAATAACACTTTAAAGTTTAAAACTTTCATGTGCTTACTACAGCTGACCAATGGTATGGGCCCCTTGCAGTTATCAGGAAATTGTTTTGTGTACTTTACCTGTTGATGTCTATGATTGTAATACACATAAAGTTTGTTATATACGTTAACTACAAATTAAATACAAACTATCAATGCACATGTGCATGGAGAATAACTTTGTACAAATGGTGAGTTTTTAATGAAATAAATTGTATTGTATTGTATTGTATATATTGTATCTTTTAAATAACAGTTTTTACTCTTTAATAATAACAGTGGTCTATTTTCACCCACAAAGTGTGAAAAGTTGACTTTCACTGACAAATAGATAACACAAATTATATGGACAGAGTAAGATCATTTGTTACCCATGAAACCATTTTCATTGTAACGTTTCCATTTTGTAATTTGTACAATGCTTACATTAACAGTTGAATTCACTGATTATTCACAACACTTAAACTGATAAAGTTAATAGTCACATTCGTGGTTTTATCATTTCTTCTCTTATTACTGACGACATAGTTAATGATAACAGGGTAATGTTTTTTTTTACTGTAGATAGATAAAACTTTTCAAGCGCCAGAGCCAATCCACTCTATTATCCAGTTAAAGAGATGGGATCAGCAGTCAGCAGTGATACAAGCTATACTTCGTTATCTGTCTGCAGAGGTGAATATTGACATCGCATCTCGTTCAATCAATGAGGGCAGGGATAATGAGACAAATAATTGATCGAAGAGTTTCAATTCATCTGTACATCTTCAAATGTCGACTACTAGAGGTGTTTGTTTTACACTGCAAAGGTTTGATATTAATCACCTTATTAATAGGGTTATATATCACATGCATACAGTCTGACACAGTGAATATTCAGACAAGACTGACATTATTAAAGCAGGACCATATTGAGTTTTGTCGTAGCTACCAAAAGTTGTGACACTAAAACTACATTGTACATTAGGATGATTCTATTTTTCAAATGATGAAGGCGTTATGATGAACACTGCATTTCAGTTAAAAATTCATGCACCTCAAACTAAATAGTCATGTTCATAGAATTTAGTATTCTCAAATCCATTTTGGACAAACATTCTCAATTCATGTAAAAGAGGTAGCCTAAAAAAGTATTATACTAAAGTGAATGTTTATTTTCAAAATCATTATATCAATCACATTGATCAGAAATTAAAAATAGTCCATAACAAATTTCTTATCTTGAAAGGTCTAATATTTCAATATCTACCGTTTAAGAAAAACATAACAAAATACCAACAAATATTTCCTACCTTGAATGCCTAATATCAATGTCGAACTATTACAATAGTTATAGTTACAATATAGTATCGGGCAAAAAAAAGAGACAACTTTGAATTCAACTCCTTAATTAAATTTTTGACATAGGTTTTTGTAAATTGGCACATACGAAAAATGTTTAAAATAGGACAATATCCAATCAGTCCACCGTTTCGCTGCAAACACTATTTTATCTCCCAATACATGGAAGCTTGATCCACTTTTCATGACTCACTCGTTTCTAATCTGCAATATATTTTTATTCTCACTTTTCAAATGTGTCCTCGAACATATGCCAAACCTTTGCAATGGGGTTCAGATCTAGTGAAACGGCAAGAAAATTATATTCTGCATGTCATTTCACGAAATTCATGTTTTGGTGTGCGCGTAAGTGCAAACACAGTCATTGTCTTGCTGTATAACAAACAAATGTCCACTTTATTCAGTATTTAAAACCGGCACATCCAAAATTATAGTACTTCCTCTAATCAATGCGACCTGAAATTTGTCTCATTTATTTTGCTCCATACTTTACAATACTTACAGTTTACATAATTTCAGTTTTCAGAAACACAGTGACATAATAAACACTTTTAATGAACTGATTTATGTTATAAAACTTGTTTTTCAAAATATTCATCCAAATAGTGGGCACATGGTTATATTTACCTTTTAAAAGAAATCTTCATATGCTTGTCTATCATTTATGAATAATGGAATCCTTCATAAATTTGTCAAAATGTACGAATATCTTAATAATGAATGCAAACATGTTTTCACAACGTCATCCACTTAAAAGCTACAGATACCTCTTCGCATGATTGATTCATGAATGTTTAGAATTGTGCTCTTCATTATAGGTCATCATTTCTGAGAATGAATACGCTTAAAGGACGTTATCTACAATATGGGTATAGTATTTCTGGTATAACATCGTCTGTTCATTTTGTCTCAATTAAACTAAATCTTAGGCTAATTGATTTGTTGAGCATAAATCATACACAGCTCTAAATTTAGTGACAGGACTTTTCTACTGCAGGTCTTTTACTGTCTATACTTATTGATTATAAAGAGGACATTTCCTACATTTTGAAATCAGTAAATCATGAAATACTCGGCTATGCTACAAGGAAGTGAATGTCATCTCAGATAGTATGCCTCACGTGAACAATGCTGATGGATGAAGGAACTTCAAAAGTCGGTATTGCGTAATCATAGGCGATATGTGAGTCCGCAAAATGAAGAAGAAAATACTTATTTTATTACACTAATTAACGATAATTGAGTACCAGTGACAAGACATCGTAAGTTCAAGCTTAATGGATACTTAATCCCTTTAAGGAAGGCCGAAATCAATTATTTTCTATTGAATTCTTAACTGCAATTGGTTCATTAGACTATTTTGTGAAAAACGAGACCCCAAAAAAATCCATATGTTGTTCCTATATTAAACTAGAGCGACTTAAAAACACCGAAAAACATCGTCTGCTTTTCACCCGTGACCAACAAACCAAAATTGGGGCGGGGCTTAGAGAGTTGGAAGATACCGGAAGTGACGTACGTGAAGGGACGGGGAATGTGTAAACATTCGCTTACTAGCAAAAAAAATGAGACAAATTTCAAACGTAGTTTTTGCGTTGCCGCTCAGTGTTTTCGAACTGGAGAATCGGTCAGTTAATCTGTTATATCTACGCTTCGCAATAATGCCACATCGCTATTCTGCTGTAAACTGTTCGAGTAATGTTAGTTATCAAGTTTCACTTTACAAATGTACCAAAATATCGTTATATATATCAAATATAATTGATATAACTAGTGAGAGACGGTGGATTCATAGACGTTCGTAGATAAATCAATGCTAATGATATATAACATGACAAAATGAAACCAAGATATGATAATATGAACGAAGTATAGTTGAGACAACGAAATCAGATAGTCGGTGTTGTTGTTATTTTTTATTAGAGAATGTTTGTGTTTAAAATAAAACAACAAACGTGAGATAAGCACGCCGGCGAAGTAGGCCCTATTGTAAGCCATCGACAATAAAAGCACTAAAGCACTAAGCAATAAAATCAACCGACAACCTAATTTACTAACTGTACATTACAACAATCTAACAAAGTAACTCACCACATATTTTAAAACATCAAAAGAATTTTATTAGCAACGATAATAATACGTCTATTAATCCACCTACGAAAACACCGCATCCCAATGTTACATTTTACGATTTAGTTATCACTTTTTACACATTAAAACATTCAGATTCTAATAGATAATAAGATAATGTTTTCAATAAAATGTATGGTTAATCAAATATAATCAAATAAACATCGTATTAAATTGACATTTCATCAAGAGTGTCAATTAATGTAAAAAAAACTTACCTTATAAATGTATCCAAAATGACAATATGAATATCCAAATGCACATTAGACACAAACTGTAAACCTACAATTCCATCAATGACAGTACTTGGAAACAGAAGATTGTCAAATGATAACCCTCTTTCAGCAAAAGTCTTTTCGCAAATGACGAGATAGAAAACCAAATAGTTATGATGATTTTACACTAAAAATAATTTCATTGGTGCGTTATTTAAACAAGACATTTAATTGGATAACTTGATAGAGATATGTTCATTGACAATATCTAGACTGAATGTCGCTTTAAGTGTATTGTGTGTCACCAAGACAGGACGTTGGCAATAAACATATATATGACATGCCGGTCAGCGACATGCCATTTGTTATATAATTGAATCGGTCCAGTAAACTTGTTATCTGTACAAACATAATTACACTCCTTCCTTCTCACATACTCAGCTTCTTAATTGCGTAAACTAATATGCTGTAACAACACTTCTCCCCTTTGATCTGGAAGTGAAGTAAAACAAACATCTGTCTGGAAGAAACATCTTTATGGTCCGATAGCCTGAGAATTGTGTGTTGGTGTGCAGAAGTGACACATACTGGCTATCAGACAATATTTTAAACCATTTCGTTTTATATTAAGATGCTACTGGCAACATATTTCTTTAATTCGATAATGTTCGTTGTCTATATCAATCTGTGTAATCATAATGTATATGTTTAGCGTGTACAATAGAGCAATCTTCATGTAACTTTCATTGAGCTTGTTGACCAATCCAGTTCATTTATTTATTCATGAAAGTGAAGTGAAAATGGTTTGCATTGCATTACATCATATATAGAATATTTTAATTGACAAACTTAAAATACAGTAATCTTTTATATTAAATACACAATGTTATTTATAAATCTGCAATGTTGTCTCGCTTGTTTGAACAGTCAACCGTTCACTGTATATGAAATTATACCTACCATATATATTTATTTATTAATACATACAAAACACAATTTACATGCCGATGATCAATTGATGCTACTTAATCTCTCTTCAACCGATTCCCGCGATAGTCTTCTTCCCTAGTTTCAGTGTCACTTGAACTGTAATACTTCCCTTCTAGTTCCGCGATTAATTGCTACAAACATACTATACAAAAGCGCAGAATGCACTCTTATTAAGCACTCCCCAGTTGTTGTAACCATATGAAATCGCTAGTTGAATAGTTAAGTAATCCGTTTATCGAAAATTTGGGTTGTTTTGATGAAGTTTTCTGTCTTATATGAGCAGTTTAAAAGTTTGGAAAACGTGTTAAATTAAGATTAGCGGCCATGATGAGGCTCCTCCACGTACGTCACAGCACGATATGCTTCAGTGACCACCCCGCCCACTTTCATTCTGGTCGCCGGGGCTTAATTAGGCACTTTTTTAAAAAGCTGTATATAAGTAATTTATGGGTCGATTTCAGAAATTTAAAATCGAGCAATTGTCAAATTGAAACGCCTTTTCAACTAATACGAATGTGACCATATGCCATTTCATCTAACCTTTAAAGAGTAAGTAACCAATTGGTGTCCATCAGCATGATTATGTACACACATCTCTTATTTTTATTCGTACTTTATAGCATTGTTATCATTTCTCATTTAGCTTTCTGATATAGCAGCTTTGGTGATTGCAACTTTTGCATTGACAATTAATTTTGTAAATTAACATAAAAAAAGCTTTACTAAAATTAAATTTAACAACAAATCATACATAATATTTAGAATTGTGAAAATAATATCTTGATTGAAAAATCTTATGAATATCTCCAAGTAGTTTTCGAATTACCGTAAATCAGAATAAAAGTCAATTAACATTCTTTCACACCACTGAAAGTTAGCATCATTCACTAATAAAGCATTTGACAGAATTTCTGAAAATCGATATTTTGAATAAAACACTTGGATTATTTTAGATGGCATGTCATTCAAAATCATGAATCAATTAAATGCAAGACCCAAATGGGAATATGCCCGCGGCCCTTATCTGAATTCGCCCTTTAGAACGATGTTTTTTCCATTTTTGAAGGAAATAGGAAGGAGGTATTTACAGATCCATAAAGTCAACGAGTACTATATTCAAATGAAATAAATTCCCATTTCATGAAGAAATGGGAAGTGGATCCTAGTTGACGATTGATTATCAGATTATTGTTTTGTTTTAAACCGAATTTCGGCTCTACAAAACGTCAGATGTTGGTTTCAATGTTATAATTATTTCAATTAACATGACTACCCTCATTCAGCAGATGTACTTTGTGTTACAATAATTTATTGACGCCAGCTTGTAAACTGTTTCAGTAACTATAATCAACTTATGTCATAAAATTACAAAAGGATATTTGCATCACATTATTCCAAAGATACAGAAAACTTCAGTTTGTATTATTTAATGAGGAAAAATATATAACCTTAATAACATTGTTTGATGTTAAAGCTTTAGAAATATCTTAATAGACCCTTCACTGCGCTAGTGCTAATATTCGATTTATGAAATAATAAGAAATGTAATTATAACGAATATGAACAATTCAAGGGGAGGGGAGTAAGTACCCAATTGTTAATTATGTATAACATGATACACATCTCTTATTTGTATTCATACTGTATAGCATTGCTATCAATTCTCACTTAGCTTTCTGATATAGCAGCTTTGGTGATTGCAACTTTTGCATTGACAATTAATTTTGTAAATTAACATAAAAAAAGCTTTTCTAAAATTAAATTTAACAACAAATCATACATAATATTTAGAATTGTGAAAATAATATCTTGATTGAAAAATCTTATGAATATCTCCAAGTAGTTTTCGAATTACCGTAAATCAGAATAAAAGTCAATTAACATTCTTTCACACCACTGAAAGTTAGCATCATTCACTAATAAAGCATTTGACAGAATTTCTGAAAATCGATATTTTGAATAAAACACTTGGATTATTTTAGATGGCATGTCATTCAAAATCATGAATCAATTAAATGCAAGACCCAAATGGGAATATGCCCGCGGCCCTTATCTAAATTCGCCCTTTAGAACGATGTTTTTTCCATTTTTGAAGGAAATAGGAAGGAGGTATTTACAGATCCATAAAGTCAACGAGTACTATATTCAAATGAAATAAATTCCCATTTCATGAAGAAATGGGAAGTGGATCCTAGTTGACGATTGATTATCAGATTATTGTTTTGTTTTAAACCGAATTTCGGCTCTACAAAACGTCAGATGTTGGTTTCAATGTTATAATTATTTCAATTAACATGACTACCCTCATTCAGCAGATGTACTTTGTATTACAATAATTTATTGACGCCAGCTTGTAAACTGTTTCAGTAACTATAATCAACTTATGTCATAAAATTACAAAAGGATATTTGCATCACATTATTCCAAAGATACAGAAAACTTCAGTTTGTATTATTTAATGAGGAAAAATATATAACCTTAATAACATTGTTTGATGTTAAAGCTTTAGAAATATCTGAATAGACCCTTCACTGCGCTAGTGCTAATATTCGATTTATGAAATAATAAGAAATGTAATTATAACGAATATGAACAATTCAAGGGGAGGGGAGTAAGTACCCAATTGTTAATTATGTATAACATGATACACATCTCTTATTTGTATTCATACTGTATAGCATTGCTATCAATTCTCACTTAGCTTTCTGATATAGCAGCTTTGGTGATTGCAACTTTTGCATTGACAATTAATTTTGTAAATGAACATAAAAAAAGCTTTTCTAAAATTAAATTTAACAACAAATCATACATAATATTTAGAATTGTGAAAATAATATCTTGATTGAAAAATCTTATGAATATCTCCAAGTAGTTTTCGAATTACCGTAAATCAGAATAAAAGTCAATTAACATTCTTTCACACCACTGAAAGTTAGCATCATTCACTAATAAAGCATTTGACAGAATTTCTGAAAATCGATATTTTGAATAAAACACTTGGATTATTTTAGATGGCATGTCATTCAAAATCATGAATCAATTAAATGCAAGACCCAAATGGGAATATGCCCGCGGCCCTTATCTAAATTCGCCCTTTAGAACGATGTTTTTTCCATTTTTGAAGGAAATAGGAAGGAGGTATTTACAGATCCATAAAGTCAACGAGTACTATATTCAAATGAAATAAATTCCCATTTCATGAAGAAATGGGAAGTGGATCCTAGTTGACGATTGATTATCAGATTATTGTTTTGTTTTAAACCGAATTTCGGCTCTACAAAACGTCAGATGTTGGTTTCAATGTTATAATTATTTCAATTAACATGACTACCCTCATTCAGCAGATGTACTTTGTGTTACAATAATTTATTGACGCCAGCTTGTAAACTGTTTCAGTAACTATAATCAACTTATGTCATAAAATTACAAAAGGATATTTGCATCACATTATTCCAAAGATACAGAAAACTTCAGTTTGTATTATTTAATGAGGAAAAATATATAACCTTAATAACATTGTTTGATGTTAAAGCTTTAGAAATATCTTAATAGACCCTTCACTGCGCTAGTGCTAATATTCGATTTATGAAATAATAAGAAATGTAATTATAACGAATATGAACAATTCAAGGGGAGGGGAGTAAGTACCCAATTGTTAATTATGTATAACATGATACACATCTCTTATTTGTATTCATACTGTATAGCATTGCTATCAATTCTCACTTAGCTTTCTGATATAGCAGCTTTGGTGATTGCAACTTTTGCATTGACAATTAATTTTGTAAATTAACATAAAAAAAGCTTTTCTAAAATTAAATTTAACAACAAATCATACATAATATTTAGAATTGTGAAAATAATATCTTGATTGAAAAATCTTATGAATATCTCCAAGTAGTTTTCGAATTACCGTAAATCAGAATAAAAGTCAATTAACATTCTTTCACACCACTGAAAGTTAGCATCATTCACTAATAAAGCATTTGACAGAATTTCTGAAAATCGATATTTTGAATAAAACACTTGGATTATTTTAGATGGCATGTCATTCAAAATCATGAATCAATTAAATGCAAGACCCAAATGGGAATATGCCCGCGGCCCTTATCTAAATTCGCCCTTTAGAACGATGTTTTTTCCATTTTTGAAGGAAATAGGAAGGAGGTATTTACAGATCCATAAAGTCAACGAGTACTATATTCAAATGAAATAAATTCCCATTTCATGAAGAAATGGGAAGTGGATCCTAGTTGACGATTGATTATCAGATTATTGTTTTGTTTTAAACCGAATTTCGGCTCTACAAAACGTCAGATGTTGGTTTCAATGTTATAATTATTTCAATTAACATGACTACCCTCATTCAGCAGATGTACTTTGTATTACAATAATTTATTGACGCCAGCTTGTAAACTGTTTCAGTAACTATAATCAACTTATGTCATAAAATTACAAAAGGATATTTGCATCACATTATTCCAAAGATACAGAAAACTTCAGTTTGTATTATTTAATGAGGAAAAATATATAACCTTAATAACATTGTTTGATGTTAAAGCTTTAGAAATATCTTAATAGACCCTTCACTGCGCTAGTGCTAATATTCGATTTATGAAATAATAAGAAATGTAATTATAACGAATATGAACAATTCAAGGGGAGGGGAGTAAGTACCCAATTGTTAATTATGTATAACATGATACACATCTCTTATTTGTATTCATACTGTATAGCATTGCTATCAATTCTCACTTAGCTTTCTGATATAGCAGCTTTGGTGATTGCAACTTTTGCATTGACAATTAATTTTGTAAATTAACATAAAAAAAGCTTTTCTAAAATTAAATTTAACAACAAATCATACATAATATTTAGAATTGTGAAAATAATATCTTGATTGAAAAATCTTATGAATATCTCCAAGTAGTTTTCGAATTACCGTAAATCAGAATAAAAGTCAATTAACATTCTTTCACACCACTGAAAGTTAGCATCATTCACTAATAAAGCATTTGACAGAATTTCTGAAAATCGATATTTTGAATAAAACACTTGGATTATTTTAGATGGCATGTCATTCAAAATCATGAATCAATTAAATGCAAGACCCAAATGGGAATATGCCCGCGGCCCTTATCTAAATTCGCCCTTTAGAACGATGTTTTTTCCATTTTTGAAGGAAATAGGAAGGAGGTATTTACAGATCCATAAAGTCAACGAGTACTATATTCAAATGAAATAAATTCCCATTTCATGAAGAAATGGGAAGTGGATCCTAGTTGACGATTGATTATCAGATTATTGTTTTGTTTTAAACCGAATTTCGGCTCTACAAAACGTCAGATGTTGGTTTCAATGTTATAATTATTTCAATTAACATGACTACCCTCATTCAGCAGATGTACTTTGTGTTACAATAATTTATTGACGCCAGCTTGTAAACTGTTTCAGTAACTATAATCAACTTATGTCATAAAATTACAAAAGGATATTTGCATCACATTATTCCAAAGATACAGAAAACTTCAGTTTGTATTATTTAATGAGGAAAAATATATAACCTTAATAACATTGTTTGATGTTAAAGCTTTAGAAATATCTTAATAGACCCTTCACTGCGCTAGTGCTAATATTCGATTTATGAAATAATAAGAAATGTAATTATAACGAATATGAACAATTCAAGGGGAGGGGAGTAAGTACCCAATTGTTAATTATGTATAACATGATACACATCTCTTATTTGTATTCATACTGTATAGCATTGCTATCAATTCTCACTTAGCTTTCTGATATAGCAGCTTTGGTGATTGCAACTTTTGCATTGACAATTAATTTTGTAAATTAACATAAAAAAAGCTTTTCTAAAATTAAATTTAACAACAAATCATACATAATATTTAGAATTGTGAAAATAATATCTTGATTGAAAAATCTTATGAATATCTCCAAGTAGTTTTCGAATTACCGTAAATCAGAATAAAAGTCAATTAACATTCTTTCACACCACTGAAAGTTAGCATCATTCACTAATAAAGCATTTGACAGAATTTCTGAAAATCGATATTTTGAATAAAACACTTGGATTATTTTAGATGGCATGTCATTCAAAATCATGAATCAATTAAATGCAAGACCCAAATGGGAATATGCCCGCGGCCCTTATCTAAATTCGCCCTTTAGAACGATGTTTTTTCCATTTTTGAAGGAAATAGGAAGGAGGTATTTACAGATCCATAAAGTCAACGAGTACTATATTCAAATGAAATAAATTCCCATTTCATGAAGAAATGGGAAGTGGATCCTAGTTGACGATTGATTATCAGATTATTGTTTTGTTTTAAACCGAATTTCGGCTCTACAAAACGTCAGATGTTGGTTTCAATGTTATAATTATTTCAATTAACATGACTACCCTCATTCAGCAGATGTACTTTGTGTTACAATAATTTATTGACGCCAGCTTGTAAACTGTTTCAGTAACTATAATCAACTTATGTCATAAAATTACAAAAGGATATTTGCATCACATTATTCCAAAGATACAGAAAACTTCAGTTTGTATTATTTAATGAGGAAAAATATATAACCTTAATAACATTGTTTGATGTTAAAGCTTTAGAAATATCTTAATAGACCCTTCACTGCGCTAGTGCTAATATTCGATTTATGAAATAATAAGAAATGTAATTATAACGAATATGAACAATTCAAGGGGAGGGGAGTAAGTACCCAATTGTTAATTATGTATAACATGATACACATCTCTTATTTGTATTCATACTGTATAGCATTGCTATCAATTCTCACTAAGCTTTCTGATATAGCAGCTTTGGTGATAGCAGCCTTTGCATTTACAATGTATTATGTGAATTGACTTCAGCGAAAGCTTTACCAAAATACAATGTAAAAACAGATCATATAGTAGTAATAGTTCTATTTAGCTAGCGATTAATGAAATAATAAGAAATTTAATTTATAAGAATATGAACAATTCAAGAAGTGGGAAACTAAGCATTCATTACCCTTATTGTTTCAATTTCCAACTAAACAGTTTGTACTTCCGAACAGAGACACTCCACATAATGACTTAAAACTAAAGCATACTTCATAACTATCTTTTGTCTTTCCAGTTCTCATTTTTTTAAATATCAAAATTGCATATTTGCAAAAACGTTGTTTGAAAATTATAGTTCAAGTTAATAGCCGTCTGCGGTAAATCACGGGTTGTCATGTGTAACACAATACAGACCTGTGTTTGGAGATCTGAGCTCAATTGATCAACAGGATAATTATAGTACCATTCTCCCACACAGAGGACTACACTTATCTAGATGCTTAAAACACTTCATTGATATCTTTTTGCTACTTCCGTAAAACCAGGTATTTATAAAAACATATAGATTATGAAAATGTAGATGATTTCTCCTATATTTCCAATATTCTGTATAAATAAATGTAAATTTAACATGAGGCATTGAATTGTTGTAAACTCACATGTGATCGTCTGTGATCAACATGATAATGTATATGTAAAGCACTAACCTTGATTATAGTTGCAGTATAACTATAACATGGTAGTGTGCTACCATTATTTAAACAATACACCAGCAAGGATTACATCTCCCAAAATAAAATCATTACTGTAATATGACTAATACCCACTAAACCTGTGATAATATAATGACACAAAAGACAAAACAATATCTTTATTTACTTGTTAAATACATTCTCACACTTGTGATGTTCATACAATCAGTTTATGTTGTAACATTAAACCTTCTCAATCATGACACATCAAAGTGTTCATTTAAGACATTTTGCAACGTCCAGTGAGAATCTAATCACCAAAAAGACCAGAAGGACATGAAAATTAGGAATAAAACCACAACATTAACAAAGATGGATGACAGTTACAAATTGCTCTCAAGGTATCAATTTGCCTGCTCTCTATTCAATTTTAAGCGTTTTTTGCAGGGTCTGAATTTCAAAACTGACAGTGACAAATTATGTAATGTTTGATTACCAACAGATAATTAGATTTAGTTCTAATATTCTTACTTATTATTAGATAGAATCAATGTTAATGTACAATGTTTTACAAAGAATTTGCAACAGAAAATTATGTAGAAATGCAGTTAAACAATATTCAAGTTCATCGGGTCAAATCAAATTGATTTAAACCATTAGTAAAACACGTTGAATGTAAATATACTGTACAAGAAATAATCTTATGTACACACTTTTACGTAGATTGTCTTACTCTCATGCACATGTAGTTTATTCTTTTAAGAAAGAAAGCAATAAGCTTTACATGATACGTTGTCTCCATTCCATATTAATAAATTCATCAAATACTTTATTGCAATGTTTTTAATAATAATAAAATGCAAACTTCTTGAATCTAAAAACAAATAAACCCGTGTTTGGCATGTATCAATGTAAGCTTTAAATCCATTTGATAATATTGATTTTTCATGTCATGATGAAATTAATGTTTATCAAGCTCTGTTGATGTACGTGATATTTTTTAAATTGTCTGTGAATACTCACCATCCATAATAAATCGTTTTTTTTCTTCATTTACAACAACAATATAATTTTCTGCACTTTATGGTATATGATTGAGTATACATATGGATTACAAACTCTTCAATCAAGTAACGTTATCAAGCACAAGTTGACAGAGCTCAATGAAAAATCGTATGCTCTTCTTAAAACAACATCTTTACCTGTTCTTCACTCCTTGGTACCTAATATAATAACCAGCAAATATATTACGAATAGAGTATTTTACTACTTGGTTTCTTTTGTCGGCTTACAAATGAATTAAAAAAACTCCTCAATCAACTGTCTATCTCACTCTCGGCCCAAGTTGACATAACTCAATGAAATTGCAGTATGCACAGCAGACTTGGAAGTGGCTCCTTATCAAGCTGCTGAAATGGTTAATTGGGTTGAATTTACACAGCTTGCCCATGTCATTTATATAACAAATTGAAACACTGTCAGCGAGGAGACACCTTCAAAATACTATCAATTGCCAAATGTAAAAGACAACGAAAGACCAACCAAGAGAACATCAATAATGCCCCTATCCCTGCAAACCTAAAATTGTGTGACTTAAATTTAGTAAATCATTTGACAAAATGGGATGGCTTTTAAACCATTACGTAAAATGGAATATTAAAATCAAACGGAATTAGTCAACATATCAGTCTTGAAAGAGGACAGGTAACAGACCATCAATAGGTTAAAAAATGGACTTTAATTGAATTTTTTTTTTAAAGAAATGCACAGACAGGAATGTCCTGTGAATATTCTCCAGCTCATACTATCCATCCAATTGCTTTTTAATAAGCAACAATAACAAAGTGCTAAATCAGACATGATGTAAACACAAATACAGATAAAATGCAATATTGACGACGGAATTGTTAAATAAAATGGTAAACGTGTATGATCTTGAAAATAGTTAGCAACCATCAAAGAAACCAAGAAAGTTAACCATTCAACTCAATGACAAAATAGGAAATACACTGCAAACAATCCATTAGCAAAGTTTTGTCAGCACATGAAATTTTAAACATTCACTCAAAACACAAATGAGAAAATAGCATATCCACACTGGCATTTGCCAGTTTCGACAAGAATCGAAGCTGTAAAAGGTTCAATGTCTAGACAAAGTGATTAATATAACAGACTGCTCTCAGAAAACTTGTTCCATCCATTTCGTTCAAGTAAGACTCATTCTCAGGCATTATTATTTCTCAACAGATTTACAGTTTAGATGGTTGAAGTTCCTATTTATTATCACTTCATGGTAAATTCTTGTAATCAAATTAGTGGTTAATAATTTATCATAATTAAACTGGATCCTTTGTATTACTTCCCTATCTAGTTATTATCTGATATAGCTATTGCAAGATACCGTGATTTAGTTACACGAATTTATACATTTATTGAACTTGGTACACAACGATCTTAGTTGAAGAAGTTTAGGTGCACATTATCTTCACGTGACAACATTCTACTCAAATAGGGATATATGGAATCAATGAGCAATTATTCAACTCGATAACTCAATTACTGAACGTAATCAGACGATTGTTCCGTTTGATGTAAAATATATTTAAGCGTAAATTCACGTTCGTTTTATGAATGAATAAAGTAGTCCAGGCAGTGTCAAAGTTCATCATTAGCTAATCAAATTACTTGAAGGAGTTATGACACATATATGTCATAATAGTTTGTTATGAAACCCCTTTACGAAGTATCACGTGGGTAATAATTTTATTTTTACATCAATTTACATTATTCCTCCCAAAAGCCCCCAGAGATGGAATTTGACATTCGAATCAATACAAGAGGACACCTGCCCGGCCGTGAGTGTGAAGCTGAGGACTGGTGAACTAAAGGAACCAGAGTTCATTTCACCTGCTTTGAACGGCAAGTGATCACTAACAATTGTTGTCAGTTTAACACTCGAGAGTCGTGCAATGGTTATAAATGTGAGGCATGATCGGACTATTTAACTGGTTCACTAGTTACGTTGAGCTACGCGTCTTCCGTAGACTTGGCCGTGCAACACCGATAGGTTGGCCATGGTGGTCCAGTTTTGAATTGCCTACGAATAGTTATTCATTTAACAATGTAAAGGTTATTCCAGCGGTTTTAGTGATTCACGTGGAAATAAACTTCGGAACTGAGAGTGTGGGTTATGATGAAATAAGTTAAACGAAGCTCCAAAGCAGATCTGATAGTTACAAATACGTGTCATTTAGATATATTTTTGTCGAGGGTCCGTGGTCGTGCGGTAAGATGTTGGTACGGTCAGTGCGGGCGATAGTTGCCATACTCTGAAGGTGTGGGTTCGAACCCCGCAAGGGACGAAACGAAAAAGTTCAAGAATTTGTACTATTCAAGGCAGTGTTATCCCAAATGTAACTATTTGTATATTCGTTCACTATCTGAATTGCATGTATTTCTAATGCATTCAGTCTTGGGAGCTACACCAATGTACGTTTATCAGAGGTGTACTGAATGTAAAATTAGATTAACTATCGATTGTTGGACCTCGATTTTTGTCGATATTGGAACGGTCAGTGCGGGCGATAGTTACCTTACTCTGTGGTTGTGGGTTCGAATCCTGCAAGGGACTCCGCCCGAAAAGTTCATGAAAGTGTACTATTGAAGGTAGGGTTATCCCAAATGTAACCATATTATATCCAATAGTGTTCATAACTTCCATGAACATCCAAAGTATGTCAATTTCTTGTAAAGCAAATATTTGTTAAATAAAATTTAACGAAAGTGACATCTGGTTGAACTTTGCTACGATTGGATAGAATTTTATCAATTCAATGAATATTTTAATTATAAAGGGAAAACACTTGAAAAACTAAATCGTAAAAAATCGTGAGACCATTCCTCTGTATTTAAAACTCCCTATAGTTCAACTGACAACAAACGTTAGCAAACACTGGCGATTCCATGTGAACTCGGGTCTGTTTATCTCGATTCTCGCAAATTATTACAGTGCTTATCAAACTTCACTTAAAAATGTATATCATGATTTTGAAAAATGAATAAATTAATGCTACACATCTAGGTATGAATGTCTGTAATCGACTAATTTCAATTTTGATTTTTTATGCAACATTTATATAGGATTCTTACTAGCAATGTACCTTGTATTAGATGAAATGTCTCTCAAAGTTTTTAATGACAGTGTATTTGTACTGACATTCACATGATGTGCTGTCATTATTTAAAATGCTGGTGTTCTAATGGCCTCAAACATCACTTCACGCCATATTAACTTTCAATTACCTCCGTTATTCATCATTTCGTCCATGACATTACAAGGAGATGAGTTCCAAACACTTTCCTCTTGGCAGAGCGGCGGAAAAGAAGATTTTTTAGATTTTGCATTATCAATAACATATCATTAGTTACATCAATCCTTCGATTTGGATCGCTATGAATGCCTTGGCAGATGACTTTCCTCTGAAAGAAAAAACAACAATGAACTGATGAAGTCTTCTTATCTCTAAATCATAAATGAATTAATGTTAAACTAATTATATGTACTTTCATGTTTTTGCAATTAATGTTTAACAAAATAACAACATTATTGAATTAATGCATTACAAACATATCTTTCTTACTCAAATGGGCACAAATATATATTGCGGCTTTTATACTTTATATATTTTGAATACTATTCTATAAATATTATTAACTTGATATAGATATTCAAGGTTGTTCATTTGGGTCTTTTAAATATGTTGAACTTTCATAAAACAACAATAAGTTTCTGATAATCATAAGATGCAATGATCCAGCCCATTTGTTATTAATTTGTCATTCCGGTTGCACACACAGTTCAGTATCAAACTTACTGTGAACATTAAAGTTGGTGTTTTTAACATTAAATGAGTTGTGCTTTTTATGATCGAGGAATAATGCACATATATTTACGAAAATACTATTCTTGAGATATGTATAGTCTGTGAGAGAAAAAATGAATGTGTCAAATAATTTCTTTTTCAAGATTTAACATATGTTGCCTATTAAAAACAGCTTCAGACCCTCGACAAGTAGCAGACAGCACGCAGTGTCAGTATAATGACATAAAGAGTACATCGATTGTTTTTCTAATTTTGCTGAGAAATACATTTGCATGTTTATGATAAACACGTCAGGTATACAAGGGTGTCAGATCGAGATGTCTAGATACATATTTCTGAATAACCTTAAAATAAATTAATTTTCATAATTTCATTACTACTATTACTACTGTCATTTACTAAAACAGAAAATGATGCCGACACTCATTTGACAAGTTCCGATTAACAACGAACTACATTTCATATAGTATTTTAAAAAAATTAATTCATTATTTGCTGCACATGAACGTAATATTTTGAGAATTGTAGTGATGAATATAGTTTTTAAAATTCTGTAGTGACTGTTGATGAGTGCTGACAACCCCATCATGTGCCGTCATCATCTCTGATCTGGAGTCTAATTGTCTAACGTATCACTTCACGCCATATTAACTTTCAATCATCTCCGTTATTCACCGCTGCTTCCATGACATGACGAGAGGATTATTTCCCCTTCGCATCCTTCCTGAGAGACTAGCGGAAACAATCTTGTTTTTTTTTTTATTTTGCATTACCAAAATATTTCATTAGTTACATCAAGCTTTCAATTACGATCTATATGGACCCCCTTGACAGGTTGGATTCCGCTCAAAGATAACATAATTTCTACCGTTAATACCCTTCCTTGTAGCATATTTGTTCAAGATAAATTGGGGAAAATAAAGAACTTCCCTGACACTTTTAGTTTAAACAAATGTTGAACATTTCAAAAACCGCTTTTGAGTGTTTCAGACTTGCTAAGTTGATGGGAACTGAATTTGCTTACTCCATATTCGATTTGAAATTTGTCCATGTCATCAAAGGTAGAGGTTGCTGTAGGTTAATGTACATGTACCTAATCTATCTGTGAATGAATGTTAACTATATTTATCTTGATTTTAGAATAGTGATTGCTGTGAAAACTGATTGAATGCTGTATGATTCGACTTCTTTATATATAACGATGGAAATGTCATATTTGATCAGATCAATTCACTCTCTCGAAAGCATGTCAGCAGATTGATGCAAATTTATGATGACAATTCGATCATATAAGATTCGAAATAGGACAGAACTAACTGAACTGATGTCAACGGTAACATCAAGGGTGTTTTCGGTTTCAGCTGACTTACTTTTGAGCGTCGCCACAACTTGATATGAAAGGTACATTTGTATATCGACCTTTATTAAATAACTTTGAATTAATACCATTTGGCTGAAAAACAAAACTTTCAACATTAAAAAATACATTTCAGTCGCATAAGTACGCAGAGGAATAGGCACGTGAGAAGTGAATCCGCGTTACCCACGTATGGATATGGAGTTTTACCTCCTTGTGGGATCCTTAATCATCTTTGATGGACATTCTAGATGTTGAGGTGATGAAGAATGAAGAACAATTTTATGGATACACAACTTCTTTATTCTGTATAGGCGACGTTTCGACATAGATAATAATGTCGTTGTTAAGCAATTCCAGGGTTTATATACATGTAGTGTTTATACAATAGATGAGGATGAGAAGATTTTGAGTTGTTATTACAGTAGATAAAGTGTTTGCTTTTGATATTTAAATATGGGTCTATTAAAACAATAACCAAATCGTGACGGGGAACGACAGGTTATCTTTTCCCGTTATATTAACTGTGTAATTCTCTCGCCTTGGCTGGATAATATGCCATTCCCCGTCACTCGTTAGTTAGTCTATAAGAAAATACTATGAGGAGACGTAGATTCATTTTTAAGACATTTGATCCCATCAGTTGGAAAACAAAGGAAAATTTACAGTGTATTAATGCCATGATGAAATATAATTTGTCATGATACCATATCCTTGCCGGTATATATGTTGATCTCCTGCGTGGGGTTCAGTATATGTTGTTAGCTGCTATTTGCGGGTTTCTTTATTTGAATTATGGTGAACAAGAAATCAATTGTAGCGTTGAAGTTTCATGTGCAAGACCAAAGGTTAAAAATATTTCCGTTATGTTCATGTACATAAAGATATAGTAACTATAATATACATATAACGTTAGGTTACGTCACGCACACGGAGTGTTCACGTGTACGCAGAAGCGAGCAGACGATGGCCATGATCGATGAGTGACGTTTACAAGACAGTGTATTATGATGTGTCATCAAAAACTGGGTTCCACAGGAGATATCGTTTTGACAGAGATTTTGAGCACTGCCCTGTTGGCGTCAGTTACATGACATCACAATGGTTTTGCATCATTAAGTAATGGCATCACAATGCTATGACGTCATAATCATGATGACGTCACAATGCTATGACATCACATCACTGAAAGCCAAATGGCAGTTCTTTGTCAAGATATGTTCATGTTTCACTGAAAACTTATGAAGAATGATTTTGGATGATAATGGAATCTCACCCTCGTGTCTTCTGATATCAAGTATATCAACACTCGTTGATGAAACCCAAGAGACACTTGGGTGAGATTCTCTATTTAATTCGAATATTAAAAAGTATTTAAACTACAACACCGTTTCCGTGGATCAATAGTATAATACTGGGACAAATACACTATACCAATGATCTCTCTTTACATTTATAGTTCCTTCATTGTTTTGTAATGAGTTCATATTAAATAATGTGATTTGTCACATATTGTAAATATACCGCACCTATTTATCTCATCTGAGTATATCATTGTAAATATATTATGTTTCAATATTATGTCAACACTGTACATAGGAGAGGGTTTCACTAACTTATACCCAATCCTTTCAGTTAAACAAATATGTTTAAATCAACATTACTGTTTTGTATATATTTGAGAAAATAATTTATATTTGTTCAAATGAACTGTGACGTGATTATTTGAGTATGCATATAGGAACCAGCATTATATATAAATTAAATAGGAACATATAATATATATTCTGTGTACTGAGTTCTTGTTGATGCACAAATATTAAGTGATTAAGCAATTCATGTCCATGGCTTCATCTAGTTTGTTATCAAGACCCTTACATTAGATAAAAGCAAAAAGCTCAATTTAAGGTTGAAAAAGCAGAGACCTTTAGGGCTAATTTTAATATGGTTATTTTTTATAATTATCATTTCGGAGACTAAACGTTAGTCTATCATCTGACCTACATGGTCTTATCTGCAGGGGGGGGGGGGGGGGGGGGGGGGGGGGTTTACGCCCACTGCTATGGCAGTGTTATCACACAGATATCGTCAGCGTATGCAAGTATGTACATGATTGTAACTTCACATCAGAAAATGTTCAACTTGTGAATGACGGTAAGTGGATATACATTCAGTTTTAGGCTACAGGATATTTTCGGAAACACATTTGAATTCACATAATGTAGTTATTATTATAATCAATATATGCTTCCTGGACGTGAAAGAATAAAACGTTTAACAGTAATAAGTATGTTTTGTCAAACATTTATATTTCACATTATCCTTTAATAAACAAGATGTGTTGTTTTATCTCGTGGAAATACAGGCTGTGAGAGAGAAAAAAAGATCACCATAATATATTCTATTTATCACAGACAATGCTATGGCGATAACGTGTTTGCTTATTTGTACTTGAAACATGCCGCCATGCTTTATCCATAGGTGAAGTGTTATATCGCATGCGACTGTGTGTACATACCACTTTTGCCAAGCAGCCATGGTATTTGCCTGGTTGACGTAATTTACTATAAAAGACGCCATAATATAATTGAACATGACTTCAGCGAATTGGTTCACCACACGTGCTTACCATGGTTACGCTAAATTACATGCAAATTGGGTAATACATACATGAAAGTGTATATACGGAAGTTTGCAACATATATGGTATATATGTGAAGTACCCTCGCTCTCGCTTAGTTAACATAGTTATATAGTTTATATGTTAAGAGTCTTAATAGTTTTGTATTATTCAATTGACACACTTCTTTGTGTATTACTTCACTATTTTGGATCAGTTATTGCCACTGTCTATTCACGAAATTTTTTGGTTATTTCACAGATATGGAATATCCTGATGAATACAGATTCACCGAGGTTCACGGACCCAATGTTCACGTTAAACCTTTTGAAGCCAGCTGGACCAAAACAAAGCATGGAGGTACCTTCATGTTGGATGCCAAATTAACAATCGGAAGTTCAATCGCACTAAGAGTGGAGGGAACTGGACAATTTGCTGTTGGCTTTATTGAGGCATCAATCTTGGACTGCGTCAATACAGATGAGGATGTATTGCAGAGAGGTTTTGGCTGGAAGAATTATAATTTCTGCAATAAAATAAAAACTATATGTATTCATCGGAGGGGTCCCCAGGAAGCTGTATTCATTGTTGAAAGAGAAGAAATACCTCGAAAGTTTATGAGGGCAGTCAACGACGAATTCGAAGATGCAGTGATTCCTGTTCTTGATGTGCATTGGGGCGATATTGAAATATCCCTTGATGGGGCACATGGTACGGTATTTTTACAAGTTCGATATAGAATAAACGTTACATTTTGACAGTAGAAACAACGGCTAATTGCTTAAGAAAAATAGTTTATACTTATGATATCTAACACATCTACATACATCTAATCAAATAACAAGTATGTATGCTTTAAAAGCGCATGTATTTTCAATGTTTTGTATTTCTGTAATTCATAATGTTAAATTATTTAAATATGATACGGTTAACATATTCCACAGTACTTACCCCACACCGTTTGTTTTTTTGGCTTCAAGTCAAACTATGTGATTCATTTTCAGATGGGATGACATTCAATAATGACGAAATCACTACACAATCGAAGATAAGGGCAATTACAAATGCAGAAAACCTAAGACTATCACCAGATGAACATTTAGTAAGCCTATACCACCCGTACCCCTGGTGTTTGTGTACATTACAGGGGCCTTCAAGTGGAACTAAAATGCTAAATTTGTATTTGGTTACGGAAAGGGCAGTAGAATCGACTTCAGCATTTATAGAAGTGTTCCTGACCAATGAAACACCGGATTGTGCAAGTGACAAAGATGCAGCCAAATCGATGGTTCGTCTTTGTAAATTCTCTGTGAAGCATAAACGTGCTTTGTCGATACAAGAACAAAATCGTGGCATTGTCTGTTCACTTCAATCATTTGAACCAACAATCACCAAAACGTGTCTGATAGAAGAAGCCGTATTTGATGGTTTTGATTTTACGCGTCCCCTGATCATCTGCTTGAGACTTTTCCAGATAAAAGTATTTACCAACGACTGATTCGAAGTACCATGTACGTATGATTCGAGACAGGTTTGTAAACATGTAGAATCTATGATGTAAGAGTGAGTATATGTACCCATTTTCAGCTTCTGATTACCTCACCCCTTAGCCTCGCCCCCTCTTGGGCGAAACCTTACTAATATTTTAACTTCATAAACATAATCAGTGGTCGTATAAGCATAGGCAAAGATTAATTTATTTTCAAACATCTATCGTATTCATTATATCATGGGATATAAATATCAAAGTAATAATAGTATATAATAGGTTGAATAAAGGATAACCAATAAAAATGAATGTTTCCTACATATTGATGACTTGTGTTGCGTCCCTTGTCATCTTTAACTCAGCAATCAATTATTGTTCATTGAACAATGACAAAGGAGCAAAATGTTCCTATGTTTGCAAAACCAGTTTAATTTACAGTATACCTATGTATTACGTAACGAGCAATTTAAAATATATATGGGATTCTCAATATTTATGCATGCATACGACCTATGACCTTTAGAAACGATAACGAGGCTAAGGCCGCTTCTTATTTCCTGGTTCGCGCAATGGCTGCATATCGGCAGTGCGTGCCGCTTGTGTTTCGGTTTCTTTCGACTGGAACTAAATGAATAGGTTTGTTTATATCGTATTTCACCGATGGAATATTTTTAAAAAAGCGTTTTTGACAATAAAATATGACAAATGGTACTGGTAATTGTTTCAGGTTTAGCGGCAAACAACGTTTGTTTTGGATAGTTTTACTCACGGCAAGTTCAAGAGTTTTGGTTTTGTCATCGGCCCGTAAACGGGATGATTTGAATTTCTTTTTTTGCTAATAATGTCCATTTTTCGTAATCATTCGGCAAAAACCTCCATTGAATTTATAATAATTCCTAAGTTGGGAACCTGTAATTAGTGGATCAATGACCGACGGCAGTAACTAAACCTCTTGAAGGTGCATGCTGCCCCACTTCCATCCCCAAAATGAACACAGTATTAATTGAAAGCAAAGTGCAACTAGACCTATATATTTAAATTCTTTTCGACCTAATGATCAGAATATTTTCAAGAAAATTAGACATCCAAATAAATCATAAATATTCATTTAAATCAGGTACTAATATATATTATAAAACTAAAAATATATATTTATTAATCTATGATCATAATATTGTCAGTCATTTCCATGCATTTCCATCAGTAGAGTCTACTAAAATTATTTACACATGTACTGCAGGACACATTAAATCATAACTATCATTTTTTGTATGACCAGAAATATCTTAAACAATTTAAAAAAAAAAAGACTTGAGTTATAAGCTACAATTAAACATAAGTTGATCTTTATAATTAATAGGTACTATTTGATAATTTATTCATCCAGGACTTTGGGAGCAACATTTAAAGCAGGCCAAACAGTAAATAAGAAAATTATTATTTTAACCACTTACATACATGTAGATATAGTTTTTACCCAACAAAATAGAAATGAAAAATAATTTAATTGAGGTTAATGTTTGGAAGTAACAAGTATATGTCATACTGGAAACTGATTGAAATATATTATGAAATGTACATGGATGTTTCAATACTCAAGCATACATGATAGATTGTGCTTGAGGAGGTGATGGTCAGGTTTGAGAAATATATTTGTATTTGTATGATTAAACTACAAATGATACATGGACATGATTAGAAGTAGAAATGCACATTATTTAATCTTTTTGTCAGAGATGCAAAAGCCCACCAAGTTCTTAGTGGGAGTAAAATTAAAAGCAGGACAAAACTAATATAAGGAAATTAATTATTTGCTAATTACTAATATTAAACCATATAATTAGATATAGTCATCACCAAACAATAACCAACACAAAAGAAATTTAAATTAAATGTATTTGAGGTTAATGTTTGAGAGTAACAAATACATGTCATCCTGAATAATGATGAAATGTAATGTGAAATGCACATGTATATGCATGTTTCAATACACAATATATAAATGATAGATTATGCTCAAGGAGGTGGTGGTATATAGAAATATATGTATATCTCTTTTTTAAATACAAATAAAATTTAAATTTATTCATATGTACATTATTTTTATTTTATCTATTAATTTTTTAAAAACTTTTAAAAGATACACAACCCCACTGAATGGTTTCTATTCTGATTTATTATTCTAGAATAATTCATAAAGTAAAAAAGGGACCCTGATTGCAAATAGGTAGGTGGGTACATACTACATAGGGTATTCAAATCTTCATGGGGTATAATATCACATTAGCACTGGGAGATTGTTTCTTTATTTTGAAATGAATAGAATTCAGTAAAAAAATTAAATTCATGTGATATAAAGTAAGCATGCAATATTTAAAAAAAAAAATTTCAACTTAGAAGTACAAGGAATATAAAATTACTCTCCTAACTTTTGAATTAGTCTCACTCCTTTTAGTTAATGTTTATTTTAATTCCAAAATTACCATAATAAATTTATTACCGCAGATCATAAGCTACAACTGTTTTTCAACTATTTATTTCCTGTTTCGTAAAGGGTTCCATCATTCATTTAATTTATTTTGTGTACTGTTGTCAGCTTCTTAAATAAAATAAATAGTATGTTTGTAGGTAGAAATATTTTTTTAAACATCTTTAATTTTCAAAGCTTATTAACATATCTACATGTGCTCACAAATTAGAATCCTCATCACATTGATAACATTGATAACTGACTGATCATTGATAACTTTCATCAAACCATTAATTAAATAAAGCCATAATAGATTAATTGCTAAATATGTTTATGTATTTCTTACATATAAATAAGAACGCTATGTTCATTGTTTAAAATTACTTTGCTCATGAAGACATTCAAATGACTTACAAACAAAATATTGTTTAAAACTAGAACAGATTATATATATTTGATTGAATTATAATATCTACTTTAATGCTTCAACTTCAAATAACCTGTACTAATTGGACCGTAATTGAACTATATCCAAATGAACAATTTGAATCAATTTACACTCCAAAATCCATTTTTTTAAAACAAGAATTTGGTTCGTTTACAGTGAGTTGCACTGAATGACCCCTTTGCAGTTCGTAGGCATGTCACAAGATATGACCGTTTAGCCGAATGATGGCTAAGATTTGAACAGTATTTCCCACCCAGTGACTATATACAATGATTTCTTGACATGCATGGGTAGTGTGTACATTTTCATTCGTATTTGTTCAAATTAGAGCACTGAAACAACAACGAGTTTGACAGATTTACAGTTCAAAATGACGGTAAACACAACGAGGAAATCCTACCGTAAATTATTCCAAAAACATCGCATTGCATGTAAAATAGTATCCTGGGCGGTGGTAATTGAAGATAATCGACAGATGCATCGATCTTGAAAGTTTACCCAGTGATTTTATCATTATTTTTAATAAAAGTAAGTGTTATTTAGAAGAGCTACCGACTTGTCAATGCTATGTGAATGGTACTTCCGGGTTTGGAAGCGGCCTTAGCCTCGTTTTCGATTTAGCGCACGCGGTTCCATATGCCTCATAAATATTCATGAGGCAATATTAAGAATCCCCTATAAAGCAGTAATGTTTATTTCAAATTATTAAGCCTCTTGTAGATATAGATATAGCCTAATTTGTTCTCAAACGATTAAATCTCATGTGATTGTGTCCCCATCAAATACCAGAATATGTTTTAAACAATGTAATTCCAGGTGGAGCAAAGTGTTCACCCTGTATTCCGAAGCGGCCCGGTAAGTACATACAAAGGAAATTTCAGAAACTTAGTTCACAGGTCAAAAAGAGGTAGAATCCATTTGCCAGATCTCTTCGGATTCTTCCAGATCAACACCAAATTGGCTGCATCCGGCAAAACGAATACCACCACTTTTTGTCTTGTTGTAAGGTTGACGTCCAATGCATTACATCATCATCAGTTAGACCACAGGGGCATGTATCGCTTAGAAAACAGAGTTTGAAAGACATATAAAAGGGAAGGGATGTAACGACGAAACCAACCCATGCTCATTCAAACTCATATTTCGCATCAAAAACATTTTTATGGCACAGTCGATGACTACGATACGAAAGCTGAATTATGTCCCCACATAATGAGCTATAAATGGTCACAATCGGATCATTATTTCAAACGTTATGCGACAAGACAGTCCGTATATCGTTACCTCAAAATGTTCAAGCCAATTTCCCCACTCACGGAAATCATTGGAAATTCACCTTTTAAATCGTATATTAATTCCAGCAATGTTGACAGCACCAATTAATCGGCAGATTCGAACCGCAGAGTGACACTCAGAAATAAAAAAAAATATTACTGAACCTACATATCATTTCTCCGACTGTACTACGGCAGTTTGTCTCAAATCATACATCGCTTGTCAGCCATTAATGACCTTGACATTCAGTTGACCCGGAGTGTCCATTATCCAGGTTCATGGGCCTATTAGCAAGAACGAAGGCCCTGGAACCCTAGATATGGGACAAATCAACTCCTGGTAGGAAATTTAAAAAAAATCAACATAGTATTTGCAGAGTCCATGACAAAAAGATATTACGCTATGACTGTTATACAATTGAGAAAAATATCTGTTGTTAATCAATGTAACAAGATCACATCCAATCTCATTAAAATCGGCCGTATTCCTAGGAATAAAATTCGCAAAAGATTGCATCTATCGGGATGCGATTTCATATGGATTCGGGGTTTTCTTTCCACACGGTCAGATGACTGTCTGTTTAGTCGCATGTTCTGTTACATCTTCATCAGGCCAATCACAAGTGCTCCAAAGGAACCTTTTCGTGGTAGAACTAGGAGCAAGCAACTCCAGGCAGCCATCCTCTAATTTCTTTCCGAAACTCAAGGAACGAATTATCGAATGATTCCAAATGCATTCAAAACGGCGATCATGTACTAACTATGGTGTGATTGGTAAGCTGATGACATGCTGGTAGAGGGTCATCTATATAACCAGTTCGTATCCCAGTAGATTTAGTAGATTTTATTCCGGGTCGATTTTAATCAGACTGTGATCAAATTCTGAAACCTTTAGAAGTTTTTAATATGTTATCTTTTATATTTGACGTTGGACATTCTGCTAATTGGCTGAATTCAATTATAAAACTAACATATCATGTGAATAAATCTTTTTTTATTTTAGAGCCAGCAGCGGATCCGCCGCCATTGGATAGACAAAGAAGAAGACGAGCTAGAGGTAGGTCTCTATAACTATTGTCTGACGTGACTATATACAGAAAAATCTGAGACAGTTCTTGAAGGGGAAAAGCTTTATGACCAACATAATGCGACAGTTCGATACGCTCCTTTAATCTTAGCTACATTATATTATTATGCTATTTTATGTTGAGATTTATTGCAAAAATTACCAAATAGTCCCTGTCATGTAGCTGGAAGGTCATCATAGGTTACCACCTGGATTGGGATTTATCAAGTGTGCGAGTGAAATTACAGTAGCTGACAATGTCAATCTACCTGATAAGAGAGTGTGAATATCTCGATAACATACTTTTGGAACTAACTGTTTCAATTCTTTTCGGTTTCCCCAGTTCGCCGATTAACAGCCAGATATGGGTTAGCGGGCCTACAGTCCGTTGACTGGTTTTACGACATGAAGGCCTTGTTTTTCAAAATTTCGTTTGAATGATAAGTCTACCTTTAACAACAAGAGCTATTTAGTGTTTTTTTCTACCGTTAAAGTTCACTGAGTGTGCAAACGTACTGCAAAACCACCATGGGGTAGTCTTAGTGTACGGTATAATGATATAAGGGAGGTGACCGGCGGCTGTACATCGTTTCGAAGTTGACATGTGTTATGTTTGTTCAACAAGGAAGGGCGGTTATTAACTCTGATAACAGTGTTTACATCCAGGTAGGACATAGTTACAAGGGGTGCGCGTGGCCCAGTTGACCCAAATCGTATACGTATGACATGGTATGGTTTTTACCAATGGGCGTCCGACATAGCTCAGCAAATCGGGATTACCATGAACACGATAGAATTTGACCGCAATTTTCTTAAATGTATTTTTCGAGTGGAGTGACATCTTACAAATAAAATTAAAACTTTGACAGCTTAATACATTCACGTACATTGAATGTACTGTTGCAGTCCGTCGTTCGCGAGCGCCCTCGAACACTCTATGTTTAAAGCACGATGCCATATGCGAATAATGTGAATCTGAACCCAGTGCAGGTCTTTGTGACTAGATGAAAAGCAGTACAATAAAATATATGCAGTATTAAGTAATTCATGCCATTAAAATAGTTTTCTTAATTAACAAGAGGTGTTTGCATTCCAGCTGCCCAATCTCGACAAAGAGGGAGAAGGGAGGAACGAGAAGAATATCCTGTTAGCCAGTATCCCTCAAACTAAAGTGTATGCCAAGGGTTTTCTGATCATTCTAAATAAGTACCGTTTAGATAGTGACCAAATATAACAGTGTATATAACAGTACAGACACTGAGACAGACAGCATATTATATTTTTGTCTCACTTGAGTACACAACCAATCGCTCTGCGATTTATGAGAGGCATAATTGCACGTATATATGTATACATCATATGATTAATTAAAACATTAAATGTTTGAAACAAACTAGTCTAATTCAGAATTTTCCTGAACAAGTTGATGATTTTAAGGTTTCAAGACATTCCAATAATGGATGATCAATATCCCGATTATTTGTCACATTGTGAATCTAGAGTACAAGAGCCAGTTCTAAATGTTAACAGGATAATTGGGAATGATGATGAGGATACTTATATCGCGCTGAACTCCACAACACAAAGGGCTATGCTCAAAGCGCTACACAAATTTTTACCCTGGTGTAAGGACCAACATCGTTCCTTTTTCATTCTCAACTCCCTTTGGAGTAAGCAGCCTGGGCTACCAATTAAGGCGCTCGAAGGTTATATGTCACATTGCCTGCACTTCCAAACCAGGTACTCAATTGTACTGCTGAGCGAACAGAGGCACATTTCGAATAAAGTCTCTTGCCCAAGGTGACACCATGCGCGTCTGAACTCATGTCTCAGTGTGGGGCCGGGAATCACCCTTCAAACTCTCAGTTTTCTTTCAGCAATGAAGCGGATAACCCACCCATCCAGCGAGCCATGCCCGTTGTTGCTGAACTTAACTGATAGCGGTCGACTGAGTTATGCACAGGACCACGTGCCACCACTATTTCACAAAATTCACATAATTTCATTGGTGGTACGTGCCAACCAGAGATTGAATTGGATGGGGAGTGAGAGAGGTTAACAAACTATTTATATGATAGTTCAATAGCATCACCTTCTGATGCTGGTATATCATATATCGTCTTTTTGTTCATGTACTATCAAATTATTTGTAAAATGACCGATTGAAAATTTTACAATTTGTTGACATCCATTTGTTGATGGATGACCTTTTCCTTCCAAATTCGTTTTGATTGAACTAACTGAAGACGAGCGGTGTTGTTTGATTTAAATTATCAAACAAATAAATAGTTGTCCCTTAGTTCATCGGAGACAGAAAGCTGACAGGTAAAGGATTTGTGATATGCTCGCTGTTTGATAATAGATACACTTACTGTCATTATTATTTCATTATCATTGTCAATTAGATCATCATCGTAGATTGTTGGCCACAAACCTAACAGTGCCGACAATTATTGGAAAAATTATCTGATTATGATAAAGAATTCCAACATTATTGAATGACTTTGCTTTGTTATTGTATCAACGTGTTATTACTAGTACATACAACAAGCCGTGGTTTTTGAAAGATGTATTCCACATGTCGTGAATGAGAACATCCGATTTTTAATGGGTATAACGTGAACATGGGTTAAAGAGGATTGCTTGTAATATTATATATATTATATATTATATACATATTATTATATTTTAAATATTACCGTCATGTCATCGATATGAATACAAGAGATTCATTGTTGGTTATTGTATATATTTCATGTACTTTTCAACATATTCTATAAGTCTTACTGAAGTTCTAACACGTGTTGAGACTCATGTGAATTTATGTATTCCTGTGTATTCTGAATTTTACCATAGATATTTAAATCACATTTAATTTATATAACAGATAAATACTTTCAGTAAAGTGTCATTCGGAAAGTAAAATTATAGCAAGGAGAACAATGTCAGTCAAACCAATTAAGGTATTGAGTAAAAGCACTACAGAGTTAAGCTTTTTGCAATAATGTAATGTATGTAATGATATATTTAAATAAAACAGTCTATAGATACTCCCATTGTGCACAATCCTAAGCTAGGATGCTTCCAAAACACTTCTTGCTCATGAATTGGTTACTATATACACATTTTTTAAGTGGTTTTATACACATTTTTGTCTGCATCTCACGACTGTATCTCTCGCCATTACCTTGATCACGTGACGTCACCAATATTACTAATCAAAATATGATCAATATTTTAAACAGTACAAATGTAAATGTCACTAAATCTGTTGCCTTATACCTCAAACATGTATTCAATATCAGATCCCGCACGTGATGTATTCTTTATTCTAACTGTAATTTGGGCCATGTGGTCAAACTACTGAAATAAACATCATCAAGTCACACACAAAAATAATAAATAAATAAAACAGTGCATAAATGTCATCTCTGAAGATCAAATGCTGCATTCACATAGTTTGTGACAACTTCCCAATGCAAGGCATAACTCTTGCCAGTCTCCATTACTGGCTGATTTAGGCCTTGCAGTATTTCCTTAAGAAATCTGTGTTCAGAAATCCAGGCCCGCTATGCATTTCTGGTGCAGCGATTCACTTTCTCGACACAACAAAGCGAGGGAAATACCGCAAGGGTTAAATCAGCCAGTAATGCAGACTGGCAAGAGTTATGCCTTGCGTTTGGAAGTTGAGTTTGTGAGGACAGATCTGGAAGGAGAACGGTAGTCACCTAGAGCAATTTGATACTGTCATCCATCTTTATTTCATGTAATGTGTTATGTTCTCTTGAGAAATTTTGTAAATTGAATCCTGATTTACATGTACGTTAAATGACTCCAATTGTGCGATGATTAAGTAGAATCCCCAAAGACAATGCATTGACATTTGAATTTGACATTATTGAATGTTATCAATCAATATTACGTATATCTTTGTGCTTTTTTAATTTCTTCAAAGACTTGTTTAGCTCATTATGCTTCAGTATGAAATAAAAACAATATTAAATCAATGCGTTTTGCTGATATATTCTGAAGTGTTATTGTACAAAGTGATGGCTGTCATGTTATTAATTCCTAAACAACAATATGTGTTATTTTGAGAAACATTTTTATGAGAAATATCTGCACTTTCTTCCTAATTTTTGAAAAATTAATATTTGTATATCCTATCAACTACATGTCCCTTACAGGATACGTGGCAACAAATACGTGCTTACGTCATCAGAAGACGATGTGACGATTGTGTTCGTAGGAGGTCAGACAAGGTACTAATGGAATGTGTATACTTTGCAGTGATAGGAATCGCAAATTCATGTACCACAGACGTTTTCCAAAGATGTGTGATATATGACATTTTGGACCCTTATAAGTCTTCAGAGACTGTAAAGCATTGCGATGCACTGCCAGCAATTGAATTATTTTGTTGATTTATCCTACACTAATGCAGTAAACATATTTCATTACACCAACATAGTATTTCTTGTCGTTTTTCTTTAAGAGTCAAAATAAGTTGGTGACAACTTTCTTTGATCGTCAGTTGATTAAGAGTGACGTACTACAATGATATAAAGCACATTGTATTTGTTCATGTCAAACAATAATGATTAAAACTGTTGTTTAAGTTAGTTAACAACAACAACTGTTGACTTAACGATTTTACGTAACACAGTGATTCTCGTTAGTTGGTAGAACATCAGCGTTGCTGATTATAAAAAAGGAACATATATTTCGTATTGCACCGCAATAAGCATTGTGGATTTACCAAATACCATCAACTATATGGATCAATGGCAAGCAGTATGTTATGTATAACATGCTGTAATGCCACCCTTCGGATAACCAGTTGTTTAAGTCATAAACAAAACAACAACAGCTATATTCTTATAAGACGTTCTTATAGTATACAGCAACTGTCTGTAAATTGTTGTTCTAAAATCGAACAGGCTTCTCGTTAACAAGAAAAAATACATATTTGAGAAATACGTTCATTAACTAAACAACAACAATTAAAAAGTATTTCATGTTATATAAAGTAGAATATCTGCAAACTGTTGTTATGAAACATACATCTCGTGAACATTGATTTATTTGGCAAGTATTATCATTTATTATTCATTCATCGTGCACTGTTTTGCATGTGGGGGAGTGTAATAATTAATTTCGTCCCCATTCCAGAGCAGATAACTTCTTCATGCTGTTATCTTAATATACTAAGCACAAGAAATAAGGGAACCCCCACTCTGAATTTGTAGCAGAAGAAACGATAACTAAAAGTTGAAAGCGGATAGCATTCGAACCAAGAGATGAATTCATTCAGGGCTACACTGCAGTGTTCTTCCATGTCCCCTGTGCCTGATGCACATGCATCACGAACCGCACGTGTATCTAACACTATAAAACTGGCAGTATGAGTGACCCGGTATCACTTGTGAAAATGCCACCTCGACAGTATCTGACGAACGCACAAAAATGGCAGGCCATTGGCATGATAGAGGGCGGACAATCTCAGAATGCTGTTGCCCGATTCTTTAGAAAGTCGAAAAGTGTCATTTCACGTCTCATGAACCTTTACCGTCAGACAGGGGGCGTTACAATGAGGGCCGGTAGAGGAAGGCAGGCTATAACCACCCCAAGGCAAGACACCCTCCTAAGAACCATAGCCCTGAGGAATCGGTTTGTTACAGCCTCGGAACTAAAGAGGCAATTCTTCAGAGCTACTGGATTACGCTTTTGTTTGAGATTCACGGATGGACGATCACGTGTCTGGCGTCGTCAGGGAGAGCGATTTACGAGACCTACGGTACAGGAACATGATTCTTATGGCGGCTCTATCATGGTCTGGGGAGGGATATCATTCAATACAAGGACTGATTTTATTCTGATACGGGGTAATTTGACTGGCCACATGTGGTTCCTATGGCTCACAGAGCAGGTCGGAACTTTTTGTTTCAGGACGATAATGCATGTCCACACAGAGCTCGCGTTGCCATCAACTTCTTGCAACAACAGGGTGTGACAACGTTACCCTGGCCTGCCAAGTCCCCAGATCTTTCCCCCATCGAACATTTGCGGGATGTGTTAGGGCGTACGGTGCGTCTAGGGGCCCTGCACCAGCCAATCTCGATGCACTAGGAAGAGCACTACAACAAGAGTGGAACTTTATTCCAAGGGCGACAATTCGACGGTTGGTGTCCAGTATGCCTGCAAGGTGTCGTGCATGTGTGGCTGCTAATGGCGGACACACTCGTTATTAAGTCTGTCTGACATACAAGCAATACAGTAGTGTTGAATAAACTTGAGATGTTTCACAAAATCAAAGGGTTCCTTTATTTGTTGCGCCTAGTATATATAAAACAAAAATACTTCTAGTAATTAGATTTACAGGAATTGTCTCAGAGTATTTTGCCAATTGTGTATGCATAATATTTTGTTCTAAGCTGGTTGCTGTGAATTGACTTGAATACTTGAATGGCATCAACTCTGAGTAGGAACCTACCACATAGGAACAGCCATGAAAATGTACAGGATGAATAATAGTTTGACTTATGCCCTTCATCAACAATAAACCGACAGCTTACCAATTAAGCCTCCGTGACTTGAACACATGGCGGAATTGTACTATTGCAGGTAATATAGCAATGTTATGTTCATCTACATTTCCAATACCCTTTATTCATTTGAATATTGTCGCTATACATTTCATTATCCTTACCATCAATCTGGCATGAATGTCATAGTGAATATTTAAACTTATAGTTGAAACTGGAAGATACGGCGATATTAAACTAGTGTAAAATCGCTGCAAGTATGACGTCACAATAGTTCAATAGTGTGACGACATACTTGCAGTGGTATTCGACAATTTCTCTTGACTAATTTGAGCAAGTAATAAACAGAATACTAAACTTTCTTCATGTAATGCCATTTTTATTGAAATCATAAATCATTTGGTATCAAACAAAATCTTTTGCTCGTTTTATAAAAATAGTATACAATGGGTAGCCTTTAAGTAGCCTCTATCATAAAAAAACCCTTCAACATAATGATCATAAATAACCATCGGCCAAAGCAATAGCTCATGTTCTCGTTAAATCAATGATTTATCAATATTGCCCACCACCTTTAATATGTCAAAGTAGACAAGAATATTATTTTGCCCACTTAATTCACTCATATGTTTTATTATTGTCATTCCAATATACTATTTTGGTTGGAAAAAAACTATTTTCTTTTTTATTCGCACTTGGGGAGTAGTATAAGAAGGCCATCAGGATACTGTACAGCTCTATCAAGGGTCACAGACATTGTCACCTTCAATCACATTCTAACATCACAGAATCAGTCTCAAATCAAGATTGCTGGTGTAATTGAATATGTCTGGGGAATTGAATGGAATGATATTGATCACGCTGGCTCCTTGTCGCAGCACTACAAGACGAGAAGATTGTCCCCTTTTATCCAATCTATATAAACATGCGTTCTATGAATGGTGTATATGGAGTTTCTATTTCCCTATTTCACCAACTATCAGGAGTACCCATCAAATGTTTTTAAGCTTTGAAATACTTTCCATTGATGTATTTTGAAGTCATAATAATGTTTAACTTTTACGTTTATAACAGTATCCCATCAAAAGGTACATGTTTGCTTTCCAAATTTATATATATCTTTAATTTAATGTTAACGTTTACCACCTGTAATGGTTTATAGCATATAACATGCACATACTTATGTAGTGAGAAAACGAAACAAATCATTAGAAAACACATAGAGAGGGAACAGTTTCTGAAATGATCGTATGTCTAATGGTATCAAATGACGTTATTTACTAGATTATTTTCCTAAGATGATATTTACTTTTTAAACATTTTATTTATTCTATATCATTGTTGCAAAGTGTGCATAGGTCAACATTTTATTCAATAGTGTTGTATGCATGCATATTTTAACATTTCATCTAACATTGTTGCGTTTGTTAATACTTTAACGTTCGTTGAAACAATATTATACCTTTTTTTTTATTAATTCAAATCTACATTTTTACTCCTCAGTACACATTAACATACGTCGTGGCATATATTTATTACACATAATAGACTTACTACCGTCTGTTATAACATGCATGCTTGTATTCTAAAATGTTTCATGCGGATCGCAAAGTAATAGCTGTCTAAGGTATCTAAGTATATTACATCTGCTAGTAATGGTGTAAAGTGTGACATCAATGTGAGTCAATGTGATAAGAAATTGTCGGATCCTTAATAAAATAATAAAATTTATATTCTCAACTTAATTATTAACACTTCTGACATATGTGCTTATTGCACTTGTGTATAAATATATTTGACTCATACAATTCCATTAAACGACTTCATTGCAAACCCTTTGAAGCGTTCATAAATCATACGACAATCCGATGCAAAATCATTGACTCAAAGCTGATCCTTGTAAAATACAGTAACGTTGCTTAATTTCCCCCTGCATCGTTTCGTGCCTCGTTAAGTGATGGTGTAATGCAGTGACGGGAGCTGATTGCATTAACACCACAGACAGAAACTCAGGCCTTGTAGAAATTGCTCTGAGCAGAATTAGAGTTTGTACCAGAACATTAGGAGGTCGATACATTATATGAAATTCCTAATTTCAGTGTCACATTATTTCACTGTTCTCTTTACTTGCTGGCCAATGTTTGAAGTTAAATAAAAATGTTGCATTCACCATCGCACTTTGTGACTAATTAACCTTTCCTTCATGCAGCTGTGACGAGTCAGGGGATGGCAATTATCCCAACAATACACTGAGTGAGTGAGGCAGTGTCTGCAACTCCCCCAGACTGGACAATTTGCAATTGTTAATGTGGTGGCTGGAGATAAGGGTAATGTTGGTGAAAATAAAATTCCTTATCTGCATTATTTCATTGCTACTGCACTTAAATTGAATAGGTTACGTATACAATTACAAAGGCTCACTCGCATTAAAGGTGTGTGTACTGTCTAGCTGAATAAGTATTTATCATCCATATTATGAATTATCCATCATATTGTGTTAGATCAAGTGGCACTTCCTCTGATACATCGTTTTGACAGACGTTTTTGCACAATGCCCTGTCACTGTCAACTACATGACATCACCATGACTTTACATCATCGAATATGACGTCATAATGCTATGATATCACTGCATCAGAGGGTAACATGTACGAAAATGTTCATGGAAACGTAATAACGAATTATTTGGATGATTCACATAATCTCAACCTTGTGTCCTCTAATTTAAAAACATCATATATGTGATCTTAGAAAACACTTGGGTTAGACTCTCTATTTAAGACCAGGTTAAATTTTCAAGTCACCTGTTTACCAGGTTACAACTACTGTTGTATTCACAATACACTATTACAATGGTTCCAATATACATTGTTACACCACATACTACCGACTAACATGAGATTACTTTCAACTTATAGGCTTGGAAATGTGTAGTTTTTGTTCAAATCATATAGAATCAATCGCCAATGTGTTTTATGACTGTAGCAAAGTAAAAACGCTTAGGCAAAAACTCTGGCTATCAGAAAAGATCAATGTCAGAGTTTTACTAACAAAACCAATGAATACCAAATCAAGATTACTATAATTCTCTGCAGACACATTACTTTCAACCACAGATTTTCTGAGAAAGTACTCAGCTTCCAGTTCTTGCAAGAAAGGATCTATAAATATTATATTTTTACCAAAGCTGCAGCTCACATTGGTCCAGGAATAGAAAGATTCTACAAGTTCTGGTCAGCATAATATTTACTTTTTGCTCTTTGAATTGTTTGCTGTATACAACATCATTGATATAACCGTCGCAACAAAATAAAAAAAAAACCACTGTTTACAAAACGTTGGTCGGTTGAGACTGGTGAGATGGACAAATTTACTTCGTAGTATATTCATAGATATCCGAGCAACTTGAATTATGGTCCATGTAATAACCATTTATCAGGATATACTCATATGTGAAAAAATTAATCCCTGTTTCAATTGGCTGACGACTCATCACAATGTATCAGGATATAAAGCATCTCCAATTTTAATCCATGTCATGCCGTTTTTCATTAACTTTTCCATAGCGCAATGCACAACCTCATTATGTTCAGCAGAGACGAAACTGCATCTAACAAAACAATATCATCGCCATTGATCCAACCCTCACCAATTAAGCACGGAAGAGGAAGATCCAAATTGAGGTTAACAAAGCATAAACGAACCACGAGTGGGTAATGATGACACATTTGTCAGTAATGTTAAATATTGCCCTTCACTTGCATCTAATTCATTGAGAAATCCTTCTCTTTGTTGCATAAATGTTTTACTGTAAAGTTTCTTGTAGAGCCGTATTATTATAGTTTAGTTTAATGTATTTTCTTATTAAAAAGTATATTTTTGATTTTTAGGTATTGATTGGGTATCGTGATGATATAGATTATATACACAACATGCGTGAAGGTATTAGCAACAGATAGCCCTTAATGCAATGCAAACTATACTGAAAATAAATAATAATAAATTGAAGTCCACTGTAACAATTTATGATTATTCACCATTATCATGTCACACTTTCAATGAAATTACACATTATTTTGGCTGCAGATACTGCTGTGCTATAATCTACTGTATTAACAATGATGAATAAGATATGTGAAGGAAAAGTGTGTGTAGCTGATGCATTTGTATCACAGCATTTCCACAAAAGCGTTATACTATTCCTAAACAAAGGACTAAATTTACTATTGATTAGATATACAAAATTTTTTAAAAAATCACTAACCAATATTGTATCACAGTATTAACTTGTAGATATTTATTCCTTCAGATATTATTTTTCAAATTTAAGTTTATATAAATAACCAAAATCCAATATAATTGAAAATGACGAGGATCGTAACTTGTGATTAAAGAAATTGTTTTATTATACATATGATAGCTTATTATGTTAACAAAAACATGTCTTTATTTATGATTAGTCAGTCAATGGCTCCGAATGTCAATTGATATCAGCATTAAGATGAATCATTGTCAGGAAGTTTCAGATGTACAAACAACACTGGCGTCAGTTATTCTCAGAATTCCCAGATAGTTACCATGGTTCGTAGTCTCTATCCACACACTTCTATATGTGGACTGCTTGCTGTTGATACAGCACTTTTTCACGACTCATGGGTTAAGAGACATTATAACAGTAAACCATCCCAAAAGTAAACAGAAGAATGCTTTTCCCCAGTGGTTGGTTATTTCTGTATCAACCATTTCAATTACAAGTACACGTACGTGAATTTATTACATGACAATGCTGGAGTCCTAATTCACTAACTAGAATATATTCGTGATTATGTTTCATTGGAGATACATGTAGTCCTGTGCATCAGCACAGTTTAATTATGCATCCAACAACTTGTCCCGTAAAACGTTATTAATCTTGCATGTATAATATGCCCATTGTCACCGATTACAAATACTTAATCAGGCGTCAGTTGTGTTAAGATATACAAATATATCAGATAACGTTTGTCAAGTTTTTTTCTTTTTATACCATTACTTTCCAACTGTCTCTCAAGTGTGAAGAGATAGGGAACAGTGTGTCGTGGAATATCTGGAGAATAACCATGTTGATTAATGGTTTATATGGCATACAGTTAACTGTTAGTTGTCTATGACTCACGAAATAAAATGCCGAACATTTGTGTTAGTACACTTATTAAAATAGTCATGTAATGAATAGTTTTAGTTTAAATATGATTTCAATTGATATGCTAAAAGCCGTTTATAAGGTACTTAATAATTAACCAACGAAAATTAAATTTTGACGTTGGTGAGGCTCATCACAATAGGTCACTATGTCTATTTATGACCCGTCTTAAACAATGAACCTGACTTTAATGGAGAATGATAAATATACATTAAGGGCCCATGTATGCCAGTGGAGTTAGTTATAAATATGTGTAGTTTCATGATGCCGGGACAAATGAAATTAATAAATGTGATATCTTTGAAATTGAAACATCAAAACATGAACCCGGACAGTAAAGGCACAGTTAATTAATCACGTGACAGGTAGTCAGGAAGTTAATCAAACATCAGACTAATGGAATGTCAACCTCAAAGAGAATATCAATTTAACTTGTCTTCAAACGACAACCCAATGGCAAGTAAAATAGTTCAGTAGTTCAACTGAGAAACTTTGAATGAGAAGTATTATCTGAATGTTGAATGCTTTATCTTGTTGAACGTGTGGAAGGTCCTTTGTATTATTATTTATATATGTAAACCAAGAAACGCATGTTTAAAACAGTTTAAGCAATGTAATTCACTTGTCCAGGATTTAATTATGAATGTATAGTTGTCTTGATTGGCCGAATTGTATTTCTGCAGTGTCATGATTGATTAAACATTTGCGAATGCATTCATTTTTGTATGAGAGAGGGACTAGCTTTCAATGAGTCATATCACAAATAAAATCATTATAAGTTAGTGCTAATAAAACTCATGAATAGAAAACTACGATAAACTAAAAACATGAATGAATCTAAATACCATTCTTCATTGGCATTTAAAATATGATATAAGAAAGGTAGTGTGGATCTATGCATTCTTGGTTGTAATGAAAGTGACGTTTCTGTTAAAGGTACATCCATTGTGTTGTTGGGGGTCACATATTCAAAATGTTATAAATGGTGTTACTTTATCGAGAAGTACCGACTGTTACCGAAAACAACCATTTTGATGATAGTCGACTTGGTATATTGATGATATGAAGGTAAAAGTAGTCATTTCTGATTGAAAACCGGACAACGCACTGCGTGTGGCGCGCGCCAATGAGCAAACGTAATTTGGGAATCCTATTTATAACATACAAGATGATAAATTTGGGTTGATCATGTTGAATAGGTCATATACCTACTATGCATGTAAATGGGGCGTGCAGTTTCGGTTTCTGCACATGCATAATGATGTTACCAGATTTTAATTGGAAACTAGTAATTATGATATATTTGGCGATGGGGGATGAATATGCAAGCGGAGTGAATTTATTTGCACTGTAAACACCACATATGGTGAGTCGGAACGTATTAAAGCCTTATAAAATTTTATGAAACACAATGGATGCACCTTAAGTAAAGAGGTCATAAACCTGATCAAGATTTCACAATCATAGAAACCTTATTAATTTTCCGCAACAATGCAAAACACGCATATACATTAAACATCCAACAAAGCATCCAATCAGTGTTTACCAACTGTATTGTCTGGCCAAGGACTCTCTTGTTTGATTTATACATTGCAATGTGTTTCAGTTGATTGAAATAAACGCATAAGCTGAACCACTGACATGGGTATAGAGAAGAAGACAAGCGAGACTTGTGGCGGGAGCCATGCAGAGATGCGTGTCAATTAGTCCTGTGTTGTCTTTCTGCTGTCCAGGATATGTTCTCTCTAAATGAACTGATCTCTGTTGTGTAAATCTTGTATCATTTAATTAGGGTAGTCCCAGTGTTGCGCCTCCAAGGTCCGTGTGTCAGTTATAGGGTGATGGACCAAATGTGTAATTAATCAGGACTAGTTCCACTTTGGTGTAAAGTAGAGAAGAGATTTTCATTCTGGTTTTTGACTAGGGGATTAAGTTTCTGTTTCTCAACGATACACGTCCTCATACAAATATGTGAATTAGATCGAGATCAAGTATAGTTACTAATTAAAAGCAATATTCTGTATAAACTTTACTGTAAAAAAACACACGCCATTGTAGAGTATACATTGTATGCTCACTATTTCTTCAGGTGATGAGTGCTTCTCTTGAAACCCAGACTTTCTTTGCATGTTATATCTACAATTTACTTGGCTTATCACCTAAGCTTCATTATTCATATTTTTCATACACTTAATTTGTTGTCATCCATTGCTAAAGAATGAATATTGAAAATCATTAGAGCATTGGAGCGGTGTCCAAGTAAATGAAACTTCATTTGCATAAAGGAGGCATTGCAATTTATATAAAACATATTTTTAAATTCAATACTATACAGATATGAATTGATGTCTGATATTATACTTTATGTTATGTTCACTCTATGAAATAGTTATTCTGGAAAATAGAAGGCAGATATTTTCAAATCAAGCAAAAATTAATAAAAAAAATTCGATGCTTTCTGTTCTTTACCAGTAATATGACAGGCACGGGAAAAACCTTGAGTTCTGGTATCTCTAATGAATTGTTGTCAGGCATTATTATTCTAAAAGCCTAATATTTTCCGCTGTTCTCTCAGGGGGGAACCAACGTGGAACTAATGCCATCAGGATGTCATAAAGCAGTGAAGCAGAGAGATGCTGATGGGGAGCTAATGAAGCTCAGATAAGGAGGACAGTCGGTAATTATGTAAGGTCCTTGTTCCGGGGGAGGTTCACAGTGAGCTTTAAGTAAAAGTCTCGATTCTCTTTTAATAGCGATCTCTTTTGGTACTCGGTTTCTCTAAGTCTAACGAGGCAACACCATGTAATGTTTATTATTCATGGAATACAAATATTGTATACATATTAGCTTAATTGGTGTCACATTGGAAGACTGGCTAAATAATCGGTCAATATGATAATGTCTAAAAACTAAGTACTCTGCAAATACTCATGTTGTGGTCATATCATTATATCCATCCTCAAACATATGGCAAGGGGTAAATATATGTCAACTATCAATATTTCTTTCTTATAAAATATTAAATTAAATTCTCAATGTGTATCTCAAAATAAAGAAAAGCAGGAAAAATAACGTTAGTACCGACCACTCGCCTTGCGCTAAAGGTGTGTATTGATCTAAGTAGCTATGTGTACAAGGAAACATAGTTTTAAAAAAGTTTATTTTTTGTTAAAAATTCGAAACAATGATGGTTATGAATACATTACTGTACATGATATTAAATAAACATTTAGAAGTTTTTATGTTGGTTAGTCACATGGACGTCTAATTTTCTCGAACTTTCATTGTTATCATACCTCATATAATTCCTTAAATTGTAGTGTTATTATGGTTATTTGGAGTACAAGAGTAATGCTTAGTATCATATAAGATGTATGGGTCTAAACATTTGGCAATTAAAGAGTAAATTTCAACATTTCTTTAAAATTCAATAAGCTTCAGTATTGAATATGAATGAGAAGTAAAACTCTTTCCAGCAAAGCCATTACGGTTTTGAAATCACCTTCCGATTCATTTGGTTTCATAAAATGGTATTATCGCTATCAATAAACAATCAAATATAATTCATGTCAGAAACACATGTACTCAAGGGTATGGCATAATTGGCTCTTGTATGTGTGAAAAGAGATAGTACATAACTGTCAGCTTTGAAGGTGAGTTCATTTGGAGTTTAACGCGGTTTTAAAACGAATTTGACAAACACACGGATTCTAGTTTGATCGCAGGGAGAAAGCTTTGGAAACAGTGTAATTGTCATGTTTCCTGTAAACGTTATGAGCAATGCTTTATCTCTGTGACTGTTTTAATAAGATATTGCTTCGAGATATTTTCAAACTTGCATTGTCAGCGCCCACTTAAAGAATCTTTCAAATTATTTCAAGTATTTAGTATCACATGACACCATAATTGGTTTGGGAGAAACGTGACAGCACTGTATGTAAAACAGAAACGTTTTTAAGTAACTTTTTTATTAGAAATTTTGTAACAAAAGAATCCAAAGTCTCATAGAGAATCCGTTGTCTGCTGAATAAAGGAGGCTCTTATTATAGGTGCAGGTTGGATCGTCTGTGTAGCAGAATAAACAAATATATGGATTTAAAAATTCTTTATTGCAAAGATAAGCGACCTTTCGGTGTATATACTAACACTGTTATCAAGCAAATGGTGATGAACATTTCATTGATTATAAAGGTTGTCTAATGTATACTTGAACTATAAAAACTACAATGACAATGTTTTTTACATTCAGAAGCTTCATTAAAGTTATGCACAACATTCGATGAATCCATATTATTATTAACATATATAAGATTACTGTTATACTGTTATTACTCCAATAATGTCACAGGAGTCATCACTTCAGGGACCACAACCCTGCAGGCGTTTTTTAAAAAAAGCCATATATTAGTAATTTTAAGGGCCGATTTCAGAAATTTAAAATCGAGCATGTGTCAAATTGAAATCCCATTTTAATGAATCTGAATGTGACCGTATGGTATTCATGTAACCTTTAATGTAGATGGTTATGTATGCTTTGAGAAATGCATGTACTCCGACAGTTTATGATACAAAAATATTTTCTAGCGTGTTTTATCGCTGCTTTTCCTTCCTAGTGCTTTGCTGATTAACGTAGAAGTATTTGATCTTCATAATACCTACTTAAATGTAAATGTATAAGTCACGGCAGCTTTGATCAATTCATGTGTAACTTGGACTGCTGCCTATCGTGTAATTATTTTGGAATACTGTGAGTTGATTATACAATGAAATTTAAATCCATCACTCTCTTAAGATATGTACGTAAAAATAAACAGTTTTCTCTGATTCAAATATGAGCAAACAATTCATCTGAAAAACTCAAATAAACAACACTGAATATTGCACATGACATTTATTCAAAATTTAAAAAATCATGAGTCACACATACAACATGCACATCATATGAAACAGAAAATGTACAATAAATCATTTCATTTTACTTAAATGTGATTGAATCACTCAACGGTTTCCCTATGTATGAAACAATTACAATTTTTACTGTTACACAGTGTGATGTAAATTACTAAATTTCCTAAATACCTTTCTTATTTCATCAAACTTACGTTGTAACAAATAAAATAAATCATTGATTATGTTTGTTTAATATCTTTTTCGAGTCAGATAGGGTAGTCATGAACCTCTTTTGCATTTATCTTTGAGAAAATGAAAAATTATCACATGGTTTACAAACAATAATAGAGAAACGGCTAAAATAAAAATTCCAAAGACATCGGAAACACCATTAGGCATATCTTCACATAATAATTGTTCTATATACCAAATTTCATTGAGCTAGACCTTACAGTTTTTGAGTTCTGGTCCGAAAACGAAACTCAGGTCAATGGATCGTGTATATGTATATAAAACAAAACCTACAAAGCTTACATGCAGCTAATAATAAAAATAGCTTGCAGCATATGATATATATATATATATATAGGCTGTGGAGTGACCGACAGCCGACAGCCGACAATCCGCATTCAGTCCTTGTAATGTACATGTGTAAGTGGTGTATAGGCTGTGCTAGTGACCGACAGCCGACAGCCGACAATCCGCATTATGTCCTTGTAATGTACATGTATGTGTGCCGGGTGTATAGGCTGGGAAAGTGACCGACAGCCGACAGCCGACAAACCGCATTCAGTCCTTGTAATGTACATGTATATGTTGTGTATAGGCTGGGAAAGTGACTGACAGCCGACAGCCGACAGCCGACAATCCGCATTCTGTCCTTGTAATGTACATGTATATGTGCCGGGTGTATAGGCTGCGAAAGTGACCGACAGCCGACAATGCGGTTTTATTCAGAGGAACACATGTATGTGTGGTTTATCGTCTGTGTAGTAGCCCACAGCCCAGAGCCCACAGCCCAAAGCCCACGATCTAGTTCTATGTATTTATTATATGCGAGTGGCCGAAAGTTTCAAAAACATGGGTTAATTATGTTACTTCACAGCTGCCAACTGTTTAATATACGAATAAGTGTAAAATCATCGTCTTTAACATGTTGGCACATCAGTGATTAATTACTTCAGTCATTTTGAGAATATGACAGCATTTAACCGTTAATAAATAACTTAATTTGCAGACATTACAGACATAGAGAAAACAATTTCTTTTTAAATGTATTTATTACTCGCCCAACATGTACAAAATAAGATATCAGATTTAAGCTTGTAATCAGGGGTATTACACAGTTACAACTGCGTCTTGAATATGAATATATATCTCCTTTATGACTGTCAACACCTGCGTTTTATAAATAGCCTACGGTTGCATGTGTACGAAAAATATATTACAGGAAAACAGGCAATGCACAGGTGAAATCCAACTACTTCAATATGCCCGCATAACTAGGCCAGGCGTATGAATTATGATTACCACTGTCATTTTAATGTTTATTCAAAGTAAAGAATTACGATTGGAAAGAGTAACAGACATATATGATTTCAACAACAGAACATGTGTAATGAAATAAAAATGGGGTGTAAACATGTAAACAACAGTAGGTCACAAACTTTCAGTTTCACTTGGGAAATCAATCGCCTCCAAGATGCATACTTATATCGGAAATAAGTTCAACGCATTGAAACAAATAGTCACGGTAATAACAACAAATTATTATTGTTGCGAATAAATCTCAAAATATATGGATTACATCGTTTAGGGCATAACGCCTATTAACGGTCATTTTACGACATGCCGCATAACGTTACCTATATTCGAGGCAAATATGTTACTATATGTGTTATTCGAATAACATACGTATCTCAAGTTAGTTACAAATTTAAATCACCTTGAAAAGTCAACTGATAATTATTCTTTCATCATGTACTCTTACATGTAGATTGATAGTATGTTCAATGGTTATATTACAGGGTAGGCCGTCACTTGAAATCCGTGACGTCAGGTTTTTACGTTTTTGTAGGTAATTTAAGAAATGACGTTGAAGTGATGACAGATCTCTTGTGTCCCCTAGTTTTATTTCTGAATTCGTTTGTTTGTTCAACTGTGCACATTATATTTCATTTTTAGCAATATCTAAAATATGTGTGTCATTGAAAGTCCCAAACGAATATGAAATAAACGATGATGATGCCGTTTTTAATTAAAAAGTGCTTAGTTTCATTTTATTTCTTTTTATAGACTTATTATATGATTTACTCTTAATTTATTAAAGGCATTGCAGCACACTTTTTGACAGTATTTTGGACAGTCGAGGACTTATTATGACTTTTGTAACACTTACGGCTTTCTATTGATACAATAAAATAATAATAATAATTCGCTTTCATTAACCTGTAATGGATTATTTAAACGTCGGAGCGGACAGATTCAAAAGTTATGAAGTTGTCACATGAGTGCCAAGACGCCTATCCACTGGAGCACACACTGTTATGATGACTGCCAAACGGGATACCGTATTTCCTCTAATAGGGCCCCGGGCACTTATTAACATGTTAGGGCTCTTACTCCCGGCGCTAATTGGAGGCCCGGCTCTTACTTGAGACCCGAGGTGAGGTGAGGTGAGTTGCTTTCAAGAGTATTTCACTTATATCACGGCTGCTAGTATTATGGCAGGGAGAAAGCCGCAATGCCATGCGGCAATGCATTGCGGTGAAACCTACGAGTTTCGGCTGGAACTAGCGGACCATGAGTGGTACTACGCTGAAATTCAGAGTAGCATTGCACCCAAACCTTACTGCTGTAGAACAGTTATCTACTGCAGACAAAGTTGCCGTGCCCCCGTCGGGATTCGAACCCCTTTAGACCCGACCCTTATTATATTTGTGGGTTTGACCAATACATGAAACAACCTTTAATGCATAAATTCTTTGCGGTTTGACGTAAACCGAATTTAGCATGGTAGGTTAACCCTCTTACATTGTAGTGCCTGGGAGCATTTCAAAATGCATGATATTTTATTTGGTTCTAAAATAGGTGCTGGTTTATTTTATATATTCTTAATCGACTTTCATATTGACCCCCAAATGCTTTATATTTCAAATTTATATAAGTTTCGATGAAAACCAAGGAATGTCTCACACATGTATAGTAGCCGACAATAATGGCTCTATCTCACGAATGTACTCGTTATAAGACGTAGTAAACACTATAGAAGTAAATCTTCCTATCAACTTAATTAAAGTTTCCAAAATTACGTTTGACTTAAAGGCTGCAGCAAGCCAAGGGTCATTCTCTGGTTTTCGATCAAGATCACGACTTTTAAAGGTTGTATTTTCGTTATACGGAACTGATTGTTGATCATTTTCAATTGAATAACACCAATTATAACATTGGACATATATGTGACCCCACCAACAAGATTATGTCCCTTTAAATAGTAATCTATCTAGTAGGGTGTAATCATTGCTGAGATATAAACCGTGCCCCTATAAGACGCCCGGCTCTTATTCACCTTTAGGCACGTGTAACCCCCGGCTGCTATTAGAGACCGATTCCTATTTGAGGCCCGGTCCCTATTACTACAACACATTCATAAGTTGCGCGTATGATTTTGAACATGTTATCACTTATATGTATCGTTTGTTAATTTTATAGTAATGCAGTTAGAAGTACTTAGAGTTGTTTGTATTCAATAGTTGGTTGTCATAGTTTTAAGATAGTCATGAGCTGAACAATAACTAGCACGTTTTATTATTAATTTACAAAAAATCACAATGAAATCGAACTGTGATCAAGAGTTGAGTTTGAACTAACATTTATGATTTCACAAGATTTCATGAGATTGCTTTTGACAATTAGAACGCTAGCTGATTTATTTTTTAATAATATTGATTAATATAAAAATATAAATATAATATTTAAAACAATGCAATACACGTCAATGCACGATAATAAAATATCGATCCGTGTTTCGAAATAATTGTTTTAAAATACTGGTATGATATGAATGACATGTTTATTGAAGCGAATTTTACGGATGATGTCGCCTTCCGGTCTGTACGCCGATACAATAAAGCCTAGTCCAGGATGGTGGAACCCCAATAGTCAAACACTCCATTAGTTAGACACTATTTTATATGGATGAGTGAACATAAAGCACAAGGCTGTTACCAATTTGAAAAGTGAAGCAGTCCACCTCTTTCCACACTTGTTAGACAAAGATGACAAAGATTAGATTTGATTTTTTAGCAGTTTTAAGCACAGTACTAAGTACACAGTTTTACACTCAACCGCAAAAGTAACGTCACAACATTTTCACCAATTAAAAAAACAAAATACCACGCCAGAGAAAGTCGATATTAAATGCTTTTGATAGGGACCTGATTGGTAGAGATGTAACCGCAATGCCATATATCAGAATATAATACTTTTATTTTCATATATGTTTAAGTACACTTGGGGTGTTAAAATCGTTTTTTCAAAATGTGTTTTTACCAGAGTGTTTGGCATTTAACTAAAACAAATCATAAAATGTACAAATTTACTTGATTGCAATCTGTTTATGGAACACTTCTTATCGCTTTAGATAAGCCAATACCGTAACAATTGAAATTGACAGTTTCATGATTGTGAGTTTGAAGCTGCATAAGTAAGTAAAGTGTAATCACTCCACTTGACAGAATGACACTACATCACATTACAGCAACAAATGTTGATTTTCAATTACACTATATACACTGTTAAGTAAAATTATCCTGGAATGAGATTTAACTTAGTGCTATACTGGTTTACTTACAATACCGCCATCCAGTAGCCATTTTAAGGCGTTTACATTGAAATGGCCGACCGAAGAGAGGTCAGGTCATTTGACTAATGTAATGATACCTACATGTAAACACTCGGATATAAAATCTAAATATTGCACCATGGTGGAAAGGTCAACCATGCATCATGCGGTCTGAACTCTCAAATTCGCATTATACCTACACATCGACCTGTCACACGGTCGCTCCATTTTCTACCAATAGGGATTTTCTATGGATACGGCTTATCAGGTGGTGTAATGAGATGTTATACCCTCTAACGAAACAATATTTTGTATACACATAAATGGCGATTTTGAGGAAAGAAATATACGCCAAACACGTGTTACAACGCCTTTCAGTAGAAGGCGTGTTACTCTTAATTGTTACTAATTTGTATACATATTGCAATTTTGGAGTATTTTGTGATGTTTCGGTGTACAATAATGATAGAGTTAGTATGATACTATTAGTTTCAAGATAGCATGCTCTCGTTTGATAACAATAATCACTTTGACTTTGTTTATTGGCATTAACTCTGAAATTTAGTTTTTATTTTACTCAGTAACAGTTCAGTTCTCCATTACCCCAATCAGAAGTTTATGAAATGAACGATTCTTATTTTCACGGGAAAAGTGTAGAATGTATAGTCATATTTTACGACTTTCAAGTGTACAAAATATTCCAAAAGTGTACAGGTAGGCAGCCCTGCATGTATTTGTGAGCCAGTGAATGGTCGCTCATCTGTATTTCCCTGGTTGATACATAGTGTCAAAGGAGCAAATAGGGATTTTCCGTTAAGCAACAAGGCGATACTGATAATTTAATTGTTCCATTGCAGCAGATTTAATTTATATTCCTTCTTCCTCTTTTCCGCCAACACAATGTCCGCGTCAAACTTTTCGGTCGAAGTGTGAACCAATCCTTTTTCCAATATTATTGAAATCGCATGTTCATTGAATAAAACAAGTATTCCACCTTAAGGATAACTAAGTTAAACAACGTTGTTTTGTATTAAATGAAATTATATGGAGGGCTTGAATTGACCGACACATTGTTGAACAAATCTTCTACAATGTAATGTCTTGTATTTTCATAACATCGCACAATGTACTTTATGGTTTCATTGCAGGATAATAACGTGTTTCCAGTTTTCATTTAGTAGGAGAAAAATAACATAAAACATCCTTCAAATTTGGACACAATCGAAGCACGTGATTGGTGTTTAGAAACAAGAATAATGTGGTTTTGTAAATAGATATATATATATAATTATATATATATATATATATATATATATATATATATATATATATATATATATATATATATATATATATATATAAACCTAACCGAAATGAAAACAACAAATTATAAAATTTCAAGCTTTTAATGGGAAGGGTTGGCGGTGTCATTTGAAACATTTATTGTCATCGTCCTGTTCGTCTATAATAATCATTTCGTTTCCGGCGCAAAACTCGAACTCGACCGTTCTGAATCTGTGCATATGTAGTACCCACTAACTAAACGCCTGCCTTTTGATATTTTCAGATTTCTCTTAAAATGTGTTTCGTTTCCATAGAAACGCGTTTGATTTGGACTTTGTTTAGGGATAGATACGTTTCCGGAGCAGAACTCTAAAACCCTTCATTTCATGAAACGTTACACGTGTACTACCCACTAACTGGTATAAATGATATGACTTATCAGAAATTTTGTTTATACAGTTTTAAAAGTTCTAACCGCCAAAACGCACATCTACACGATAGGAGGAGGTAGTATACAAAATTTAGTGAGAATTGGTCAATCATTTTTAAAGTAAAGAAACTCTACTCTTCCAATAAAAGGGTCAAAATTGTTGCCATGGAAACAGAACAAAAATATTTTGAAAAAAGTTCAAACCCCAAAAGGCACATATTCAAGATATGGGGAGGCAGTACACCAAATATAATGAGGTATGGTCATATAGTGTTAGAGATTTGCTCCGGAAACAAACCATTCCCTTCAAATAGACAAAGTTCAAAGTGTTATCATGTAAACAATAATAAGAAAAATAATAAAAGAATAAAAATTGATTGAGATATGCAAGAGGTTTTTATATATTTAAGAAGTTGTAGAGATGAAGGAAAAACAAAGACAAATGGATAGTCAAATTTCTTTATTGCAATGAATGCCTTCATTGCAATAAAGAGGTGAGGTGAGTTAGGGTTTAACGCCACTTTCAAGAGTATTTGGCAGGGAGAAAGCCCGCAACGCCATGTGGCTATGTAGTGCGGTGAAACCTGCGAGCACCGGCTGGAACTAGCGAACCATGGGTGGTACTATGCTGAAATTCAGTATAGCATTGCACCCAAACCTAACTGCGTGTAGAACAGTTCTCTACTGCACACAAAGTTGCCGTGCCCCTGGCGGGATTCGAACCCCAGACCCCGAACGCGCTAACCACTGCGCTACCCCGCCCCATTGCAATAAAGAAGTTGACTTTCCATATATCTTGGGTTTTTTCATAATCAATGTAAACGAATAATTCTAAAAAATTGCATAAATATGCAAATTATGTCATATATTATTACATCATCTATTGAATATATTAAAAGTGTAAAAAGTGTAAAATAACCGTTGGGAGAAGTAGAAGTAGTTTTTTGAAAAAAACTTAACAAGACTATGTTATTTAAGTCACAGTTGATAAAGTTCTTCAAAAGGCCAAACAAGTATGTCCAGTGAATGTATATGTTGAATATTAAAGAGCTTCTGACAACCAGTGTTGAAGTAATCCAGTGATCTTTAATGCTCGGACAGACAGACCGACAGATGGATGGACGGACGGACTGAACGCTATATACTTCACCACTTCGTAGGTGAGGGTATAATACGGTTATACTCACTACGAAACATTAAATCAAAGAAGCCAATTCCATTTTTTTTACTTCATTTTGAAAGAAAATGACATATAAATATAATACATTTTTGGAGGGTAGAACATTCACTAACCCGTTTTAAGGGGCAGTAGTACGTTTTTCCGCCGAAATAAGTCGATGAAATGTATTTGAAAAATAATGTCACCAATAGTAAAAAAACATTCTCACTACGGAAAATCAAGTTAAAAAATGAGTGTACACGGTTAAGTAAAGCAATGTGAATCGTTTTTGTCAAAATAATAAATTGTGGTCACAATAAAATGGCCGCCATGAAATTTTTGCATTATAGGCAACATCGCTATTACAACTACGCATAATTGGTTTGTGTAATAAGATGTTTTACCCTGTAAAGTAAATATAAATGACATAAACTGTCATTATAAATGGGAAATTTGAAAAAATAAAATTTGCAAAAAAGTGCTACTGCCCCTTTAAATAACTCTCCAGTCAAATACATAGCATAACACTAAACGCCACGCGAGGTAACGCGTGTACAACATTGTTTCAAAATCAGTATAAATAGTGTGGAAGGTTATCTCAAGTTAAGGGGTATAACAATGTTGCTAACGAAAGACACCTGTGTTTAAGAATTCAAGTCGAGAAGTTGACCCAAATAATATATTGCAGAAAAAAAGACGGTTAGGATTTTTAATGTCAGAAAAATGTATTTGATGGCCGGTAATCTGTTTAAATTATTTAAGATACACTTAATTGTTATTCTTTTGAATAGTTAAAACATGAAAATCAATTACTTATCTGTGTAATGAAGACATAAAAACATGAAAAGTTAAATCACGCTATTCCGTTGGCTCGTTTAATTTAAAGTTTTGTTTAATATGCCGACTGTTCACTTGAACTATTAGTATACAACACGGGTACATATACATAATGAAAGAAGGTGGACTGTCGGCTGTCGGCGACACGCACTGACTACACACTACAGCTATAGTACTATAAATAGAACTTGATTGTCGGCTGTCGGCTGTCGGCCACTTGCCTAGACTATACACCACACATTAACATGTAGGCCAAGATGTGTTACTTTATATAGAACCTGATTGTCGGCTGTCGGCTGTCGGTCACTTTCCCAGCCTATACACCCGGCACACATACATGTACATTACAAGGACAGAATGCGGATTGTCGGCTGTCGGCTGTCGGTCACTCGCACAGCCTATACACCACTTACACATGTACATTACAAGGACTGAATGCGGATTGTCGGCTGTCGGCTGTCGGTCACTCCGCAGCCTATACACCACATATAGCATGTACATTCATATTTCATCTACCAAACAAACATGTATCGTATAATAGAACATATTAAGAGAGTATATGCATACGATTTTATTGATGAATTTAAGTTATATATATGGATATATATATCATATGCTGCAAGCTATTTTTATTATTAGCTGCATGTAAGCTTTGTAGGTTTTGTTTTATATACATATACACGATCCATGAAATTTCATGCCACCTTACATGAAGTTCTTGCCGAAAGTGAGGAATCATGTGAGTGACGTCACAATATCAGTGAGTACTAGCCCCTTGGTAGGGACTTTACCATCGCTGCTCTTCTTTCGAAGTTTCGTCCGTGGTAATGTTGGATAAGCCCCTGCCTGAGGAGGCAAATCATGGTACATCTAGTCAACAGATAGATATTTGAATAATGAAACTTAATTAGTAGAATATATTACTGTGAACTCACATGATCTAAATAATAAATATTACAAAGCAACATATTCTCAAATGTTAAGAATTATTGTTGATGTGGCAGAAATACATTATGTCAAGACAACCTAGACAACTTTCTAATGTGAAGAATAAATTGTAAAAGTTAAATAACAGGAAATAAACCGTAAACTAATGAGAAAGTATAAGGGAATCCACGTGACAATGTCCACAGCGCCAGTCAATGACCACATCGGACTTGTATGAAATCCAGAAACTAAACTTACATAAGGGCAGGGAAAGTCAATAACAATAATATAGAGCTCAATTTAAAACTGAAAAATATAGGTCTAGGTTTTTCCTTTCAGTTTTCAAATGTGGACTTTTTTCAAAAGAATTCCTTTCAGAGACTTAAGTGTAGTCTATCAACTGACCTACATGGCCATATCTTAAACGCACTGATATATGAGCATAGTATAACAATATTATCATCAGCCATGTGCAAGCAGGTACATGAATATAACTCGCCCCATCACATCAGATAACGTCAGTGATAATGATAGACATTAGTGACAACTATAGCCGCATGGATGACGGTAGGTGGTTTGATATTTCTTCGGCTTCAGGGTAGTTTCAGTAAACGTATTTTCTAAAACACATTTGAAAGCAGTTATTGTAGTTTTGCATGTACAATCAAGGTAGAAATTTAACCTGTTACAGTATGTGCTACCAAACAAATATGTCAAACATTAATATAATATTGGATTTCCCATTCATAATATATAAAACACAGAATCATATGATAAACAAAATATCGATAACGATAACGGATAAATATTACCATTGAAATTAAAACTATCCTTTATGTATCAGATGCAGTGTTACAATGCTAATGTTAATCTCCATGATATCGACATATGTTGACATTTTGAATTGAACAACTGTTACAGATTATTCAATAATACATTCCACAATATTTGAATGAAGTGACCAGAATGCACACAAGTATGAAAGAACCATATATCGAATACCCGGCTGTCCTTTTTGGCCATATTTCCTCTTTTCAGGGACTTAAGGCAATATTTTGTTTCAATAACAGAAGCTTTGATTTGAAATCATTTAATTTAGAAATAAAAAGTGGTCCTTTAACGTAAGTACTGAACTTTTTTCTTAATGCAATAAGTAGGTTTGATCAATAACGAGCTATTGTAATACTAAAATACTGCGTTCTGTAAAATTCATATGATGCATTACCTCACGCATATATCTCTATCACATCTTGCAACTGTTTAATGTGTATTGTTTTTGATTTCACAGACATGGAACAACCTTACAAATATAAATTCGCCGAGGTTCACGGAGCCAACGTTCAGTTTAACAATGAGGAAGCCAGCTGGAGCAAAACCAAACATGGCGGAATCTGCATGGTGGATACCAAATTTACAACCGGAAGTTCAATCACACTAACAGTGGATGGAACTGGTCAATTTGCAGTTGGCTTTATTGAGGAATCGGTGTTGACTTGTGTCAATACAGATGAGGATATATTGCAGAGTGGTTTTGGCTGGAAGAATTACAATTTCAGGAATAAAACAAAAACTGTTTGTATTCATCGACGAAGTCTTCTTGAAGCTGTATTCATAGTAGGAAGTGAGGAAATACCTCGAAAGTTTTTGAGAACAATCAACGAAGAAGATGCATTGATGCTTGTTCTTGATGTGCATTGGGGAGATCTTGATATAACCCTTGAGGCGGCACAAGGTATTATCTTGTTATAATCTTATTTTAACAGTACAACATGTGGCTAGTTGCTAAAACTACATATATCATCCTCAGTATGCATTTAACAAAACCATTGTACAATCCACTCAAACAATCTAAAAAATAAAAAATGTATATAAGCAAATACCAATTATCGAAATAAATGTAGTTAAAACTTTATAAAGTACGTAACTGTTATAGTCCTTAAAGCATAAGATAAAGTATACACTTTTCACAGTACTTATTTTGTTTAACTCCATATCAAACTATGTAATTCATTTTCAGATGAGATGACATTCAATAATGGAGATATCACTGCTCAGTCGAAGATTAAGGCAATTGCAAATGCAGAAAACATCAGGCTATCACCAGATGGACATTCAATGAGCCTACACCACCCATTTCCCTGGAGCCTGTGTACTTTACAAGGGCCTCCACACAGACAGGAAAATCTTTATTTAACTTTGTTAATTGAAAGGGAAGTAGAATCATCATCAGCATTTATAGAAGTCTTCCTCACCAATGACACACCAGATTGTGCAAGTGACAACGACGCAGGCAAATCTATGGTTCATCTTTGTAAATTCTCTGTGAAGTATGAAAGTTATTTGAGGATACAAAAAAGAAATCATGACATTGTCTGTTCGATTGATTCATTCAAATCTATTGAGTGCCTGAAAGAAGAAGACTTATATGATCGTATTGATTTTACACGTCCCCTGAACTTCTGTGTGCGACTTTTCCAGATAAAAGTATGTGTCTACATATACAACACCATACCATGTACGTATAAAACGCAAACAGGTAAACATATAGAGCAAACTTACCTAAGCTCGGACACCACCCGAAGTCGCCCGAACTTCGGACACTTTCAGTTTACAGCTGACGCAAAAACAAAGCAAATTGTAACACTCCGTTGGTTTCTAAATATTTCTGTTCATTTTCTGACAATAATTGATTCATTTGAGAAATATCTGATAGTCAGGTATATTTTAAAAACGAAATTTAGCGGTAGGTACAAACAACTATTCATGAAACCGACGAAATATTTGTGTGAACGTAAATTTTATGTGACAATTCAGGGAATGAAGGAAGCGATCATATTATTTCAAATATATGCACATACATGAAGAAACAATTAAGTTGTCTATTAACTTTGTATTTTAGTACTTTCAAATTTATTCTTGGGTTTAGAATTGCGAGTTTGATACCATGTCCAAATGACCTTGGTTCGGACAGGTTTGACCATGGTTCGGACACAAATCGACCAAGGCTCGGTCACTTCCGGCTGCTGAATAAAATGGCGGGAACATTTTTGGTTTCACTCGGGAATTTCATAATGGACAGTAAAACAACAAAATAAGCGTGGTACAGTGCTCTAATGATATGGCGCCATTATATACGATGCCCGTATGACGTCATATATTACAGTGACGTCATAGTGAACGTATCTCCGGTAACCAGTCAGCCAAACAAGTAAAAGCTAGCTGCTTTTATAATAGAGACATGTCAAGTCCCCAGGCTTATAAAAGCTGCTCACAGTTTTGCTGTTTATAAGAAAAGTTGCCGAGATGTTTAACGTTGCGAAATCTACAATTTCTGATCGGGTCAAAGAAAATAAATAAATGCAGGGTTAAAGTGTATGCTAAGTACGGGGTACAACCTCAACTCACCAACACTGAAGAGAGGAAACTGATCGACATGTCCGCCAACAGGGCACTGTATGGTGTTGAAATGATTGATTAAATATTTGTGTTGTGTCACTTGTCGACTCTCATCTTTTGTTTAGCTCAATGTAACAAAGAATACCAAGTTATCTAAATGTGTTACAAATGAACAATGCGTATCACGTAACTCCAACTGTATCTATTAAGATTATAACTTCAATGTGTTACATTGTAGTTTTTACTAAGCATTATCATATTTTATAACGTATGAACAGAATAACAATTACAGAATTAATGCACATGTACAACATTGTTGCTAACGCACATCCACTCCCGGTCCCCCCTGGAGGTTTTGTTTACGTATACACGTGGTCAGAGTACCGTAAATCATTTAATTATAGTCGTGTAATAACTTGAACCATTACCTGGATATATTTTCATTGTTTTACTGTTCGAAATTTCTTAAGATGTATTTGAACCACAAACGGTAAAATACGATGCGCATCACTTAGGACGGCGGGATAAACACGGCTGTTGATCGATTATGATTACAATGACAGCCTGCTTAGACTCCTTGATCATGTTTATGTAGTTACTTAATCAACGATTTACGGTGCTCTGATTAACAGATGCATGTGCATTAAATTTACAAGATTCATTTATTATTATTATTGTAAGCGAGTAGTAATCAAATGATACTGTACCGGCCCATGGAAAAGATGAAATCAATTTGAATAGATTTAAAAAATGTGAGTTATTCTTATTGGTCAGAGCTTTTACACGTGACACAAAACGTTTTTACCTGCATGTGAATAGATGTAATTAATTATTCTGCCTACTATAATTACTTTCAAAAATTATTTAAAATACATTATAGACTGAAACAAATATCGCACTGCAGTTTATCTGTCACCCTTTCTGTGTTCATGATGGACTGGAAACGAACTGTCCGAACTTCGGGCGACTCTGTCCGAACCAAGGTCAAAACTGTCCGAACCTTGGGCGAATTGGTATACTCGCCTAAAACTGCTAAATTACATATTTATTCATATAATGAACGGATATAGTGTTTGGAATTTTGAACAATTAACCCCATTCTCGACTCTCACCACTTATTAAAGTTGTTAAAGAGTCAAATACTGAAAATACAACGAGCGAAAGTATTTAGATCGGAACACTGTCCCAACCTCGGTCAGTTTGCCCTAACCTAAATAATGTAAGAGTGAGCATATACTCATTTTCAGCTTCTTATATCCTCACCTCGAAGGTTCGCTCCTCGTGAGTGATAGCTTACTTATGTTTTGTATACGCCATGTGTACCAGTATCTAACTATAACAAAATATCATGTATATGTGTAATTATGTCAAGTAATATGTTGTAGCCTGTAGTAACTGTCACTGCAGCTTATGTCATGTGTGTATTAATACAGCCAAAAATGTATAAAAATCCTAAAACTTTCGGTATTATTTTTTCACAAGGGGCACAATAATCCAAGTATCAATAGTACATACATATAAATGATTTTTATGTTGTCCCTAGTCACCTGTCTGATAAGCCATCAATAAATGTTCATTCCACAATTACATAGCTCATATTCCTATGTTTGCAAAACCAGTCAAGTACCAGTTAATATTATCCATAAAGAGCAATATAAGTTCATGTATTAAGCTGTACTGTTTATTTCAAATCAATAGAGTACGTTTAACAATTAAATCTGGTTTTATTTTTGCCCGTCAAATGACAAAACATTTCTTTAAACAATGTAATTTCAGGTGGTGCTAAGTGTTCACCCTGTATTGCGAAGCGGCCGGGTAAGTACAATTTTTGTAACTTAATTGGGTCGACGTTCAATGTATGAAGATATCATCATTTTTACAGAACATAGACATTGGTATAAAATAAACTATAAAGATAGATACAATCTATAGATTCCTGTTCTATTTAAATTGAAAAACAGAAAAAAACTATTTATCTAAACCTTATCAAATTTGGAATATGTCTTCTTCACCACTTGGAGAGGTGCTTTTTTAGAGGATTTTTATTTTTATTTTTGACTTACTCAGGCTAAAATTTCCAAATGTACTTCAGTGTTGTCATATATTGACTTTATCATTTTTTTTTTCATTAAACTTTCATAAAAAGCTACTTCGGTATTCTTGTTGATGTTACCTTTGTTATGTTTCCAATGGTTATATTTTTGAAAAAGTTAAATTTTCTTTACTTTCAGCCTTACACTGATGTATATCCGTTACTGTGCCTACAGGGGTGTGCTTTCATGTACCTGTTGTTTCAAGTCACTCGAATGAATCATTATGATCTATTAATTTACAAAATAAAGTTCACAATTTATCACCAGTTATATACACCTATGGTATTTCACCAATTGTCCTAATTGACTGAATTCAATTATAAAACTCACATCTCATTTGAATAAATCATTTTATCTTAGAGCCAGCAGCGGATCCACCACCACTGGATAGACAAAGAAGAAGAAGAGTTAGAGGTAAGTTGATCACTTTTGTCTGACGTGACTATGTAAACAAAAGTGTGAGGCAGTTCTTGAAGGGGGCACACCATCCTCGGTTACCCATGGTTATATATATGCTCCGTTACTCTCCACTATATGACCCATGGGAAACCTTATCAGAAGAATATGTACTCAAATTACCCGCTCTTGGCTGGCGTGACGAAGTCAGTAACCAAAGAAAATACTCAATACGATAAGACTGAAATGGTCAAGGGAGATAACCAGTGACGGTTGGCTAACAAAATGACCTCGCGTGCTTTGCAACGAAGTGATATGAATTGTCATTGGCTCGCAGGTCCAAGCTGCGTAGCGGTTTGATTGGCTCACGCCGGCCAAGGGCGGGTAATTTGAGTACAGGTTTCTCTGATGAAATTTCCCATGGGTGATATAGTGGAGAGTAACGGGGCATATATAAAACCATGGGTAACCTGTTTAGTTTTTACTACATGTCGAAACATTATCTCAACAATGAATAGAGTTTTAAAATTTACCAGTCGTCGTCGTCATGTAGCTGTAAGGTCATTTCGCTGATTAACAGCTCAATACGGGTTAGTGGGCCGACAGACCATTCACTGGCTTTGTGCCTCGATTTTCCGTGACACCAACATTTTGTTTAAATGATAAGTCGTGATAGTGGGTTGTTCTACTGTTAAATTTCACTGAGCGTGCAAACGCACTGCAAAACCATAATAACATAGTCTTTGTGTACTGCAAACGGAGACAAGGGAGGTGACCGGCGGCTGAACATGACGTAGACTTCTGTGATGTTTTTTCAACAAGTAAGGTTGCTATTTACTGTCATAACAAGTGTCTACGTCAAGATAGGACACAGTTACTATGAATGCGAGTGACCCAGTTGACCCTTATTGTTATCTCATCAGTGGTGAGGATGTTTTAGGGAAGGGTAGGGTGATTCAAGTCGGACAATCCGATTCTTTATGAATAAAATCTCTTTCAACCAAACTAAAACTACATGTATGACGCGTGAATTGTTTTGACCAATGGGTACCCTACATAGATTTGCAATTCAGGATCCACACGATAGCATAAACCTGATAGTAATTTTCCTCCCTATATTTCGAGTTTAGTGGATATAACATTTAATGATCTGTATCTAACTCGAAACTAATGATGATACTGTAAAGGAGATGCAAACATGAACATCTTGTCACCTGTCACGTGTCCTGGGATACTTCAACAGGTTTGACAGCTTCATAGATTCACGTACATCGAATTCATTGTTCCAGCCCTGTGTTCAGCAACACGAATTTTCCTGGAGCGCTCTCGAGCACTCACCGGATGTCAGTGTGAATAATGAACAATGTATTACTAAACGCAGTGCATGTCTTTGTGACTAGATGAAAAGTGATACAATAAAATACATGCAATTCCTACCATTTAAAACAATATGCTTATTTAAGAAGAAATATTTCATTTCAGTTGCCCCATCTCGACAAAGAAGAACACGGGGAGAAGAAGAAGAATATCCCGTTAGCAAGGGTCCCTCAAATTAAAGTATGTGACAAGGTGTTTCTAATTATTCTAAACAAGTACCGTTTAGATAGTGACCAAATATAACAGTGTATATAACAGTATGTATTGTGTCACACAATCAATCTCCAAGAACAACTTAAATATGAAATCGTACACAAATTTTTTATATACTATACTAGCCTTATTCAGAATTTGTCCTGAACAAGTTGACCATTCAAGACATTCCATTAATTGATGTTCAATATCCCGATGTTTGTCATATTATGACACAACAGTCAATTCTAAATGTCAAAATGATAACTGAGAACCGTAGATATTAATCGGATTGGGACTGAGAGGTTAAGGTTAAGAAGTTAAGGTTAAGAGGTTCAAGAGTTCAATAGCATCGCCTTCTGATGCTGGCGTTTCATATATCGTCTTCTGTTCATGTCGTGTCAGCTTACGGGTAAGACGACTCATTTAAACTTTTTTTTAAATTTTGACACGTGTTGCCAGATAACATAGCTTTTCCTTCGGAAATTGTTTTATTTGAAATAACTGGAGACGAACGGTATTGTTTGATTAAACTACCAAAAAAGAAAGAAATATTTTCAAAATATGTTCCTTATTTCGTTGGTGACAGAAAGCTGACAGATTTGTGATATGTTCGCTGTTTGATAATAGATACACTTACTGTCATTATTATTTCATTATCATTGTCAATTAGATCATCATCGAAGATTGTTTGGCACAAACCTGACATTACCGACAGTTGTCAGAAAAACAATTAGCTTTGTTATTGCGTCAACGTGTTATTTGCTAAAACATATCACACGCTTTGGTTTTTAATAGATGTGTTTCATATGTTGCGAATAAGAAAATCAAATTTTTAATGGGTATTATATTGTGAAAGAAGATTTCTGGTTTCAACATTTATTACTTTCAAAGATATCTTTTTTGGTGATTGTAAATATTATATTGTAAGTTCTAACACATTTTGAGACTCATGTGCATTTCATCTAATCCTTTGTATTCTGAATTTTACCATAGATACTAAAAGCACATTGAATTCATATCACAGATAAATACTTTCAGTAAAAGTGTCATTTGGAAAGTGAAAATTGTCAGTCAATCCAATTAAGATATTGAGATATAGCACTTGAACATTATGTTTCCTGCAATAATGTAATTTATGTAATGATACATTAAATTGAAATAATACACCACTGTCATCTCTAAAGATCAAATGCTGCACTCACTTAGTTAGTGAGGGCAAATTTGGAAGGAGAATAGAGCAATGTGTTACTGTCATCTTTATTTCATGTAATGTTTTATGTTATATTTTATGTTTTATGAAATATTGAATCCTAATATACGTTGAATGACTCCAATGTTCGATGATTAAGTAGAATCCCTTAAGACAATGCATTGACATTTTGAACTCGACATTAATGAATGTTTTCAATCATTATTAAATATCGCTATGTGTTTTTTGTATTTCTTCAAAGACTTTTAAGTACGTTTAATTCAGTATGAAATATAAAACAATATTACCCATACGGGTGAGTGGACACAAGTGATTATTTTTGTGATATTTGCACATGTGTTTCAAGTGATTCTCAACGTTGATTGGTCGGTTACCTGGAGAAAGAATGACTATGACGTCATAAAACAATGGTCTGACGCGACGAACTGTCTTATGACGTCACAATGTTACTGTGGCGACGGGTCCTTCACAGCGGCCGCCCAACAGGAAAATGTAATAACCAAGCGGTATTTGGTCAATTTAATTGCATAATGGGTAATATATAGAATAACCAACTCGGTACGAGTGATTACGGGAAATATCCACTCGTCTAAATAATGTTCAGAGCCACTCGCTTAAGCTCGTGGCTGAACATTATTTAGACTCATGGATATTTCCCGTAATCACTCGTACCTCGTTAGTTATTCTCTAAATATCTAATCAATGTGTTTTGCAGATATTTTTGAAATTGTATTGTACAAATTAATTGCCATCGTGTTTATTGATTTCTAAACAACAATGTGATATGCTCTTCTGAGTAATATCACCACTTTCTTCATAATTTATGTTTAATGTCTTCAAATTAATATTTTGATATCATACAACTCAATTTAAACAAAATTGTGACAAAATGTGACAACATATACATATGTACATATATCTCTATGTCTGTCTTTTCATAATTGTTTCAACAAAACCCTAGTATTGTACAAATAATTAGTAGCATCGTATTTCAAAGTAAAGGAATACATATATAAACAAAGTACGAAAGATAAACACTATATCATTACAGTAGCTGACATATCTTTTTGTAAACTGTAAAATGTTACTACGATTTAGTGCGTAATCAATTACTTTAAAAAATCAATGAATATGAGAACTGTTTATTCTTTGATATGTGTATATTATAACAGAAGTGTACACCCAGAGGAAGAAAGGGCCAACCCTATATTACAATAGACATCATGCTAATATGCAATTATCAAACGATAACAAAATCGACCTCTTACCTTATAACTGTAACAACATTACTTTTTACATACATTTAGTACTCCAGAGTCAATTACAACTGACAGCTGTATTCTTAACAAGAAATTATTTTGAGAGAGACCACCAATCTAGCCAAGTTGTTTACCATCGTGTCAATAGAAAATCGCTTAAATGGTCCCGATCAGGGAGGTTAACTAGCAACCCAGTCCCATGGGGATTTCAACAACGTTATCACTATCAAGACTAATGGACTACAATGGTATATGGTACATTTGTAAGCGTTATGTCAAACATTGATGATTAAAACTCATCAGGCCTGAAAGGCGTGGCATGGAATGGCATGGCGTCCGGCGTCCGTCAGTCCGTCAGTCCATCCATCCTTCGGCAAACTTTTCGCTTTTTTTACTTCCTCTCCAGAACCAATGACTCTAGAGAGCTGAAAATTCATGTGCAGACTCCTTGGCCCGTGATGATTCCAAATTGTACATTTCGTGACCCTGGGACACCAAGTAGGGTCACAGGGGTCACAAACTTAAACAAAAACCTATTTTCATCTTCTTCTCCAGTACGAAAAGCTCTTTGGCTAATGGGGTTTCTAAATAGTAACTTTAATAACCCTGTAACAAAAACTGTATGTAATATTTATTTTGTAAGACCATCTTTTTGTCACTTTTTGGTCATATTTCATTTAAGTAAATATTTATAGTTATGATTATGTGATGCTCTACAGAGCCCATGGCTCTATTTTTCTCTGACTTATATCTATGTCTATATATGTAACACCGACATGCTCTCAAGATGGCAACAATACAGTATTGCTGAATATAAAAGGAACATATCTTTGGTATTGCACCGCAATAAGCATCATGTACTTATTTTACCAACTGCCTTCAACTCATATGAATGAACGGCAATGAGCGTGTCTGTAAACTGTTGTTTTAAATCGAACAGGCTTCTTGTTAACTAAAATTAGATTCAGTTGGCATATATTTTCATTCATTTAACAACAATAATATTACAAAAGACTTTCATGTTGTATAAAGCAGAATTTCTGCAAACTGTTGTTATAAACCATACATCTATACCATAAACCATCGAAATTATGATTGATTAAAGCAAACATTTCATGGCGGCCATTTTATTGTGAACACAATTTATTATTTTGTATTACAAAAACGATTCCCATGGCTTTACCGAAACACGTACACCCATTTTAAACTTTATTTTCCGAAGAGAGAAGGATACTTTACTATTGGTGAAATTATTTTTCAAATACATTTCATCAAAATATTTGAGCGAAAAAACGTGCTACTGCCCCTTTAAACCATATCGTAATTCATGATGGCATTGCATATTATCACTTTTTTGTAAATCAGTTTTGAATTATTTTATTTGTTGAATTGTCAATCGCCTGGTATAGCTATCAAACGAAATGATATTCATGAATAGTATTTACATTATGATTTATTAGGCAAAAGACTTTGATTGACACCATATTTTATTTTGACACTGAATAGCAGTATGTATTAAAGGCTTTAATCATTTTATATAAGTCTTATCATGTACCATATTGTCATGAAGTGTCACTGTTTTGTATTAGCATCAAATGCTAATTGTCTAGTGGTATCGTGTTTTGTATTTGTCAAAAAAGGATTTCAGTATACATTTGTATCGAATGTTATTATGTTTTCCATAAGCACACGTTATCAAACACATCTTCCACTTTGACTAAAATTTTACTTGTGTTTAGTTAGACTTTAAGGCTCTCATTTATACATATTTATTGTACAAGACTATAAATTAATTCTTTCTTAATAATTTTGTAACGTAGCGTCCCTATCAAACCATGTTTTGTTTACATCATCAATCAGACCATTAAATTCATTTTATGGTCTCTGAATCAATGTACATCTGTATTTTTATGATGTAACTTTTCTCCTTTAATGATTTTTTTTTGGGGGGGGGGGGGGGGGGGGGGGGAGAGAGATATCTACATAATTAGAACCATGTCTGTTAACCCCCTGCACCTGAGGACATGAATAAATAGTGTTTAAACCACGTTGCTTCCCTAAGAAAAGAAAAAAACAAAAAAACAAAAAAACAAAAACAAAACAGGCTTCTCATTACCTAGAAATTAGGATTCCGTTGGCATATATCTTCATTCATTTAACAACAATAATATTACACAAGACTTTCACGTTCTATAAAGCAGAATTTCTGCAAACTGTTGTTATAAACCATACATCTATACCATAAACCATCGAAATTATGATTGATTTGGCAAACAATGTCATTTAAATATTGTCTGTGTGGAAGATCATGCATTGTTTTGTAAGTGATAGAGGGGTATAAACAATAGTGTCCCCATTCCAGAGCAGATCACTTCTGCATACTGTTATGATATATATATAAAATACAAACACCTCCAGCAATTAGATTTACAGAAATTGTCCCAGGGTAATTTATTAATGTTTGTATGTACCATGTTTTGTTCTTAGCTGGTTGCTGTGAATTGACTTGCTTCCTGTGTGTTACTTAAATCTCCAATTTGCAAACATCAAAATGTACATATGCAGATAAATGATTCTTTCTACTATTTTGCATTGACTATGAAACACTTGTTTTAACAAAAAAAAATTATAAAAGTATTATAACAAAAATCTTCTTGAATGTTAAATGCCAGGTTTAAAAAGAAACGAGAGTACTTTAAGTGAATTCCTGTATTTTTGTTTTGCAGTTGTCCTGTACCAATATGTGTTTGTACATCTATTGAAAACGTTTGTACTATGAATGTAATATCATATATATGTCTGTTTATCTGAAAAAGAACTAAAATTAATTTAAAAAATCAAAAAAATCCATATAACATTGTTAGCACCCAATGTGTGTAGGAACCTTTCACACAGGAAAGAAACTTTGAACATGTGCAGGAATTAACGATCTATATAGATGGATCATCTGATCGATAGATGTGGTTGTGTAGCGGTACGTATCATGTATTCAAGTGGCTTTCTCGTCATTGCATTGCATATCTCTTGGTTTTGTAACACGAAACAGAACTAATGTGTTACTTGAAGATGTAATATGTCCTCCTACTCGCCCAGAATATGAGTTATTATGCCTATGTTAAATATTAGCAACAGCACACAGAATATTAATGTCAGAAGACCCGCTATTTCCGCATATCTGATGTGGTAGATATGTCTAGTTTGTAATGGGCTGATATTGATAACACTGCAAGGTGACTGGTGTATACGTACTGTCTTGCATCAAGAATAACATTTCTGTGAACATGACTTATTTGATTCACATGTGTTTCTCATTTCTTTAGATAGCTGATTGTTATAACTAAATAACTTTAAATGGTCAGTTTATGTCTCACTTGAATATTTTCCATTTGGATATTTGCTTTCAAGTTGTAACCACATCCTACTGGTGTAAGCAAATCTGTACATATTTTGGTTTGATCAATGTTCTACCTACTCTATAAATGCTGCAAAGAGTTAATCATATAAACATATGTCCGAATAATTTATGTATACTTGATTGAATAAAAATAATGAAGAACTGATTTTGAAATTACGATTCTTTCACATCAACATAACCCTTTGTAGTAAAATTGTTACATTTCAGATCGCACTATCTGCAATAGTAAACATCACCTTAGATTGAAATCATTGGGGGATTCGAACTTACATGTACATCCTCAGAGTCAGACGCCAATAATTTACCTACAACTTATTTACTTGGCCTCCGTTACTTGGAACACATGTCGGTATTTGTACTATAACCGATAGTGAATATAACAATGTTATATTTGGGAACACACTATCTAAATTTATTATACCCTTTATTTATTTGACAATTGTTGCTGTGCATTTACTGATACTTGTCATCCACCCATGAGTGTGATATAGAGAGAGTTTTACCCGAGGAAGTGTGTCATATGACTTTTACGAAACTAGTGTGAATTTTTGTATTGCCCGAGCGAGAGCGAGGGTTATACACAAATTTGCACGAGTTTCGTAAAAGTCATATGACACACTTTCGAGTGTAATAATTTCTTTATTACCCATTTTATTCCATTTGATTCGCATAAACATAGCCAGGAAACGGTCCACTTCCCTTGCCACGGCAAGCTACAGTGACGTCACGAACAATCGTTGCATGACGTCACAGACGACACAAAGCGGGAGATCGCGGTGAGACAATGGTTGCGAGGCAAATGTGATATGTGCACATGTGCTCATATCATTCATATTAACTCGGTTATTTTCAACCATATGGGTAATAAATAGACGTAGGTGCGATAAACGTCATATGAAGTGAATAAAAAGTTAATATTGAAATGAACTATCTATTTACTTCGAATACTTGTTTTCAATATTATTTACTAGTTTACATAATACTTATTTACTTCGAGAACGTGTCTCATTCACTTCAACATAACTATCATACATAGAATTCAGCTTAAGCAATAGTTCATATTCTCTAATCTATGATTAACTAACACTGACCACCACCTTTGATATGTAAAGATGTTTAATGGTTTGATTGATTACTGTGAATTTTTTTATCCTCACCGATACACGGGGGCATAACGATCACGATTATTAGATAAATTTTTAAATTATTCAACAAGATAAGGACGATAACTCGTTTTATGTTTGATCTGATGGCAGAACATTCAAGTGAAAGTTTATCTTTCGGTCGGCTGAATACTGAAAGCAGCTCAGTATATCAGCGGTGTGCCATATATAAAATTGGAAATCCTGGACATGTACTAACAAGTAATATGCTTTACTATTTACGTTATCATCCTTTCTGTGCATAAAATATCAATATATAATTGGTTAAGAGAGTTATATCCGAAATGAGTTCTTTTTACATGATAATAAAACACACGGTTATTGATAGGTGATATGAAAGTTCAAAATAAAACCATGCCTTTTTTTCCTGTACAAGCACTATACAAATTATAAGTCCTAATTACTAAAAATAAACAACTTCTTTAGTCTTTGAAGGCGACGACATAGATTCTAATTGTCGTTGTGAAGCAGGTTTAATAAATTTCATTTCAATTGATTACATGTTTTCAAAGTTCGCCAACTTTTGATACACCAATCCAATTAGTTAAGTCATTCCTGTCAAATATTTATATTTCCTTTTCAATAAAGTATTTTCTTTGAAAAAAACTATTGCCTTTCTTAATCTCACTAAGGGATTAGTATAAGAAGGCCATTTGGATACTTTACAACTCTATCACGAGTCACAGACATTGTCACCTTCAATCACATGCTGACATCACAGGATCAGTCTCAAATCAAGATTGCTGGTGTAATTGAATATGTCTGGCGAATTGAATGGGATGATATTGATCACGCTGGCTCCTTGTCGCAGCACTACAAGACGAGAAGATTGCCCCCTTTTATCTAATCTATATAAACATGCGTTCTATGAATGATGTACATGGAGTTTCTATTTCCCTGTTTAACCAACTATCACACTTACCCTTCTCATGTTTGAACCTTTGAAAGACTTTCCATTGATGCATTTTCTTGAAGTCATAATAATGTTATACTTCTTGGTTTTTAACAGTATCCTATAAATCAGTTTAAACTTTCGTTAAAATTAAGGTTTGTTTTTCAAATCTACATAATTTATTTACCTATTTTCTTTAATTTTAACGTTTGTTATACCTTTACCACCTGTATTATATATAGAGTATCTTACCCTTGTGTCTTCTGATATCAAATATATCAACACGAGTTGATAAAAGTTACTAATATCCGAGGCTTGCCGAGGATATTTTTACTTTTATCAACGAGTGTTGATATATTTGATATCAGAAGACATGAGGGTGAGATTCTATTTGCCATCCAAAATCATTCTTATTACGTTTAAGGGTATAGTCTAGGCACACATAATCACTTCTGCGCATGTCTGAATTGACGGCATTCAAACTGACAAAAAAAATCACGTCATCAACACTAAACAACTATAAATAAACAATATGCAACGAAATTAATGTTTCCAGATGATCTATGTATGTATTCATGTCAATGAAGCAATACATATTAGCAAATAAGCAACATTTAACATCATTAACGACAACCGAACGAATTGTGGCATTATTTGACAACACCGGTCCGAGTTTCATTGAACACCGGTCACTCGCTCCGTTTGGCGATCAGCTGCTCATCAGACAAAATCATCAAAATACAAGTGTCAACGGAAGACATCAGCGTTCACCGTTGCTGAACACGCAGTCATAAAACCCGGCTTCTCTAACTTCATATTTCGATGACACCGACCCGAGCCTCCAAGTGCCTGCCCGGCGTGAGAAGCGATGTAGTGACTTGTTACTGTCACTCAATCTTCCTACGACTTTGACTGATCCATTTGAGAATTTCGGTAAGTTAAACAAATACAAGTAGTATTTACAGTACATACATAACATTGCTCTTGAAAATGTGTTGACTACCGTAAATCCTTGAAAAATCGCTCAGAGATTACACTTACAGTAGCTATAGGATATTAGAAGTCTACTAATTTCAAAGCAAATCGAACCAATTAATGATTTTATGTGAACGCTAAAATTCAAACTGTAAAAAACCCACTTTCAATATCGGATATATTTGTTTACATTGATAAATTTAAGGCCTGTGATTAATTATTTCAGAAAGGTTAAAGGCAGGCAATTATTTAAAGGATTTACGGTAATATGAAACTGTTGGTCATGATAAAATGTATTCTAAAATATGCTACTGTTAGATAAATCGGTATATATTTCTTAAAATATATGCACACATCTTTTCTCCCATCATATTTCTTTGAAGTGCAGGTGGAGCCTGGAGGTTGTTTTTTTTGTACTTTGAGTTTGTACATTTCTTTTGAAATAGAAAAACAAAAAGATGTGTGTAAACAGGTACTAATTTATTTAATCTGTAATTTCAGGTTCATATTGCTGGTGAGACACTGAGACACCAGACTGATGCCAAAAGATGTCAAACTCAGGCAGGATGACACACATAATCATGACTGAAACTGGAACATGCAGAACACACAAGCTGGTAGGTTAATGTGCATGTGTATTTGTGCAATGAACATATTTTCCCTCTCGAATGACAGCCAGTCTTTGATAAACAATAAGTTTGTGTAATATTATATTCAATCCCAATTCTACATGCCACCGTTGCCAGACAGAAATAGAAGCAGGTCAAAAATAATAATTTAAATTAAAAAAAGGAGTCAAATTTACAATATTAATATATATTGATATTATGTTTTCTCATCACATTTTCCAAATAAATGGGATTGGTGGACATATCTCATGTTACTGCCTATGCTGCATTGTACTTCACACATGGTTCCAATGATCACAGGTTTCATTGCAATACACATGTACATATATATACTCTAACACTTAGAATCTGAACAAATATTTGTTTATATCTGGAAAAAATATTGACAGAAATATAGAGAAAAGGAGACATTTGAAAATTCCATGCTGAGAGCTTTGTCCAAGCTATAATACTACAGGCATGAATTGATATAGGTGAATTATTTTTGAAAGCAAGTTCAAAACATAAATTATCCTTACCTTAACCCCAGCTTAGCTTTATTATATACACTGGTAATAATTTATTCATTGATATAAATATAGACTGTAGATTTTCCCTATATGCTCTGTATTGTTTTGTTTACATTTCAGATTTTGGACAAGTTTGATGCTGGAATCAATTTCGCTTCTTTCTTCTACCTGGACAGGATTAAATCATGAACTGTATTGTATACAACCAACAGTGTCTCTAGAGAGAAGGGTCATCCAGTACATTGAAGCTCAGATTGCAGAAAGAAGTCAGAAATACACAATTACTCTGATCATGTGGCTAACACTGTGTCCATGAAAACATTGGATTCTCAAATCTTATTGTTATGTAAACTGTGCATACTAAATATGTACTTTAATTTGTTGATTTGCTAAGGTTCCTTACTATTTCACTGTCAAATGATTAAATTATTCATTATTGTTAATATATTTGCCGGATTAATAAATACAATGTATGTTTTAATGAAATTGTTTGTTATAATTTGTCAAGATATATATATATAAGTTTCTGAATATATATATTTATGTGATAACATAAGTAGGTATTACTGATTCATCTGACAATCTTAGTGTTGGATTCACTTTTCAAAACTACCGTATGTCCTCCAATAGACGCCATCCCCCAGATACAGTTTTTTTTTTTAAATATTAAAATACTGTTTATTTTTTAAATTGGTCAATATACAAGTTTCAAAGGATTTAATTTCACAGATTAACGAGAAACAATATTTTCTGGTAGTTACTGCAGTTGAACTACATGTAAGTTTATTATGACAATCAGCTGTTAGCAACTCTATTGCAAACGGTAAACAAGTTAAAAATCTACCACTGGCACGACACGCTCTCAGTCGTGTGGATTGGAAATGTTCTACAATACCTTGCCGATAGTAGTTTAGTCATCTTAATGATTACATTCCATCACTGGAGCTTACATATTAATTTGCATGGGGGAAAGTGTTTGTGTGGTGGTCCCTTCAAGATTTCACGAACGGTACTCAACCCGGAAGTGCATGTCGTAAGTGACTCGTACGGAAATCAGTCTACTGTACCTGATACGGATTTACGCAAAGTTATATTTTTGATAATTATGTAACGTTCACCTAGTTATAATTAACTTCCTCTAGGAATTCTATATATTTATTTCAAAGGGGGCTTTTATTCACATCGAAATTTACATGCTGCTTGCCGTCATGCTAGAAACAGTGTGCCGTGGCCCGAAATCTGAATAACAGAAATTTGGACAACAATGTTTTGAGGCATATATATAACTTAAGCGTTTCTTTCACGATCAATCATTTTATTTAAAATACAATAGTGTTAGATGTATACATTTATGCACACTTTAAGCAATGCTTGGATCACATCACTGCAGATACACCGGGCCGCCTCGTATTTCCCGGTAAGGCCCGCGCCATGTATGATAAAGGCGAAAATCGGACCAAATAATTTGCCGTGATCAATTTTCAAAACGTTATGGCGGATTAATTCATTCGGTGACCCCAACATATTTTTATTTAAGTATGATCGATGTAATGTAAAGTTTCATTTCCAACATTTTTATAAAATCGTTGAATTTATAAAGTTGTTTTATACAGCATAATATGAACAAAAAGTGTCATACAAATCGACAAATTGAAATTGAATCCTCCAAAATATAATGAACTTTATGTTTTTTAAACATATTTTTGCGATAAATACTAAGGCTATCATTAATATATTTGATAAAAACAACAATAGTTGGAATCCGGTGCCAAATAATAAAAATATGATAAAAACAAGTAATATATGTATTTTCCCGTTTTTCACTGGGGCCATATTTTAAATTGCTTATAACTCTTTAATTAGGTCCGTGACCCCCAAATTTTATTTCAAATTTGAATTCAGCACATTGAAATGTACATCTCTGAGCACATCTCTGTATCATAGCATTGTGACGTCATCATGTTTATGACATCATAGCATCGTGACGTCATTACTCGATGATGTAAAAGCATTGTCATGTCATGCAGCTGACGACGACAGGGCATTGTGCAAAATCTACTGCCAAAAAGATATCTCCTAGGAGATATTGCTTGATCTCACACAAGCGATATCTCCTGTGCAACACAGTTTTTGATGATAAATATACATGTATATTTAATGTACATAATTAAAAAGTGAGAACAAGAATAATCATTATCGACAACAAAATTCAATGTGATTGACTCTCTTAACAGAAAATAATATCTTTGAAATGATCGTATTTCTTATGATATCAGATGACGTAACTGACTAGATTGTTTTTAGAAGATGATATAAACTTTTTAAACATTTTATTTAACGTTCTATATCATTGTTGCAAAGTGTGTGTAACTTAACATTTTATGTAATAATGTTGTGAGTAAGCATATTTTAACATTTCATTTCATAGTGTTGCATTTGTGCATATTTTAATGTTTGTTAAACACTATCATACGTTTTTTATTATTATTTACTCAAATGTACACGTTTACTCCTCAGGACACGTCGTGACATATATGTATTACAGACAGAGACAGATAACTTTAGAATCTGATATGAATTATTGACACTTCTGACATGTGTGTCAATTGTATACTCGATACCATTAAAAGGCTTCTTTGCAAACCCTTTGAAGCGTTCATAAATCATACAAACACAGATGCAAACACACTGCCTTAGTGTATCCTTTGCAAAAGCCGATTCATGTAAAATACAGTTGCTTACTCTTTCCTGTATCCTTTCGTTAACAGAGCTTCGATAAGTGATGGTGTAATGCTGTAGCGGGAGCTAATTGGATAAACACCACTGACAGAAATTCAGCTTATTTACAAGCCTGGGAGAAATTGGTCTGAGCAGGATTAGAATGCGTCCCAAAAATTAGGAGGCATTACATTTCACGGCATTTTCTATATTTGATTCTCAGATTCTTTCACTGTTTCTCTTGACATGTTGGTCAATGTTTGAAGTTAAATAAAAATGTTGTAATCATCATCTCACGTTATTGATAAAATAAATAATCTCACTGTTTCTTCGTCCAACTGTACAACTGTGACGAATGAAGGGAATGCCGTGATCCTAACGATACACTGAGTGAAGAGGCAGTCTCGTTAACTCCTCCAGACTGGATGATTTCCACTAATAGAAATCTAGTTGCTGGTAATAGGGGCATTGTTGCTGTAAATAAAACGGCTTCTTTGACCATTGCAACTGGACTGGATATAACAGGTTATTATATAGTCTCAGTCGTGTTTACCATTAGTGTCTTGCATGTAACGATTTGCAAGTCATCTGATCACCAGATTGCACATGAAGGGACTTCAGTTATTTAAGAATAATGAGTCAACTTTAATTTTAAATACACTCATGCTAGGGTTTGAAAAAGTTACTGTAAATATACCTGTACTCAAACATAATATAACAATTTATCAGGATATATAATACTTTTAATAATTCTCGTTTTAGTGACGATTTATCATAATTTTTCAGGATATATGTTAATCCATGTCATGCTATTTTTCATTAACTTTGTCATAGTAAAACCAACATACATTGACAATCCTTTCTTACGTTGGCATTGATCCATCCCTCGCCCAATAAGCAGGGAAGAGGAACACTCAAATTGAAGTTAACAAGGCATAAAGAAATCCTCCAGTCCCTAATGATGGCACATTTTTCTGTAATGTTTAATATTGATTTCCACTTGCATTTAGTTAGAGAAATCCTTCTCTTCGTTGCATAATTGTTTTACTGCATAGTTAAAGTTATTTGTAGTGCAGTACATTATTCAGTTTAGTTGAATGTATTGTGTTATTGCAAATGACACTTTATTCTTAATATTGCGATATGTAAGTCGTTTATGAGGTATCATGACGATATTGTCAATTTACACAACATGCGTTAAGGTATTAGCAAAATATAGCCCTTTATGCAATTTTGTTCATCATTGTAATGTTAAAGCTACCAAGGCAACGTAGTAAAGAAACATTTCATTTTCTGTGAGGCAAAATCAATGTTCTCTATCTTATTTAAAAACATGCATTATCAAGAGTAACACCTGTTCCTGTCTGCTGTACCAGCCTTGAAGCGATTGATAAAGGGATGTTGATTTCCATGAAAAATACTTAAATTAGGCTTTGTGATGTCTGTTTGAAAAACTGTTTTATTTCTTACAACATCTACGAGGGTTCCTTGATTGATATTTTAATAGTTGAGATGATGAAAAAAAGAGGAACTGTCATGAATAAACAACGTTTTATTCTTTGTAGGCGACATGTGATGGTTAAGCACTTGTTTGCTATATATCTATAAATCTCCCATACCATCTCCTTTTCATCTATTAGGTTTTTGTAACATGTATATCAGTGAAATGTATATTGTAATACACAAGAAGCTGTGGCAGAGCATACATGTTCCTTGGAGTATTAAATATTGATTTAGCTTCAATCCTTTAATATCAACAAATATATTACATAAAGACAATTGGTTGTTTATTGGACACGGTGCCATGTGTAATTTACAACATCCATCCTTAGTATTCGCTCACGTCCATAAAGTTAAGTCACAGACAATGTCAACAAGGGTAACAGGAAAATATAAATTTTAAAAATGTTTAAATCGCCAAAAATAAAAACAATCATGTTAAATTTCGCTCTGAACATGTGCCAGATTTGAAAAGGATGAGATAATTCGTTTTTCTGTAATCAATCGGACATTCTAGCTGATAATATGACTAAGTAAAACAAATATTTTTAAAATCGCAAACATTCCAAAAATTCACCAAATTGCGCTAAATGTCGCTCCGAACCCTGAGGGAAAATAAGTGTCTATACCTACTTGTTGCTTGAGTAGACGACTGATGTGGTGTGATGTTTTGCCAATATAGGGTAGTGGTATGTGAATAGGGGCAGGGGTAGGCTTGCTAGTAGTGGCTTTGGGTGGTGGGTTTAGGGTGCAGTTGATGACATGGTCAACAAGTTTAGTTGGTTAGTTGTTACCCACTACCCAACACAATATTTATTTAATGTATTACACTTTAGACTATCCAATCATCGTCTTCCTGTGGAAACTGGAAGTTGGTCTAAGATTGATTATGAATGTAGAAAATGTACATTATGCTCTTCAAATGTAATAGGAGATGAGTATCATTATCTGTTCCGCTGTGATTTTTTCAACAAATTAAGGGAAAGGTTTATTTTTAAAAATGATACTGCGAAGCCTTCAATATTTGATATGATTTCTTTATTTCAAACAAAAAATTTCCATACTCTAATGAAATTGTCTATCTTCTGCCGCCACGTGTTAAGTAAATTTAGATAATACGTTGTCCATATATTCATATTATATCAACTCTTGTAAACCTCATTATGTTGCCTTGTAGCCTTTAGTGGATAAAAAGTTTCAACCATCTCTTCCATATGCTTGATAACGGTATAAGGATGTATACCGAAACGTCGCTATTGTTAAATAAAGAAGTTGATCATCCATAAAATATCTTTTTTCTTCGACACTACTATTACTTTGACGTCACAACTGTAACCACTATTATGACACCGTGAAACGATTTTAAACTACAGTAGCTTTCTTAGACTGAAGATATTGTTGTGTTAAACAAAATACTATATATAAAAGTTGGCAGGAGATTGTTTTTGCTCTATCAGACTTTTAAATTACTAGTTGGTGGCTTCGATCTTATTTTCATTTTGATCATTGAAGATGCTACTGAGCGTTTTAGTTGAGATGTGAGTTTCAATCGATATGGTAAATGTTGTTTATATTAAACTTTGATGTTGGTAAGGGCTCGTCACGATGAGTCAAACAATATGACTGTTCATGGCCTGATCTCAACACTGAAGCTGATTTTAATGTAGGATGATAAGTTTATGATAAAAGACCCATGTATTCCAGTGGAGTTAGTTATAAATACGTGTAATTTCTTGATGGTGGCACAAATGAAATTAACAAATGTGATATCTTTGAAATTGAAACATCAAAACATGAACGCTGACAGTGAAGGCATAGTTAATCAATCACGTGACAGGAAGTCAGGAAGTTAATCAAACATCAGGCTAATGGAATGTCAACCTCAAAGAGAATATCAACCCAATGGCAAGTAAAATAGTTCAGTAGTTCAACTGAGAAATTTGAAATAAGAAATAAAGTCCACACAATTATCTGAATGGTGAATGATGTATCTTGTTGAACGTGTTAAACGTCCTGTATATAGTTGATTACACCAGTTGTATTATTTTATATGTAAAAGTAGACAGTAAGAATCAGTTAAATCAATGTTTTTCACTTGCCAAGGATTCAATTATGACTTCATAGTTGTCTTGATTGGCCATATTGTATGTCTGCAAAGTGATGATCGATTATACATTTACAATTGCATTAATTTTTGTGTGTGAAATAGAAGTCGTGAGATGAGTGTGGGATTAACACCGATTCAAAGAGTATTTCACGTATAGCTGCTAGTATTATGCATGAGATGACTGATTTAGTGTTAGTTTTTTTACATGTTGTTTGAAAGAAATTGGTTGCTTGAGTCAGCCCTTACCTTGCATCCCGGGGGCTCAGAGGACCATGAGCCTATTTTCACTTCTATATCTTCAGAACAAAGTAGCATTTTTAGCTGACATTTTATGTATTCTGCAAGTTCTGGAATACTTGCATTTCGAAAATGTTATTTAACATCTACTTAATTTTAGGTTGTACCTACGTTAAGTGCATAAATGGCCCAGGAACATTGATTAACTGTCTCCAACAGTTGATATCACTTGGTGTGGTATCCTGTGATATCTACAAGCAATATATATATATATATATATATATACAAGTGATGTTTCTGTACAGTAAAGAGGTCATAGAAACTTTATTTATTGTCCAGTACAGCAGTGTAAAAAAGCATATACATTAAACATCCAACAAAGCATCCCATCAGTGTTTGTCTACTTTATTGTCTGACCAAGGACTCTCTTGTTTGATTTATACTTTGCAATGTGTTCCAGTAGATTGAAATAAATGCATAGGCTGAACCACTGACATGGTATAGAGAAGAAGACAGCGAGCCTTGTGGCGAGAGCCATGCAGAGATATGTGCCAATTAGTCCTGTCTCTCTACTGCCCACGATATGTTCTCTCTAAATGAACTGATCTCTGTTGTGTAAATCTTGTATCAGTTAATTAGGTCGATCCAAGCGTTGCGCCTCCGTGGTCCTGCTGTGTCAGTTATAGGATGATAGAACATTTATGTAATTAATCAGGACATGTTTAAGTTTGTTTGGTGCAAAGATAAGGAGATATTTTCATTCTGGTCCTTTGCTTGGGGATGTGGTTTCTTGTTCCTCAATGATTCACGACCTGAATGTTCTTACAAATTGTTCAACACAAGGACGATACAAATCAGGACAGTGGATCGAGATGAAGTATAGATTATGAAAGCAGTATTCCTGTGTAAAATATCTTCATTTTCAAATCTGAAATAAATATAAACATTACACATTCAAGCTGTGAAATAGATATCCTGCGAAAGAGGAATAGAAGACAACTGTTTTCAAGTACAAATCAAACGATGTTTAAAAATATATCATTTTACAAAATATATCACATCTATTCGAAAACTATTAACCACTAAGATGACAACGGTACATGTATAATAAAAGAAAATTAAAATACCTAAACCAATATACTTTCAAGATTTTGGTACCGTGGAATACCTGTATATTGTAAGATCTACACACAAATATACTATGACAATTGCAACACGTGGTGCTAGTAATTGATTATTCATTTTGCCAAATGGGAAAATCATTTTGCAAATACATTGAAACAAATAGATAAAATATAATTGAATCACCACTACAATTTGAAAGCTCCCCAAAAATCAATCAAATTATTTATCGATGCTTTCTATTCTTTACCAGAAATATGACAGGCATAACAAAACCTCTTGAGTTCTGGTATTTCTAATGAATTGTTGTCAGGCATTATTATTCTACAAGCCTAATATTTTCCGCCGTTCTTTCATGGGGGAACCAATGTGGAACTAATGCCATCAGGATGTCATAAGGCAGTGAAGCAGAGAGATGCTGATGGCGAGCTAATGAAGCTCAGATAAGGAGGACAGTCGGTAATTATGTAAGGTCCTTGTTCTGGGGGAGGTTCACAGTGAGCTTTAAAAGGGGCAGTAGCACGTTTTCTGGCCAATTTAATTCTTTTTTAAATTTCCATTTATAATTTACAAAAATGATTCCCATGGCTTTACCGACCCATGTACATTAATTTTTTTAACTTGATTTTCTGAAGAGAGAAGTGTGTTTTTCTATTAGTGACATTAGTTTCCAAATACATGTCATCAACTTATTAGAACGCAAAACCGTGCTACTGCCCCTTTTAGTAAAAGTCTCGATTCTTTTCCTGTTAACAGACCTCACAGATTCGATTTCTCTAATCAAGTGACAACATCATTTAATGTTCATTCTTACTGAGATACTATCATGACTTTATTGTATAAATGATAACTAATTTGGTATCATGTGGGAATCTTGTCTAAACTATCAATGGACATGACAAGGCGGGATAGCGTAGTGGTTAGCGCGTCCGGCTTCTGATCAAGAGGTCCGCGGTTCGAATCCCGCCAGGGGCACGGCAACTTTGTCTGTAGTAGAGAACTGTTCCACACGCAGTAAGGTTTTAGTGCAATGCTACACTGAATTTAAGCGTAGTACCACCCATGGTTCGCTAGTTCCAGCCGCTGCTCGCAGGTTTCATCGCAGTGCATAGCCACATGGCGTTGCAGGCTTTCTCCCTGCCATTATACTAGCAGCCGCGACATAAGTGAAATACTCTTGAAAGCGGCGTTAAACTTCAACTCACCTCACCTCACCTCATCTCATAAAAGGGTACATCTCTATCACTTTTTTGTCATAAAATATATTTAGAAACACTTGTGAACAAAGGTAAGGCATCATTCGCTCTTGATGTGTGTCGTTTCTATTGTGAAAAGAGTTTCTACATAATTGTCAGCTTTGAAGGTGAAGTGAGGTGAGTTTTTTCGGGGTGTAACGCTGCTTTAAAAAGTATTTGGCTTATATCATGGATTGCAGGTAGAAATTCGGCACCGCCATTGTGGCTTTGGAAACAATTTGTTGTTATGGCTTCCTCTAATTGACGTTAAGGATATTAATTAGCAGTTTGAAAGAGTTCCTTGATAAAAAAAAAAAATGTCATGTTTTCCTTAAAGAAATGCTTTGTCTCTGTCGCTAATGTTGACCACCGTTGCTTTGGAATATTGTCCAAGTTGCATTGTAAGCGCCCAATTGATGAAAGAAATCTTTCACATTTGAAACATCTTTTACAAATGTGAAGTTTATAAAGAAAGGATCACCTGACACCATAATTGATTCGAGAGAAACGTGACAGCATTGTATGTGAAACGGGAAAAGTTTGTTTTGTCACATTTTTATCAGGAGTTTTGTAACAAACGAATCCAAAGTCTCATAGAGAATCCAATGTATGTTGAACATAGGAGGCCCTTATCATTATTGATATATGCTTATGATAGTAGCACTTTGGATCGTCTCCAGTCGAATAACCAATCTCATTCCTGAACTTGGCAGTTCACTGATAATAAAGGCCGTCACTCGAATTTAAATAATTTAAAAAAACTACCATGACAATGGTTTTTACATTTAGTAGCCCAATGTTTAAAAAAGACATTCAATTTATGCACAACTTTGATGAACCCTATTATAATTAAGTGATTATAGGATTTTGAAAGTAGGACAAAATGCACTTGTTTCTTTATGTATGAAAAACAGGTGATTAAAAGTGTTTTCATTTTTCAATTATCATTGTACTTTAATGTAGATGGTTAGGTATGCTTTGTGAAATACATGTATTCTGACATCTTATGACAAGAATCTAGTCTATCAATGGCTACACATCGATTTGACAAATGTGAAATCTTTTAATTGAAACATCAAAAGTTGATCCTTGGCAGTCGAAGACACAGCTGATTAATCACGTGATGGGAATTCAGGAAGTTAATTAAACATTAGGCTAATGGTATGTCAAACTCAAAGAGAATATCCATTCATGTTGTCTTAACCGAATGGCATGTAAACTAGTCGATCGACTAAACTAGAAAATTTAAAATTTGAAATAAAGCTAAAAGGGTGTATGAAGTGCTGCTGGACGCGTAGAAGGTGTTCACTACAGTTTTGGTCTACAACTGGACTTTATCAGAAGTATACAGAAGTGGTCATTAATCACCCAGAGAATTCTTTACTAATGCTATTGTGCGTTTTTGTCCACGATTTCATTGTGGCGTCATGTTTATGTTGATAACCAAGATTAATGCAGATAAATAGCGAATCTCAAACATGTGTCTTCTTATATCAAATACATCAACACGAGTTGATTCAAGTTACAAATATCCAAGACTTGCAGATGGTATTTTTTCTTTTATCAACGATTGTTGAGATATTTTATATCAGAACACACGAGAGTGAGATTCTATAAACCGTACACGATCATTATTGATTACTTTTCAATGACTAATTTAAATATCTAGCACAGCACTGTCATTTGACTTCAAAAGTGGCGTCTTCATGTTTATGACGCCATAGAATTATGATGCTATGTTGATTGCCACGTAGCTGACGCCGACACTCGTACTGTCAAATGAATATCTACTTGGCGATAATGGATAATGCTCTAAAGCCAGCAAATCCAAAATATTGGAATGCATTTACATAATTAAATATATGACTCCCAGTACTATGACTATGACACCCGTGGGTGGAAGCAAACTCAGTAACAAATTATTCAAACCTTTATTTTTTTTTTTAAAACGGACGTTTTTATGGAAGTATTGTATTCTGTGTATTACTCGAAAACATATTCAAGCTAATTAACTACAGTGACCTTAAGCAGATATTGGAGAAAGAAATAAACAATATTAGACATTATTTTTATGTCAAAATAGCAAGTTTATTATGTCTCCTGTTCAAAATTGTAAGAAACTATAAACTTTAATTGTTAACAGCATTATTAATAATAATACTTTTAACTACTATCATAGACGTAAAACAGTCTTCACGGCAGTTTTGATAAATGTAAGTGCAATTTAGACGGCCGCCTTATTAATTTGGAATACAGTATCGATCTAAGAGTGCATAGAAAAAAATCACTATCAGTTGATTATACAAATCAATAACTATTTTGAGATATGTATCTCTTTGGAATGAAAAAAAACCATATTAACTGTGAATAAAGATGACATTAACTTGACCATGTCGTAATGACAGTTTAAAGGAATTACTGTAAATCAAGAGCTCTTGTTAGTGTAGGGATAAGCTATACTACAAAACAAGTCATGCATATAGCGAAACATAATTAATACATAAAATTGTTGTTGCAAAGTTTTACCTTAAGTTAGTTTGACTTCTGAATACCATCTCTCCTTAAACTGATGTTTTGTACGTAAGTCAGACACAATTGAAATAGGAAAACTAACATTGTCATGGTACAAATGTCAATGTCGTAAACGCAGAGGTGTTACACTAGTTAAATTATGTCAAGTTTTAAAGAAATACACAGTTTTGAGGAAACGTGGCAAATGTACAATGCGGGAACAATACGTCTTTTATAATTTACCTGTGGAATATGACCGACTGACTGACTGACACTTGAAACATTCTTACCCTGAACAGTCATTCTCAACAAGACTACACAATTCAGAGAAGAAAATGAAGAAATACAAAACCATGTCAGTCACTGTCTAAAAAAGAGTTTATTTCCCAAAAATACAACTTTGATGGAACAGTTCATATTTGTCCAGCATTCAGTGAACAGTATTAAATTTGAAGTTTAGTTTAAAGTAAGGTACCCGAAAATGGCAAGATAATTTACGTTCATGGATATTCACAATAAAAAAACATGTAATAAGAGAACATTTTCTTTCATTTGAATATCGACTTAAAAAACAATTAATTCATCTGAAAAACTCAATAAACAGTGAAGGGTATTTCAGTTGTCATCTACATTTATTAAAGATTTAGACTGATAAGACACACATACAGCAAAGACATCATACGAAACAGAAACCTGACAATCATTTTATTCTCCTAAATTGCGATGGAATCACTCAACATGCTGAATTGTTTCCCTCTGTTGTAACCATTAAACGACTTTACCATGTACTGTTTCATAGAGTGATGTCAAATTGTAAAATTGGGATGTTAAAATACCTATTCCATTTAATCAACGTAGTAAAAAAAATCGGTATGTTTGTTTAACATTTTTTCAGTATTTTTTATACTGTATTCCGTTATCTTTTAATATGGTAGTTTAGATCCCACTCATTGCAAACAATACCATTAACTGTTAGTTTATTCCTGTAATTTGTATTTCTCATAAGGCCTAAACGTAGACGTAGTGTGTCGTAGATGGTACAAAAAACATAAATTGTGTTGTAGTTTACATAATAACCTTGTCAGTTAAATTCAAACTAAACTTAGATTAAACTAAAAAATATCACAAATAATACAAAAACACAACTTAATGTTATGTAGTCTATTGGACATTCAATTTGTGTTGTTAACTATGGCTTTCGTGCAACATTGAGACAAATATCTACAAATAACAATTACAATAAGACATAAGGAAAAATATTCAATGTGAACGTTTGGATTCATATAGATTTCAAGTAAGTTCAAGGAATTCTCACTGAGGAACGTTTATGTAAATAATGCAACCAAAATGTAAAAGGAGATGAGTTCCATTATCTTTAGATGCGATTCGTTTCTCCCAGCCAGAATGAATATATATCCAACGCTTATTTCACTTGTATCCTAATGCATATAACCTATGTAAACTTTTCACACTTAATGTACACAAACAAAATAAAAGAATGTCAAAATACACACATTCGGTACTGTAGTACTGTAGAGTATATATATATTTGAAAAACATTAACTACAACTGAATATTCATGTTATGAGGTGTCAATATTTGACCTCGAAAGTATACATGAATATTTCTAAACTTACATCACCAGACAGGTTGATTTGCCACGACTGCTTGGGTTTCGTATATCAGTTGTTTTTATTTCATTCTTTTCAATTAACATTAGTGACCTTTGATTCCTCAATGGGAGAAAGTAGATATCACATCCAATAATGTGGAAGGATATGGCTGACGTTCGTATGTCTTTAAAACATGTACCTGAAGAATTGCTGAGGAAGAGCATGTGGATTTCTGTTTCAAGTTGAAAGTACAATGCATTTGTGTAAGAATCTAAGCTCAACCATGTCTGAATGCGTTTGTCGGTGATCTTAATTTCCCCCATCACTCTGCCTTTATAGTCAAACTGAACTATTTTATTTATTCTACCTTTACTGTTTGGAAAGGACACGAAAAGCATGGATCTTGATTGGTCTGCAACAATGCTATCAGGTTTGTCGTCGATATTTACAACAGGTCGTAATTGTTTCCCTCGTGTTGTCATGCTCATGACACCACGTCTCGGGTACAAGCTTGGTAAGAATACTAACCCCTTTGATTCATCTACAGCCATATTGCTTCCCACACATATTTTCATTGTAAGTAAACACTCTGAACTGTCTATGCGAAAGAATTGAAGTTTACAGTTAGAATTGCTAGAATATGAAGTACCTGTCGCTGATTTAGCAATTATAAGTATTTGATTACTAACAATGTAAGTAGCTGCTACCGGATAGTGAATGTCTATATACGGGTAGGGGCTAAGAGTTTTGTTTTGTACAAAATACTGGTAGATGAAATATGATCCTTGGCTTGGCTTGGGGGGAGAGAAGATGAGGATACGGGGATTGACATGGCTCAATTTTCGTTTTTCATCTGAAAGGAAAGCAAATGAATGTAGAGTTTCGTTTCCAAATCCGTTATTTTGACATATATTATAACAATGGAAGTGTTTGAATTTATTTTGAAGGGGCAGTAGCACGTGTTTTTATTGCTCAAATAATTCGATGAAATGTATTTGAAAAATAATTTCACCAATCGTAAAACACCCTTCTCTCTTCGGAAAATATAGTTAAACATGAGTGCACATAGCTCAGTAAAGCCATTGGGGATCGTTTTTGTCATTCGAAATAATAAAATGTGTTCACATGCAATTTTTGCTTTATACGCAACACCGTTATTACAACTACGGATAATTGGTTTGTGTAATAGGATCATTATAAATTGGAAATTTGAAAAAATAAAATTTGCAAAAAACGTGCTACTGTCCCTTTAACTTGTAAAGACAATTTATCTTATTTAACTGCGAGCTCCGACCACGAGCCTAGATTTGAAGTTGTATTTTGAGTTCAATAAATAATTAAAAGTAAAAAGTTACCTTTGTTACAAATAGTTTTCCCCTCGGGACATGTGTATCTATCCTTAAATAGATCGTAATCCAATGGCTCGTTCTTCTATGTCAAAGACAAACACGTTACCATTAGTTCATACCAAAATGTATGTTAGTAGTAAGTAGTATATGAAACCGCTGTGCCACGTGTATACTCAACAAGGCAATGACAAATTATTTTAATCTTGATGTGGCATATGTATGACTAAAAATTTGGAAATGCCCCCATCAATTATTCTACATATAATTTGCATATGCAGTCAAAGAAAGGTGGTTGTTGACTTCATTGTTGCTTTACATGTAAACTCATTCAATAACATAATTATGTTTCAATTTCGTTTTTATTGCTCGTCCGTTGAAGATATCGTTGTTTAATAAATCTGCAATGTTATTACACATAGCGTGCTGCCGATTGAAGTGACATCATAATGGCAAAAACATGATGTCACAATATCAGCGCAGCGGTCTCAAAATAGTGTGTTCAACATTTATCGATGCCTCCGAGGGATTCAAATCTTTGATTAATAAATAAAATACTAAACTCGGTTCCGTTAAATAACATATTTATGAAACTTGTGAGATGGTATCATTCATTAAATATTAAACCACTCACTCGTTTCATAAATATGTTATTAAACTGTACATCGTTTAGTATTCGCTATATATTACCTCCATAGGGGGTTTGCTTGTAAGGCCTTTAGTAGTCAGATACGTTGATGCAAATGTTCGTTTAACATCTGAAAACAATATTTGCTTGTAGAAGAATAACTTCCTTTTTGGAGATAAGTATAATCATTCAAACATTACTGTGTTGAAATGTGTATTCATAGAGAAAAATTAACTGTCACCTAATCCAGATTAAATGAGCCATTTACTGATAGATATGACTTACTAGATATTTAAAGTTACAAGGAAAGTCACATCTACGTAGACTAACAAAAACAAAAGCACACTAACATGATCGGCACAGAGCTTTTCTTTTGCGAGTCTGAAATATTTTGAATCTCTTGGAACATTGACCGCCAAGAATAACCGGGTCTGTGACCTGTAGAAAGAAGCAAGATGTGTTACTATTTTAATGAACTACCCAAACATTACATCTTTATGTAGTAAGTGTTGATTAAAAACAAAACACCACATCCATATATCCGTTATCATTATATACGTGTCGATGTAGTCTTCAAGGATAATGGGTAAAATGCCTATGACGTTGAATCATTATTTGCCACAACGATAGATATGTACAAAGACCTTCTGTTATGACTGTCCACTTCACGTTGAAGATAATTTTATGATAACAGATTCTTCCTTTATTTAAGTCTCCATTGCAAAAAAAGGATTGAAATATTGTCAATTTTCATATTTCAAATCTTGAAGAAGGTTTTCTGCAAAAACATTAATTATTCATTATCTACCATTCAGGTAACAAAGTCGAGAATCAATCTACCCTGTCAAACAGGTATCATTCATGTTCACAGTTCGTCATAATAAAGGATCGATGTGCCAGAGGATTGTATCTTAACTCACTTCAAATGCAACATACCTTTTTCATTGTTATCACTGAATGACCATCTGTAATTCTGATGTTGATATCTCCCCGGTTCTCTGGTCTATCAGAATAGACAGGCTGACAGGACAGAGTCAAAATAGTAAAATCAGTTGAAAGACATCCAAACCGATTTAGACACAAATCTCTGCACTGTAGTATACCATACTTGGTTACTTCTCCTGTAGCTAAGGGGATTATAGTCGTCATTATAGTGCAAAACGTGAAGACACCGCTAAGGAAAGGCATACTCGTTGCAAAGATGTCAAATGATTAGCTGCAGAAAACTACTTTTGCCCTCCTGTCCTGAAAATATTTTGCCCGAGTAAAATTAGATAGTGATAGAACACGGATACACTGGATACATTAATATTAAAGATACAAGAATAATTAGTATTTAAGCAGTAGAAGAAGGCTGCATGTGAGATTTAATCTGTATACCTAACTATACTGTACACGTATTTCTAACAAGACAGAAATTCTAATGGAGTTATATTATAATTTTAAGAAATCATTTTGTTTTTACTATCTTTTTGTAATAATCTGTATTTCAATGTGTATGGAAAACGATCTGCTTTGCCTAGTCAAATAATCTCAAGTATAATAATATTGACAATTCAATCTCTCGCTGCAAGTAAATAATCAAAACAGCCTGTAGACTAAAACGAGCCTGTAGACTAAAACGAGCCTTTAGACTAAAACGAGAAATCACGAGAAATCATGAGGTGAATGTGAAATGCAAAAGTTGAATGACTGTAAACAAAATCATAATGTATTCAAAATGAGTTAAGTCAAAGAAGATTGTCAAATATGTCCCATGTCGCGGATTCTTTATTTCCTCCAGTTTACACCAAAGATCAGCAATAATTTTAAAAATACGAGTGTGAAAATTTACAATTTACAAATTGGAGTATATAAACGTATTTACAAAACTGGAAGGCAAGAGGAGCCGCTAGTGGACGTTCAACATGTAAACATGTATATACCAGCTTTATAAAACAATTATAGTTATCAAAATATATTCACATTGATAAGCCATCTACTAATAGTATGTAAGAGAGATAATAGAGCATATTAAACCATACAGTGTAATATTGTAACAGGTGGCGTCTTATTTTGAAAACATACAGTGAAAAGTTTAGAACAATGGTTTCCCAAGTTCCGTGTTCAATATATCGGCTAAAAACAGTTATGCCCCCGAGAAGGAAAGCTAACATGTCTGTTGCATCTTGTTGTTCAAATGCAACATACGTTTCCGCTTCAAGAAAATCTATCATAAACGTAAATAAATTATTTCTATCACAGTTAACATGTTCACAATGTAACAATATTTGAGTATCATAGTCGAAGGTCTGTTTATGGCAAAGTTTGCACTCGGTAGAAATTTTACCACGTGATGAAATTTGTATGCATACTCGAAGGGCAGATTTAAAGTCAGGATGTAGATATGCTAATTTTCAGAGAATATGATAGCTTAGTATGTTGTGAACACGTTGGTATAGACACATATTTGCTTTAAAGGATGTTCTCATAATCCATGAATGTTCCTCGTAACTATGTACAGACGTATTTACAATTCGTCGCCATTCATAATTCGAGGGGAATACGCCTTTTGTAATATAATTTTCAACATGTACAATTAGATTATATTTGAGAGTATTGACAGCAGATCATTGCAGATTGTAGGAGATGTTGTGGAGGTTGACATTGCTGCACAAAATATATTTTTGGCAAAGTTACAGGAAAGTTTGCATAGGCGTACAAAAAATATGATATTTCAATGAAAACCAAGGAGCGTTCTCATGCATGTGTAGCAGCCAACAATCATGACTATCTCACCTTTGTACTGGTGATAAGACACATTAAACGCTATAGAAGCAAATCTGTCTTCCTATCTATTTTATTAAAGTTTCTACAATTACGTTTCACTTAATTGCTGCAGCAAGCCAAGGACCATTGTCCTGTTGTCATTTAAACATCGACATTATCTGTTTGATAAGCGTGGGTAATTTTGCCATGAGGTTAAACCTATTAAATAATTAATGAAGGAACTATCACTGAGCAATGTCACGAAATAAAATACCTAAAATACCTCTTAGTCAACCAGAAAGCCATAGTGTCATGGCTTACTACTTAGCAATAAATTTAATTAACAAATAATTGTAAATTGTTTAATTCCTTCATGTGTGATATCCTGTTCTCTATTTATACATTTTGGCGATCAAAATAAAGAAAATATTCGGTAAAGTTTTTCTGTAACATAAATATATGTTGTTTTGTCTTCATTGTTTCCTTATTCTTATTTCAAGGGTGAGGTTGACTAAAATAAATTCTGCTTAGCCAACATTTTAGTTTAGTCGGTCAATGATCCTATTGTCTGAACTATCTGTTTTAATTTCTTTACATTTCGTTTAGCTTTCTATTCAAGGTATTTGCAGTCTACAGTAGTTTGAGAATGATGATACGCTACAGGTAAACGTTTTTAATATTTACACAATTAATTTATCTTCAATACTATGTTCCTTGATGCGTTATTTAATCCATTTTCATGTTATAAATAACGTTCTATAACGTTGATTATTTACGTTTAGACCCAGCATGGCGATATCCTCAAAGGGCTCATATACAGACTTATTTAAATGAAATTACAATCATGATTTGCGCAACAAGGCTGAAGGAAGACTATTCTCACTAAAGTGTCGAGATATATCGTATGAGCAAACAGTATGTCCACCTGATGATGTCATCAACACTGATGTCCGCGATTCTATCAACATTGATGTCCGTGATTCTATAAACACTGATGTCCGTGATTCTATCAACATTGATGTTCGTGATTCTACCAGCACTGATGTCCGTGATTCTATCAACACTGATGTCCACGAATCTATCATCACTGATGTCCGCGAATCTATCAACACTGATGTCCGTGATTCTATCAACACTGATGTCCGTGATTCTATCAACAATAATGTCTGCAGTCACTACAATAGAGCTTGGAGTGCTCAGTATCCAATTAAACACTGAGATACTGAGTAACAGGAAATGCATTCATAACGAGAAATTAAAGGAGTTAAAAGTCTAAATGTCCACCTTGGGAGCTTCGTCAGATGCTGCTTTTGATAAGCTCAGGGGTCGATTGTTGTTCCAGTGACTAGTAATTTGTTATGCTATTATTTGATTGAAAGACGCTATGATATAAGTTGTGATAACTATTGAAAACAATCAATCAATCAATCAAATTCAAACATGTTTACAGTCATTCATGAAATCTGTATCCACTTCAATAGCACCATTGTTGCAAGTGTCCAATTATATTTAATATTTAGTGAGGTGAGTCTGACCTTTGACGATTTAGATGTTGATATGCCTGAAGACATCAGAACGAGTCCGACACTTGATGCATAACATTATTATTATTATTGTTATCATTATTATTATTATTATTATTATTATTATTATTATTATTATTATTATTATTTAGGATGTTGTTATTGAATGGCGCAGTTTTCGGATACATTTGAATTTCCTAGGATCATGTATTTTTCATACTTTATTACCTGTTTTCACCAGTGAAATTACTGATTATAAAATGTGAAATACAAAAGAAGTATCTCTTTGTCTCTACTTGTTACCTAGATGCCTGCTTGTTAGAGGAAATGGTTTCCAAACTGTCAGACAAGTAGAAAGTCGCCGTTATATTCTAATTGCTTGTACTTATTGTACTTAATTCATTTATTATATAATTTAGAGTGAGATACTCAATTATATCAGTGAAATAAACCCTCTATCGATCTACAGTGGCGATAACCTTTATCACCACTATACTGAGTGACGATAAACTTTATCACCACTCGAGTGACGTCATCGGGACAATGTTATGACGTCATATTGTCAGCTTGCGAAGGCTGGACGTTTGCCGTTAAATCACTCAACATCAACATAAAATACAGAAATAATCATATGATAAATATTTGTCGAGAAAAGACAGATATCCTCTATATATACATGTAATTTGCTTTGGATTTGTGAAATATGTTCAGTGTTAAACATCGCGAACAAATTGTAAGCTACATTTGATACATTCGCCTATACGTGTATGATGTTTCTATCGTACATTAAATGAGTTCAAAACGATATAAAATATTTTGAATTAACTTTAAACATAGAACAGTTTTTCCCGAATTGATTTCGTTGTGAAGATACCATACATATTCCTACGTCATAGAATCAACAGGCAGTACATTGTACTATGACGATTACTCATATATGTAGGCCTAAACTGAAAAACTACTCAAATAAACTGTCAAATTAGTTTTAAAAACACAGATTCACAAGGTATAATAGCACACAGCATACAACAAAGTGATAATGGCAATAGAGGACTTTGATCCAGGAAGATGATATCTATTCTGTGTTCTGTAAATAGTTTACTTACTTTTTTACTCGTACAAAATACATTTAATTTCAGATAATGAGATATATGCTTGGTTTTCAACAAGAGGTCCAATATGTATCTAATAATATTTAGTTTTAAACAAGCTATTGACATGCAAGATTCTCTTTATTTTGAACCAGAAGAACCCATTAGTCTATGAATTATTAACATACAAAATATTATTGTGTTTACAATTTGATAGATGGGCTCTCGTCACCTTATATTTGTATTAACAATTCAATAATTGCTCGATGTAATGACATATTGTAATTACCTTTCGACTTAAAATTATTATTTTTATTTAATTTTGGAACTCACCATGAAAGTGTTCATAACACGATAAGATACAATCAGCTATCGTGGCAATTTGTAATCATCACAATTTATACCCCTTGGGAAGTAATTGTCTTTGTTGAGGCTTATGTGTCCTTACCACCATTGTCACTTAACATATTTCAATGTCAACAATTTGATTTTCATGTTTATTAATTTCTTCATATTAATGTATTTTTTTAAATTTTAAAATAGGACGTTCTTAAAGTTTGCAGTCAGCCTTTAAATGAGCTGACTAAGATTTTCAATTTATGTTTAATTATGGCCTCAATGACTCACAGCACAAAAAGTGATGGAATCCATTTGCCGGATCCTTCCGGATTCTCCAAAATTTTGGCGGATCTTGAAAAATCCGGAAGAATCCGGAAGAATCCTGCAAGCGGATTCCACCAGTTTTTGTGTTGTGTATTTGAGGTGATTTGTGGACGAAAATCGGCATTATACGTATTTGTTCTTATACCAATAGTTTGTCAAACCCAGGCAGTCAAGCACCGCCTTTGTCTCTTTAAGAAGTGACACATTACCTATCTAAGCCTTTACTCTGACCTTTGACCGCACTCTGTCAAGTTATGGCAATTAACTCGCTCGAACCAGTGATTATGTAATAATAATAATGAGGATACTTATATCGCGCTGAACTCCACTACACAAAGGGCCATGCTCAAAGCGCCACACACATTATTACCCTGGTGTAAGGACCAACATCGTTCCTTTTTCATTCTCAACTCCCTTTGGAGTATGCAACCTGGGCTGCCATTTAAGGCGCTCGAAGGTTATCTATCACATTGCCTGCACTTCCAAACCAGGTACTCAATTGTACTGCTGAGTGAACAGAGGCACATTTCAATAAAGTCCCTTGCCCAAGGTGACACCATGAGCCCCTCAACTCATGTCTCAGTGTGGGGCAGGGAATCACCCTTCAAACTCTCAGTTTTCATTCAGCAATGAGGCGGGTAACCCAACCATCCAGCAAGCCACGGCCGTTGATGCTTAACTTAACTGATAGCGGTCGACTGAGCTATGCACAGGACCACGTGCCACCATGTACTGTACATCATATTGCAAATATAAACCTCGGAGCTGTACGAATTTAAAGTTGATAAAATTCAATACGGATATTATATTGAAATTTGTGCTAAAGTCTTGAACAAGTGGAATGGAAGCTAAATATTAAATAGGAACTGTTTTTGAAGATATGGAATGAAAAAACATAAGAAATAAACTTTAATATATATTTGAAATTTGAGTTTGTCTTACATGAAATTGGAATAGAATTGAAATGGATTGAGTGTTGTATACTCGAAAGTCAACATTGTCAAGAATAGAAATACATGTATGAATATGGAATTGTTTATTGTTTATATCTACATTAAAGTTAATACACGTGTTTTCATGATCATGTTAAAAACGTACTCACTCCACTGTTATTGATGTTACTGATTATACCAACATTGGAAGCAAGGGTCCAAACATATACATAATTACAAACAAATTCAATGTTTGATATAAGATGATCCAAAAGACATTAAACTTTACTATAATGAATATTAAACATTCACTATAATATTTTAAGGATGAATATCTAGGTTTATTCCAAAATTTAAGAATATTAGAGATGAAAACTTTTTTTTTCGGTCAATTTTCTTCTGGTGAGTACAACATTCTGTTGTACCCTTAAAGGGGCAGTAGCACGTTTTTTCACTCAAATAAGTCAATGAAATGTATTTGAAAAATAATGTCATCAATTGTTAGACACCCTTCCCTCTTCGGAAAATCAAGTTAAAAATGAATATACATGGTTCTGTAAAGGCCATGTCAAACGTTTTTGTCATTCGAAATAATAAAATGTGTTCCCTATAAAATGGCCTCAATGCAATTTTGGCTTTATACGCAACACCGTTAATTATTACCACTACGGATAATTGGTTTGTGTGATAAGATGTTTTTGCCCTCAAAATACGTGCTACTGCCCCTTTAAGATCACCGTTTTAGAATGGCGTCTCCTTGTCAATTCAAACAATGCGAAGTCTAGCCGCATTTTCATCCTTGTGCTGTTAAGCTCTGTTCTAGTCATGACATGTACTTGTTCATATTTTCATCAAAATCATTCATTTTTGTGACAATGATATTATGAATTGAATGAAGACTGAGATAAAAAAAATTACTGGTGTTGTAATTTCATGAATGAACCATGTTCTGTTTATAAATTGATAAAGTAGTCCAGAAATGTCAAATTTAATTGTTAGCCAAATCAAATTAACGGTAGTGTCACGAAGTACCACGTGGGTATGAGTAATATTCCACTTTTGTCATGAAGAACTCAATTAATTACAATTCATGTCAATTAGTAAAACATCATGATGTTATATGTTTGACAATGATGTAAGATTTAACAACAGTGAAATTATTTTATTAAGAATCAAAATATCACAATATGTATTACCTTTAAATTTAGTATCAAACAAATCTGGAAAGAAACACATGTATTAATTGACATAAAAATGCAAATTCAACAAAGAATAGAAAATAAGTTGAATTAACATATGTAATGAGGTCCTTGAGTGTATGCTCTTAACTTCTTCAATTCATTTATTGGTTGAGACTGTTCGCTATAAAAGCCTGTCTTAGAATGTATCGTGAACTTTCTAGAATACAGCTACAGTTTAATCCAAACAAGATCAAGACTTTACAGTGATCATTTAACATTTATACAAGGTATGCATTAGCAACTAAAAAATAGTGGAGAATGAAGTTTAAAGTGATGGACAAATGTTTGACTGAGGAGGATCTAATTGACATTTTCCTTATTATATTAGAACCAAAAGGATAATAATTAACCATGACGTAAAATCAAGGCAACAAAAAATATACACACAAGCTGTAGCAAATCTTCAAGACGTTTAACAGTTTTTAAAGTTCTTCACTGAGTAACATAACATATTAAAATCAACAGATATAATACATCCAATACGTCTAGAAAAGACATTCAATCTTACACAGCGTTACCTAACTAGGAGTATATCTAATAACTTTCATCTTCCTTCGTAATACTGTCTTTCTGGAATTATTAAAGAGGGATATGTTGCAACATATCATTTTTTCGAACGGTCTTTTTTTTAATTACATTTGACCTTTTATCCATGTTTGTGTTGAATTCTATCTGGTATATTATGCAAAAATAGTAAATCTCTAACACGAAACAAATGAGTCACTTTACCCTTCAGTGAATACACTCGAACATTAACATTATGTTTGTAAAAGCAGGCTAAAACGGCGAGATTCTTCCAGTAAGAGATCTGTGTTTTACGGTCCGTTTTCTGAGGACATCTTGCAAACTGTTTTGGGTTATGAACATTAATATGGGTGAAAAAGACATCATCAGTAGAGTATCTGAGCAGATACATGCTCTTCGACAGAAGGTGTGCAGACAAAGCATCTACCTTTACAGTCATGAGCGTTTTCTTTTTGAGGCTTTGTATGGAGTCATAGTTGTACAAATAGCATTTATACTGGTAATTGTCATCAAGCCAGTTGTACTCGCATGTAAGCAATGATTTGGACTCTGCATGTCCGTTAAAGCAACTTGGACATATCTTTGAGCTCGTTGTTGATATGATATGACCTTTGGGGAATACTCTCGTGTGATAAACCTTCAGATCAAACTCACCTTCCTTTGATCTGTACACAGCATAAAATATGTATTCGTTGATTTGATCACAATAAACGGCTTTTATTCGCTCCTCTAATACGGTTTGTCTTCTACTACCATCAAAACACATCGATGACAATTCCCTGATGTACTTATATTTAACGTGTAAGAGGAACAAACGACAATGTTCCATGTCCAGAAAAATGTCTTGGGTTCGCCGTGGAAACTTCATGTCAACAGGAACTAATTTGGGAGTGGCAGCAGGTTTGGTGAGTGTCAATGTCAAATCTTGACCTTTATATGAAACCGCTATCATGAAGTCACCCTTTCCAAAATTCGGCTTCCCATAGTTGGGTAAGTTGCATGAACAAGGTTGTTCTGCTTGGACGTTTGGAAATTTTGTTGCGAGCAAGGCTTCTGTTGTAGTTTGATGATTGTTGACACTCCTGTTTGATATTGCTGTTTTAGAAAATAACACTTTTGAAATATATGTGCTTTCGTAGTTCCTAACAAACGTTTTGGTAACAATAGTGGAATTTGAAGTAATGTTTGGATATGTGGTGTTGAACATTCTGAACAAAACCCCCTCTTTCGAAACAGTTGTCAACGCAACACATTTGCAGCGTGTTACTCTAGCACAAACAGTCAGACTTTCCAATGAGCTCCTGGCAACGAAGTCGGACTGAACCTCTCCGCAAACATAATTAAAAAGTGTAACAAAGATAACATGTTGAACTAGATCCAGCATATTGCTACACAACATCATCCTTATGAAACACAAGACTAACAATATTCACAAAAAAGACCACAGTCTTGTTCCGGTGATGTGATACAGAACTGTTGGAACTGGCCAGATTATTGGTTTGGACATCAATACTGATTATTTTCATAGGAAATGTATTTTATGGGCCTTACTCACAAACAAATATTGGTTACACCATTTAGACATGAACAAACGGACATTCATTGTTAAAATGGCCAATACATTATTTTCAAATTCAATAAAATCACATGTTACTTGGTAATTGGAAAATCATTTGCATTTCCATTTACAACTTTTATTTGAAGGACTTAGTACATTGAATCATAAATAGGGTATTTCAACTCTAGTCGCATTTCTGTATGTTATTTCACCTTAAACCACAAGACCTATTTTTACTAGTTAAACTACAATAAATCAGATGTGTCGTCTTTAAATACTAGTTTAGATCACTGTCTTCCTCCCAGGGATGTTGAACGGATCTGATATTGAATCAGTAATTAAATGTCAGCATAATTACCTACGATTTTCTGAATAAAACCTTTTAAATTTGTGTTGATATTTTACGTCTTTGGCATATTATTTTTTTCTTAAATTTCGCCATTTATTATTAAAGTTTTAACAATATATAGTAACGTTAGAAAGTCAAACATCTCATTACACCACCTGATCCGTAGCCATAAAAAATCGGTTATCCGCATTGGTAGAAAATAATGAGATGTATGAAGCAACAATTAGGTAGAGGTCTCATACAATTTTGAGATTGTTGAGCTATCACTACCTTCGAGAACTACCTAACAGCTCATAAACTTTGTTATTCTTTCGTGTCTTTGTATACAGTGTGTGAGTTAGACCATAACGTTTTGCGCTTAAAAATAATAGACTTGGTCTATATTTAGACTTGAAAACTCCTTACTAATTATTATTACTTATTTGGGGTCGAAAACATTTGGGAAAACTTCAGTGTATATATTTCACGGAGATAGATATTTGGCAAATTGCCTATATGGTCATCAACATCATTGATGGCTTTTTAAAGCATCGACATCACTACTTAAACTTGAACTAAAACATTTTGACAGTGACTCTCACATTGTGTCATTTAACATTATTACAAGTTTACCATTATTACAAGAACGGGATTTGGCCAGCAGAAACTACTTTATGTTCTTTTTAGAAGTTCATTAAAATTGTAATTTGAGAATGAGTTTTTTTCTTGCGAAATACAGTTAAGGAAATGATAATGACCCATGGCTCTGGAATCATGAACACATCTTAGCTAAACTTAATTCAATTATGATCACTACCTTGCTAAATGTGAATTTGAAATAAGTACTTAAATATTAACCTCATTATCATGTTTCGGTGATTTTATTCCATGGTGAATTTAAGCTTAATACAAAAAAGTCCATTTGCCGGATGCATTATCAATATTGCAAAAGTTGGCAAAGTTGGAAAATCAGTCAAGAATAATACACACAAACTTCATGTCATCATACTTAATTATAAATCTTTGGATCGGGTTGTTCCAGCTCATCGGCAACTAAAATAGGTGACAAATCGAGCAATCCATTTTTTGTAATCGGCAATCGTAAAGGCTATAAAAAAACTGAAAACACTCGGATATGTTAATTTTCCGAGAACTGAAGATCAGACATGTCAAAACGAATTTGAGGTCTGCCGCATAATAATAGGGGACGATCAAGACCGACCTGACAGCCAGTTTCATTGGTCTTAGTAAGATCTTATATATGTCACATAGTGAAGCTTAAATACGCTCTTATATTAATGAGAATGAGCGGTCGTTTTAATTCAAACGCATTACAATGGCCATTCAAAGAGACATTGACTCACATGGCTGAAACGAACAATGTACATTCTTTTCCTTTTTTATTTTGGCAACACTTATCTACATTTTCAGTGAGAACGCATTGAATGATTCACATTGATCAAAAGTTTAGATACACATTTTGCATACAACCAAACTGTATGAGAAACAAATTGTCAAATTTCAATGTTTTGTACATATCCACATATGCATTATCATAAGTATTGCAAGAATAGAAAACACAAAGATCACAATGTTGCACTTTTGATTTTGTATTTTTATTTCGAAATATGAATATGTTCCTTGATACATCTGGCGGTATTTACATAATTATGTAGTATTTACACGGACTTGTTATACATGTTCTTACAGCAGACATACACATTATAAAAACATAAATTTTAATGCATAAAACTGCAGGTAAATGTCTATTTAGTCCTTCATTTACACTGTGATTTACCTAAACGATTAAGTTTTTACACAATTCGTTATCCACTGACCCAAAACCAAATTACAAATACATCAGATTTTAGAGACTCAAATCTTTATTCCCAAATATATTATGGATAATGGAATCTATCTGTCTGTTTTAAAATTAGATTATTTGCTTTTGTAAAAATGAAAAGAACCCGAATCCTTGATTCTAAGCAATGATGTTTGTTATCTGCCCTTGATATCTGATAGTCATATTTATTTAACCTGTTTATATCTACAAACGTTCTCGATAACAACTTAACCCACAAATAGATTATAGGGTTACATAAGTAAGTTGAAACGCTATTGTGAGTTTATAAATATTGAAGGTTGAAAAATTATATATTCGATTTCTTTTAATAAGGAATGAATCTTTACATCACCACACATGATGTCTTGTCATGTTTTCTTTGATTTCCTAAATAAGTTAAAATTCGTTGCGTATTCGCTTTTAGTACTCTGATACATCGCTGATCATTATATTTAATGAAGTAAATATCACCAACAATAATGTGGAAGGCTATTGCTGCATATTTGATGTCCTTAAAGATTTTACTCGAAGAATTTCGTGGGACGAACATATGAATTTTTGTTTCAAGTTGAAAATACAATGCGTTTGTGTGAGAATCGAAGCACATCCATGGTTGAATTCGTTTGTCAGTGACGAGAATGTCCTTCACAATGATACCATTGTAGTTATACTGAACTATCTTATTAGTTCTACCTTTACTATTTGGAAAAGAAAGGAAGATCATAGATCTTGATTGATCCACGGCAATGCTACCTAGACTGGCATTGGTCTTTGTAACCCGTTTCAGATCGTTCCCATCCCTTTTCATGACCATAATAGCGGGAAATGGATACGTACTTGGTAAAAATACTAATCCCTTTGATTCATCCACAGCCATATTGCCCCCCACACAAATTTCCTCTGTGTGGAAACACTCTGAACTGTCTATGAGGAAGAGCTGCAGTTTACAGTATTTCATACTTGAGTAAGAAGTACCTTTCAATGAAGTTGCAGTTATCAGTATCTGATTAGTGGCAATGTAAGCAGCTGCTACCGGATACTCTATGTTTATATATTGATAGACAGTGACAGTGTCGTTTCGTACAAAATATTGATAGACGGTGGTATTGGAATGTTGCCCTGGTTTGGGTGGAGAGAAAATTAGAATACGGGGAATGATTTCGACCCCGTTCAGTTCCTCATCTGAAATGAAGGCAACTAGATGTAACGTTACATTTTTCATAGCATCTCTTTTAATATGAATATATATATATTTAAGTCCGTACATATGATATAACACAGGACAAAACGTGGTGGAATCCGCTTGCCAGATCCTTCCAGATTTCCCCAAAACTGGCGGATCCTGAAGAATTCGGAGGAATCCGGAATAATCCGGAAGAACCTCGCAAGCGGATTCAACCACTTTTTGTCCTGTGTAACCATGGACATGTTTATTTTAAATGAATCCGTTTGAACTTGTAAAGACAATTTATCGGATTTTCACTGAGAATTGATCTGTAATCCAGAGTACCCCGATCTCTTCCGCATTTATTTGGAGATAGAAGTAAAACAGTGTCTTCGTAGCTCAGGTTGCATACTCCAAGGGGAGTTGAGAATGAAAAAGGAACGATGTTGGTCCTAATACCATGGTAATAATGTGTGTGGTGCTTTGAGCACGGCCTTTTGTGTTGTGGATTTGGCGATATAAGTATCCTTATTATTATTATTATTTATTATTATTATTATTATTATTATTTTTTATTTTTTTTTACAAATATTTTGTTACCTTTCTGACACAAACTTTTCTCCTCGTGACCTTTGTATCTCTTGTCACACACATGTATACCACCATCCAATGTGTGTTTCTCCTAAGTCAAAGACAAGCACTTAAATTTAAATACATCATACCAAAATGTTAAGGAAACACTTATTGTATGAACATTCTTTGCAAACTGTATAGTTCTGCAAACCAATAACGACGTATTTGAATTGTATTTTGTCATATGCACATGTACGCTACAGACAATTTGAAAATGACAAATCTTTAGTCAAAGTTTAATGGAATTAAGGACCAAAGGTGGTAACATATAATTGCTTTCGTGGATGACATACATGGAAATTGTAATGGGTCTAAATTGTTTTGATTTGGGCAATGTTTCAATGGAGCTTCACAAATGATCAAAACGTAAGAATGCGCAGATAAGTCGGTGCATTCGTGCGAGGTAGTTTATATGATGAGGTTACCATTTTTTCACATACGCATGGCATAAAAAAGAGTATAATGCAATTTCATTCATACTACCTCTGTATTGGTCATGGCAGTGTGATGACTTGACAATGATTTTCCGTGAACATCTGAAAAATAAGATTTACTTTAGAAAAATGGTTTTCGTGTAAAAATAAGTACAACTGCTACCAATTTGTTATGTTTGAAAATGAAGAAATTAGTTGGGCTGTCAGCTTATCTAGAATATATGAGATAATCATATTGTAGATATGACTTTCTAGAAGTTCATAACATCAGTATTTATTTAAATGGAAGAGCACTGACTTGATTGGCACAGAGTTTTTCCTTTGCGAGTCTGAAATATTTTGAATCTCTTGGAACATTGGCCATCAACAATGACCGGCTCTGTGACCTGAGGAAAGTAGAAAAATATGGTTTTATTTCTTTTTAAAACACCCATAAATTAAATGTTAATGTAATAACCTACCAAACATGGGCCAGTACTGTGTCAGTAGTGGCTGATACAGGCATCCGGTTCTGGTCCTGTACATACTGGGCCATAACAATTTTAACTTAAAGGGGCAGTAGCACGTTTTTTCGCTGAAATAAGTCGAGGAAATGTATTTGAAAAATAATGTCACCATTAGTAAAACACCCTTCTCTCTTCGGAAAATCAAGTTTAAAAATGAATATACACGCTTCCATAAAGCCATGGGAATCGTTTTTGTCATTCGAAATAATAAAATGTGTTCACAATAAAATGGCCGCCATGAAATTTTTGCTTTATATGCACCACCATTATTACCAAAACGGATAATTGGTTTGTGTAATAAGATGTTTTACCCTCTAAAGTAAATATAAATGGCATAAACTACCGTTTTAAATGAAAATGGAAATTTGAAAAAATACAATTTGCAAAAAGCTTGCTACTGCCCCTTTAAATGGGCCGATTCGGTTAAAGTGATACTGGACCAGTACTGGTTCTTTACCATTAGCAAGTATGCCTTTATGAACATTATCAGCCAGTACCAAACCAAAACTTTCCCAGGACAGTCATGTTTGGTGGGAAGTGGAGAAACAATTTTCAACACCCTTATATCCTATTTGTTTCGATGTACTCTTCAAGGATCATGATGACATTGTCTATGATGTGACAATTGTCATGTAAGTAGAAATTAAGTTACCTTATGAGCAGAATTTCATGATAAAAAGATCTTCTTTTATTTCAATCACCATGAGATAGAATACATAAATGGAAAGGTGACAGAGGAAATATTTCGAATTTTCTAGTCTTAATACTAAAGTATTGTTTGCCATGTCAAACAGACATAAAAATTGAATAAAATGTCTGTCTGTCTGGCATGCTGTGCATGATTATTGTATCGCAGCTCATTTGTCACTTAAGAAATGATATGCCTTCAATGTTTTAAAAACCAAATGCAATCACCTTTTTCATTGAATGGCCATCTGCAGTTCTGATGATGACTTCTCCGGGGTTCTCTGTGCTATCAGAATACAATGGTTGACAGGACAGAGTTGATCGAGTAAAAATGGCTGAATGACATCCAAACCGATACAGACACAAATCCCTGCACTGTAACACACCAAATAGCCTTACTTCTTCTGTAGCAAGTGGAATTAAATTGTTTATCATTATATACCAAAACGTGAAGAAACGGAAAAACAAACCCATCCCGAGGTCGAACATATATTATGAGTATCTGGAGAAAATTGTTGTAGACCTCTGGTCAATAAATAATTTTGCGACTGATATCGTATCGTGATAAAATTCACGCAGATAGGATAAATTCATATTTTAGATTTAAAAAAATATATATATTTAAGCAGTGGTAGAACGTTGCATGTGATATTTCATCCAGATAATTCATTATTCCGTATTAAAACTGAAATTCACACTAGTGTGTCCTTAGTAAATCATTTACAGAATCTTAATGACTTCATGACATGGAGCACGCATTTCCAAAATGATAAAAATGGATTCTATCATAAATTTGTCGCAACTTTACTTTAAATATCTGCATTTGTCGTGTAAACAAAACAATCCGCTAAGCAAATATCATCAATGGCAATCTGTCATCAAATTTGTCACTGAAAATAAATAATCAAAATACCAGGTTGTAGTAGTTTTCAAACTCTTTACAGAATATAGATATTCTTATCAATTCTTCAAGGGCATTTAGCAGTGACATATATACGAACAGGAAGATTTTCTGGATAACAACATCTTTAATGTTTCGGACTGATTCCTTCAGGTGGAATGTAAGGCCAAAAACAAAATATACTGCCAACAAAACTATGAATATTCGTTGATAACTAAAACTATTTTTCCATGAAAATGAATTCATGAGTTGAATTTGTAGTCCTAACGTTGGTTGTCGTGGGCTATCTATCATAAAAGGAAAGGAACTCAAATGTGTTTTGTTATGAACAGGTAATTCCAGCCATTGGTCACTGGCGATTTCTGAAATACTCAGTGTTAGCATAGACAATTGATTCCACTGTCAAATCCAAACGTTAGTTGCTAACACCATGTTTAACAATCAACATAATCAAAAAATAGCCAAATTTGATTATTTTAGCAGGAATAATAAACTATATTTTACAAATTTACATGTCAACATGTTTTGTAGGATTGGATGACTCGTGTCATGGTGAAACACATACATTGTACATGTAGATGGAAAATGTTAATATAATGCTACATGTGTATGCATTAAGCCTGAAAAGTCATCAGCCCAAAGGTATAATTTTGTTGAAACAACAGTTACCTGTTTATGGGCTATATCCCTGGTCTTTTTTTCACTTAATCACTGTATAAAGAATGAAATATTTCGAAGGAGTTTCATTAAAGGTCATAATGTTTGTGGTTTTTGATAACTGTCTGTAATTTTTTCGAAAACGGACATAACATTTCAATGCCATCAGTTTCGACCTGTTAAAATAGATTATGAATATTCTTGAAGGATGTCACGAAATAACATACCTAAATATGTTTCGGAAAATCTTTAGTCATCCAGAAAACCATTATATTAGTGTTATGGATTTCTACTTTACATTTTTTTCTTTTAAAAAACAACTTTAATTGTTTAAACATCTTTGTGATTGATATCGTACTATATTTATTTATTATTTTATATATCGGGGATCAATATAGAGCAATATAAGAGCAATATGGCGTTTTTCTGTAATTGAGTGTTTTTTTTGCAGATTTAAAAGCAGCAATTTTGACTTTTCTTTATTGAGTTCATGTTTTTAATGTGTAAGCTACTTAACCAACAATCAACTGTCTGAAAGTAAGCGTTTATGGTAATTGGAAACTTTTTCATACAAAACAAATATTGAAAAATCATACCAAAGTGACAACATTATCTCAAGAAATATGCGAAATATGCGAAGGGAAAATGCAGTATGTATATCATCATGTTTGGTAACCGCCTCAAAACTGTTTTCATAAAAGAAAGACCTGATAAGTTTTACCATGAACGCAGAGTTCAATGCACGATACTTGTGACCCAAGATATCAGTAAGGATTTTGATTTGAATGAATGTGGATGAATTATGGCCACACGATCACAAATTGAAAGATTAATTAGGTGCACTGAATCATTATCAGAAGAATCCCAACTATAGTAATGCCCTGGGAGCTGCAATTCATTAAGCTGCTACTTTCAGATTTAGGAAGACAGGGATGTTTATGTATGGTCAAGAATAGTTGAAAACGGTGAATCTATAGCGAACATATCCATTGTGACAATATAGCAGTTGATCATCCACAAAATAAATGAGGTGTATTATGAGTGCATGTAGATATTTCTTTCGGCAAGAAGAATTTAATTCCAGGCTTATGATATATTAAATTCCTCTTCAGATAGAAAGCATGATCATATTAATAACAATAACAATATTTGCACACATGGCTAGTACTTTTAGGATTTGACATTCAAACCGTGAATGTAGCCTAACACAAACAAATTGCAACAATAAAAGGACACAACTAAAGTTTAATTTTAATGTTAAAATGTGAATGTGAATTTAAATCATTTAATCAATAGGTGATAATGATGTCTACCTGTAGTAAAACGTTTGATAAAATATATGTTACAGTTAAGATATTGAGATTCGAAAGTGTCTAATGTTAAGAACACAACCTTTTTATTTGCACGTTCTTTTGCAAAATTATATTTAGTAGTAGTTGTAGTAGTAGTAGTAGTAGTAGTAGTAGTAGTAGTAGTAGAAGTAGTAGTAGTAGTAGTAGTAGTATTAGTAGTAGTATTGATGTTGCGTTTAAAGCAAGAATTGCATGGCGACCATTTTATTCTGAACACACATTTTCGATGTGATTACGAATGACAAAAACGATTACCGTGGCTTTACTGAGTCATGTTCACTCATTTTGAACTTGAGTTTCCGAAAAGAGAAGGGTGTTTTACTATTGGTGAAATTATTTTTAAAATAATTTCACCAAAAGTGAAAATCGACTTATTTGGCAGGGAGAAAGCCCGCAACGCCATGTGGCTGTGCATTGCGGTGAAACCTGCGAGCAACGGCTGGAACTAGCGAACCATGCGTAGTACTACGCTGAAATTCAGTGTAGCATTGTACCCAAACCTTACTGCGTGTAGAACAGTTCTCTACTGCAGACAAAGTTGCCGTGCTCCTGCCGGGATTCGAACCCCGGACCTCTTGATCCGAAGCCGAACACGCTAACCACTGCGCTATCCCGCCCCCGATTTCATTTGAAAACCATCCTAAAATTACGTGTTCAATGAATTTATTTCCCTTGAAGGTGATGTAATAAATATGATACTTCCATGATCACCCTACGAAAACCTACCTCATCAATATTCATGTCCCATTAATTGTCATCTGACGGTGTCATAAAGTCTCAGCTATAAGAGTATGATATGTTCAGAAACTCTGCCTCACCATCATCTTTCACAAAGATTATGTTGTTCAGTGTTACGAAAGTAAAACGAATGAACTCTTGAGAATGTATTACCAATTTTACTGAATGAACATTTAACAAAGATAAAGAAAACAAATTAGAGCATGAACTATTTATGAATATATATTTTCTATTTGGTTTCTTCTAGATGCCATTCTATATCATAAATGGTCATTAGAACAACACACTTGTGTGTTAAATATACTTATGTCCACACATTGCAGAGATCAATGTGAGAGCATTAGTTGTCTACGGAAGGTATCAAACAGATTGTGCAACGAAGGTTGCGAAGTTCCACAAATTCTTCCTCTCCATCTTCCTTCTCCAGCGTCAGCTTATCGTGTTTCTTCCTGGGTTGAATTAGCAGGTCTCGCCCAATGAAGTCAAAGAATTTTGCCCTGAATAAAATCTTCCTATAGACCTTGGTTTTACCAGTGTCAATGGAGACTGTATAAATCACAGTGTCAAGCTGGAAGAACAGAACATTGGCATCAGTGTCAAAGGTGATCCAGGGTTGAATGAGTTTGTTAGTGACCAGTTTCCCTCTCACAGTATGTCCATTATAGTCATATTGAACGATTTTCTCTAAAGTATGTTGAAACGACACGAAAATCATGCATCGTTGTGCATCAACAGCAATGCTGTCAGGTCGAACTGTTGTCTCTACAAGAGTTGTTAAATTGTTTCTGGTCGTCATTACTACGACAGCAGTGTCCGGAAACACACTTGGTACAAACAAGAGGTCCCTCTCCTCATCCATAGCTAGTTTACTTCCTACGCAAATGCTTTTATCAAACAAACAGTTGAAACTATCTAATGGGCAAACTCTCATCTTGCATACTGATCTAGGTTTTGACAGATAGAAAGGAAGTACATCAGCAACAACGATAAGCTTGTATTTGGAAATGTAGGTGACTGTAACTGGAGCTTTCAGTTTTGGAAATGGATAATCAGCCAGGCTCTTGTTCTGCAAGTACACCTGATAGGAAGGATGTTCTTCTGATGTGAAGACGATTAATCTAGGGTGTGTCGCAGCTACACTTTTTGTCTTGTCTGTAAAAAAAAAAGTTGGATACTGATTAGAACCAGAAGATTTGTATATTGCGACATATTGCTACCACAATAACCATAATGTGTTGTAAGTGATGGCTACATACTTTTAAGAAAATCGATTATCAGTTCTTAAATAATCAAGTTGAGTTGAAATGTATAATCAAAATTGTCAAGGTGTCCTTTTATTGTAAAGACACCTTCTGTGTTCATTGATTTGTCACATATAAAGGAACACTGGAATAAATACTTACGATGTTGGCAAGATGTTTTGTCTGGATATGCCTGGAACAGTGTAAATGGTTTCAACAATTGAAGATTTACTAAGACGGGGGGCTGATCAGATATGATTGTTATGAAATGTATGTGTTTGATTATATGTAGCCTTAATAATCGTTAAGGAATACCCTATATTTCAAAGCTTACGTGTCGAAATGTTAACCAGTTGACTGATTCGTTAGTTAGTGATAATTTGTCATATTAAAAACAGAGAATATTAGAATATATTGGTAAAATTAGTATGTCTGTGACTCATTTACCGAAATAATGATTGTCCTTATGATGAAACAACGGTGACATCAAGGGACAACAATAATAGTGTTTCCTCAAGTTGACTTTCTTACATGTATATCAAAACATCCTTGTCATGCATAATTTAAATACTGTTAGAAATTCTTTAAAAACATCAAATAAGAGTAATCATAGATATGTCTATATAAATAATTAATTTAGAGGTGTCGACTTATCCAACATCTACTCATTCTAACAGGCGGGAATTTCACTATTTTACCGTAACGTATATTTAAAGGTATTAATATGAACAACATGAAACAAAAATGACGTGACATATTTTTTTACAGAAGTAATATATTGTCTGATTACAAAAGCATATACAAGCGCACGTGTACAGTGGTAATATAAAATTGTTTATCTATTGCACAGTCTGTCCTAGGTGTCTAGATTTGTTGTGAGCAGACATTGCAACAAGAGTGTCCTCTTTCCAGCCAATTTAGTATTTCCAACAGTACTACAGTGTTCTCCCTCACTCTCCACTAAATGGGGATCACAACGAATTACAAATAGTGTAAAATAAGTAATTCATAGGTTTGAAACTTTAGGTTAAGCATCACAATGTTAGAAGATTACATAATAGAAATGAAAATAATTATGCACTGTGACATGATAAACTTAAACAGCATTTACCTTGGTTTGGAAGGTCATAACGTTGTCATCTGGACTTGAACGTAGATACTTGTCAGAACAGAGGTGACCACATGAGTTTTCTATAAGGGAGTCACTGATTTTGCAGCATTTATAAACTTGAACACACCACTCTCTGCATTTACCACTAGCAAGATTCGATACAGCTGCATTTGCCCATATTGAGAAGGTAAACAACATAGAGGACAGAGTTGCTGCAGTTGAAGAGCCAGGCCATCTTGATTACTAATATCTGAGTGAAAGACAACTAGTCAAAATTAACAACCGTTCTTTGACATATCTACTTATGTACTAGAATCGTTGTATTGAAAATAATACATGCATTATTTAGTATTTAAAATATTCCATTATGTTATATCTTTTTGAGTTTAAGTAGTTGTTAATTATTCATTTGTAAATCCCCAAAACACATTTCAGTTTATATTCAAGATGTTATTTGCATGACTACTTTGATTAAGACAGTCCTTGTTAATGTTAATGAGACAAACTTCATCAACATAGTTAGCTTTTTAAATTGATAAAGTTTATAAAGATAAAGATAAAAATTAAACTATTTAAGGTAGAGGGTTATATGGTATTAGCTACTTAATACTATGTTTTTACATAATATATGTAAACACGTCGCATGTCATGTCTGTTGATTATATCTCGGCAATCTTTGGCAATTGAAATGCAAAGAATATTATTGCAATGTAGTACCGATAAAATGTCTGGCATGTTGATAAGTTTTAACCAATATATATAATACTTACATAATTTGTTTATGGCACGGAATGTGTGCCCACGTTCTCCCACATTCTAGGGCAAAAGTTTCTTAAACCATATTTACAAAAATTGGTGTTAACTATCTCTATTGATTTATTACCAAAACACTCCTTAATGCAGAAAAAACAGGCTTCAATTTATAATCAAATATCTTAAAATATGTGTTAACTGGTAATTTCTGGACACGACTAAATATTTTCCAAACAACTTGAACTATCTAATTTTGAAATATTTTCATATTATGATTTTAAAATTTGAATATTTGTTAATCTTGTTGTTTTAACAATAAGCAATTTAGAACAAATCAAGTCGTTATTTGCATGACTACTTTAAATAAAAGAACACTTTTTAAATGATAAACTTATACTTAAACTGATTAACTTTATTAAAACAAATAAAACAAATGACTCTTTAAAGGGGCAGTAGCACGATTTTTCGCTCAAATAAGTCGATAAAATGTATTTGAAAAATAATTTCACCAATCGTAAAATTTTATTTTTGTAAAATCAAGTTATAAATGAGTGTACATGGCTAAGAAATGCCATTGGAATCATTCTTGTCATTCGAAATAATAAAATGTGTTCAAAATAAAATGGCCGCCATGCAATTGTTGCTTTATACGCAACACGGTTATTACTACTACTGATAATTGCTTTGTGAAATAAGATGTTATACCCTCTAAAATAAATTTAAATGGCACAAACTATCATAAATAAGAAATTTGAAAAAATAAATTTTGCAAAAAAGGTGCTACTGCCTCTTTAAAATGTATGTTAAAAGTATTTTCGTATTCGTATTAATACATAATATATATATACAGATAGATCGCATGTAACATAATAGATGTTATCTCATATTAAACAGCTATGTCAGATTTGAAATGTGAACACGATCACATACAGTAGGTGTATTATTAAAGATCAATTGAGATACTTTTGAGTTATCTCCACCTTTCCAAGGTTCAGCGAAGCTTCCTCAGTCTATGTTAAGATGGCGAAACTCATAAAGAGGACAGAGTTACAGTTACGAACCAGACCATTTTTATAACAAACGTCTTTGTGTCCAGTCTGCAAACATGATTAATCACCCTCCGTTCATATATTTTCTTCCATACGGGAACCTTTTCATTTGATATGTATCAATACATTATTTCGTGATGTACATTTTTCAATTTGAAACATATTACAATGGAAATACACGTAACATGAACTGAACAAATTATAATTTAGGCTGCGTGACTAGTTTGAATAAGACACACATTTTGCATCATTACATTAGTTCTTATTTGCTATACATTTTTTAATTCTCAAGATATTAATGTGGTAAAACACACAACATGCTTTTTAAGAAATAGATTAGAATGTCGATCTATTGTTTGCATGACCATTTTGAATAAGACTGAAAATGTGTTAAATATAGGAAAATTTAAAGTTAAACATTTAAAAACGTAAAGGGGACACATTTAGCCATTGTATATATGCCTTCAATTATTAAAAAAAATGTTTCAGTTAAAGAGATATTAGAAATAAGTTTCTTTAAACTATATATTCTAACAGTATATTTGTTCCTTACTTTGCAAAATTGATAAAGTGCATGGGAACACACACAAAAAATGCATCAACTGTAAATTATCGATATATTCCTGGATTGAGGACTGTGCATGATTTAGGAGATGAACCTACTGTGTTTGAAAATCAGAGACATGTTATACTGGATTGATAGAGAGTAAATTTAAAATTGTAACCGAATGCGTAGCGTGAGGTTTAAATTTTAAACTTACTCTCTATCAATATAGTATAACATGTCTCTGATTTTCAAACACAGTAGGTTTATCTCTATTCTACCATGATCGTTTTACCACAGGACTTTTTTTGTCGGATGCTGACAAGTGCGTATTACGGCAGCTCACGAGCTCAGAATTACGTTTAAAAAATCCACTGTTGACAACAGCATCGAATTTCGTACATAAACTTCTTTCCCAAAAGATCTCTTTAACTATTCACAAACAAATAATTAAGTGTCATGTATTACGGGAGTTTACGTTTACAATTGCCTTCATACAATCAGGATTCGTTTTTCCTGAATTCCGAATTTTTGGAATAACCCGCATATCACGCGGCTGTCCGTTTGCCAGTCGCTGTGAATGACGGATGAGGACTTGTGTAGGTGTGCAGATGATATTGCATGTATGTATTTCTTATTTTGCATTTTGTATGTAAACTTCCGTGTATACGAAAAATGAAGAACAATTTGATTGATACCCAACTTATTTATTCTATGTAGGCGACGTTTCGACATAGAATAACGAAGTTGTGTATCAATCAAATTGTTCTTCATTCTTCTTCACCCCACTTTCTAGAATGCTCATAAAAAATATTGGATATATGGTATGATGTATAAGTATATGAAAGTATATATGGCCGTTAGAATGCTTTAAAGTCGCTTTAGCTGTATTTTGTTTTCTCAAATTTGCGATATACTTTACAGTTTAAACAATATATTGTTATGTTAGAGGGTAAGACATCGCGTTACACGATCCGATAAGCCTGCATCCATAGAAAAAGGTTATCCCTCTTGAAATAAAATGGTGCGACGTATAAAGCGACAGTGGTGTGGAACTCTTCAGTGTGAGAGGTAGATTTGTAGGTCATTTGAGAGTTCAGACAACAAGATAATTGACAATTCTATCATGGTTCCATATTCAAACTCTACTTTGAGTGTTACAGGGGCAGTAACACGTTTTTTACAACAAAAAAAAATTCATAATTCCTATTTATAATGATGGTTTATGTCATTTATATTTACTTTAGAGGGTAAATCATCTTATTACACAAATCAATTATCCGTAGTGGTCATAATTGTTGCTGCGAATGAAGCTAAAATTGCATGTTGGCCATTTTATTGTGAACACATTTTATTATTTCGAATGACAAATTGATTCCCATGGTTTTATGGAACCATATACAATCATTTTTAACTTGATGTTCAGAAGAGAGAAGGGTGTTTTGCTATTAGTGACATTATTTTTCAAATACGTTTCATCAACTTATTTCAGTGGATAAACGTGCTACTGCTCCTTTAAGGTATCGCTTCAGCCGATGGCCACTCGAAGGGAAATGGACTCGGATGGCTTAACCGAAAAATGTGCAGTCGTTGTAGAACTCTTTTTATTGATTCGGGAGTATTATTTAGCCATTGGTAAGACTTATTTACCTTTTCGCGAGATAATTATTTTTCATTATAAGAAACGTGCTAGAGCGCCTTTAAGTATTTTATATATTGGTATCTATAGAAGTAGAGTTGATTGAGCCATCATGTGTTATGCAATCCAGTATTGTTTTGCACTGAACAATTATATTTAATAAACTGATATTAATTCAATAGTTTACAGTATATCTCTACATTGTTGCAAAACATTATATGATTGCAGTTTCCCTATTTATGTTTTGGAATATCAGTTTTAAACTCCTTCAATAATTCAAGTACAGTCAATATTTCCGTGAAATGAAAATCCACGGTCATTGTCACTACTAGCGACCTAATTACACTTTTAACGTGGTGGTGGACATTTGTTACACTACATCACTCAAAACATTACTCAACAATAACGGATCTCAGCTTCCATAATTAATTACCGTTAATGAATTTTTGTACTCTTGATGTTATGAATGTACTGGAGAAGAATAGTTAGCGATACATGTAAATTTTGAAATGTTTTATATTGATTTATTTGCACATTCAAACACTGATTAAATATCAATAATAAACTTCCAATACACCTAACCTATTTTGAAAATTATTTTTACCATATGGGTAAATTAACCATCTGAAGTGACGAATTTTAAAATATACCTCAGTTGTTATGTGTTCTTATTGTTAATTATAGCATATCGTCATTAGAACGACAGTAGAACTCGTATGAGGTGTATGCATCTAATTACATGTAACTTATTTGAGTGGTATTTTGTAGGTTTTTAGTGAAATAGGACAATTAATTTTGAATAAATGAGGTTGTTTATCCATAAATGAGTGTTCTTATTTGACTTTAATTTAATTACATATAATTACAATCAGATTTTTAATGAAGTGAAATGAAGTAAGACTTCTAAATAAGATCTGCGTAGACTCAACTCGTAGTATGTGCTTACTCCTTTTTCAGGTCAGAAATATATGCTTATTCGATTTCAAAACAAACTTTTTGTAAAACAATATGAGACTAAGTACACAAGACAAATAAACATATCAAATAGATAAGAATGTGCCTCATGTAAGCCATCCTGGAAACCAGGGGTACTTTGTTTCGCTCGCTTCACTTTGAAACTAACCCCTGGATTCCTAGTACCCCGGCTGGTTTCCAGGATGCATTTAAGCAAAAAATATAACTTTTGTCATATGTTCAATCCTATGCAAGGACCCCTTTCAATTCCTAACAAAGTTTTATGTTGTCAGTTGTATCAAAAACCCTTACCCTTTAAAACACGCTATTCCTAATGAATTGAAATAAAGTGTTCTCTCAAAAAGGTTAATAAGTGTTACCAATGACTGAATAACACTCCTGAATCAATAAAAAGAGTTCTAAAACGAATGTAATGGTTTGGTTTAGCCACTCGAGTCCATTTCTTTTCGAGCGGCCATTTTAAGGTGTTCACATAAAAATGGCTGCTCGAATGTGGTACAAGTGTTCTGACTGACGTAGCGAGAACGAATCACCCAATAGTATAGTTTTTAATATAACACTGTGACGGAATGGTCAACAATTTGTCTAAACTGGCATGACACCTACAAATCCACTCTCACACTGAAGAGTTCCATAAAATGCTCCCTATATACTTCGTCCCAGTTGTTACCAATACGGTTTAACCGTTTTCTATACATGCAGCTTGTCGGGGCGTGTATTAGAATGTTTTATCCTCTAACGTATCAACAATATTGTATTATCTTTAATAATAAATGGCAAATCTGAGAAACAATGTGCAGATAATTATAATTATTTGAAACTAACTGTAACAGTATATTCGCAAACTATCACTAACGAAGTGGACACTAAGGGAGGAGTAACTGAAAGATACTTCATTTTGTAAATCAAGACGGAACTTCGAAATTACATGATTTAATCAGACTAACATAATTATGTTTATTATGAAAAAAATAAAGGCAAGATGCTTAGGTGTCTCAACAACTCGTGGATAAGTATACAACGAAGTGATCAGTGCTTTCTCATGCTATCTCCTACGTAGGAGATAATATCTCCTATGTAGGAGATGCTAAGTCCTACGTAGGAGATACTATCACCTACGTAGGAGATACTAAGTCCTACGTAGGAGATTCTAAGTCCTACGTAGGAGATACTATGTCTTACGTAGGAGATACTATCTCCTACGTTGGAGATACTAAGTCCCACGTAGGAGATATTAATTAGCCAGTTTTGCACACAAGAAATCCCAAAAATGTAGGGGTAAAAACAAGACCAAAATACGTTAATTTTAATTCTGTGTATTCCCTTAAGTCGTTGAATTTGTTAAATGTGCCACATGGGTGCCAAATGTGGTCGATTCGTGTGTCAAATCATTATGAAATACACTGTCATAAATGTCTTATGACGTTACCTGGCAGCTGTTTCTGTGTTCATGCAAAACCAGTATCGATGCTTGTTCATTAACTGGAGGGTTTGGTTTGATTTTAACCCGCCATTATGGGCCGTCTGACTGATGTCAAATCTTGAGAAAATAGAAATTAATGTAAAGCTGTAACGTTGTATGTCAAACTGACGTTGTCACAGCCATAATGACATTAGCGGTTAGTACCTGTCTAATTGATCTACCAGTTCAAGTTCTTCTGGTGCACGTGTGCATAGTGACATGCTGATCTATGGTGGTCGCCGTCAATGACGTCACACAGAGATAGCGTTGGCAGAAGTTATTCACGTTTTTCTGGTGTTACTTTTGACGGGTTTTAGGTGTTTTTAGCTCATCAGACCTGAAAAGCCCGATGGGTTTATGGCATGGCATGGTGTCCGGCGTCCGTCCATCCGTCCGTCCGTCCGTAAACTCTTTGCTTTTTCGACTTCTTCTCCAGAATCAATGACTCGACAGAGCTGAAATTGTATGCGCAGACTCCTTGGCCAATGGTGATTCTAAATTAAAGATTTCGTGACCCTGTGACCCCAAATGGGGTCACAGGGGTGACATCCTTATAAACCTATTTTCTACTTCTTCTCCAGCTCAAAAAGGTCTAGAGAGCTGAAAGGTTGTGTGCAGACTCCTTGGCCAATGGGGATTCTAAATTGTAGATGTTGTGACCCTGTGACCCCGAAAACCTATTTATATCCTTATCTCAAGTATGTAAAGCTCTAGAAAGGTGAACTGTTGTGTAGAGACTCTTTGGTTAAAGGTGATACTTAATTGTAGGATTGGTGACCCTGTGACTCCAAATACGGGTCACAGAGGTCATGATCTAAAAACCTATTTTTTGCTTGTTAACAATGTGTTACTTGAGATAACTTAGATATTCAAACTTGGATAATAAATTAATGAAATCCTTTTTTTTCTCACTTTATTTCTTTTTGAAGGCACCATACATTTATAATCAAACATTTTCAACATAAATAAACATTGTATAATATCTATCATAACAGTCGGCATTTAGGTTTACATGGTATACATCTTCATTTCAACCCAGCAGAAAATGAGAAGAGATTATGCAAAAAGACTGTGGCATGAAGACCAAAATGACATGAATTTTTTATATCTACATTCTGTAAAAAACATCTGCTTACTTACGTCGTAAGAGTCTCGAATGACTGATTTAAGACCATTTATGTGCGGCTTTCTGTTGTGACATTTGCATGTATAGATGTAATGTTTGGTAACAATAAAGATCAAATTTAGAACATCATTTCGCTTTTCCTTGTATCCCAAATCAATGAAATCCTGTTGAGCTACAGAGCCAATGACTCTAGTTTTTATTTTCACAGATTGGATGGTCAACATTAATAAAGTGCAGCAATTATCTGTGTGTCACGTGACTTTACATTAAGGTCAAATGATAATCAATATTTTCAAAATTTCTCGAAAATGTTTTAATATGGTTTTAGTTCTTCTTTAGAAAACCATAGGTTAAAGTTTAAGCCCTGTGTATCCGATGCTTACTGTCAACATCAATAATATCAATTTTCCATAATTTCATTTTAAAACGTGTATACTGTCTTTTGCCTGGCAGTTAAGAAAAATAGGTTTCACTTTTCATTTTCATGAATTATTCCAAATGCAACTGTAAAACTATTAAAACGTATGTTTGATGCCAAATGTAATGAACGAAGCATGGGACCAAAAACTCTAGTTTCGAAGCAATGCTCCTTGGTATTTTACGTTATTACATTATGACTTATAAGTACCCTTAAACTAAACCTACACTCTACAGACTGCCTTACTCACTAGAATATTTATATAATGAACGCGCATGCGCATTCTGTGTACTTTAAATATTTGGTGGTGACAGTAGACATGCTAGTACCAAATACCTCTGTCTATATATATCTGAGAATCAAACACATTTAAGGGACATTAGCACTTTTTTTCGCAAAAATAATTCTATGAAATGTATTTGAAAAAAAATATCACCAATAATAAAATACCCTTCTCTCTTTGGACAATCAAGTTGAAAATGAGTGTACAATGATCGGTAAAGCCATGGGAATCGTTTTTGTAATGCGAAATTATAAAATGTGTTCAAATTAAAATGGTCGGATTGCTATTTTTTATTTATATCCAACACCGTTATTACCACTACGGATAATTGGTTTGTGTAATAAGATGTTTTACCCTTTAAAGTTAATATAAATGACATAAACTATCATTATAAATGGGAAACTTGAAAAAAATATAATTTACAAAAAATGTGTTATTGCCCCTTTAAGCGAACAAGTTATTTTTTCATAACTTATAAATATATACACATTCACATCACCAAACATGTCGATTTGACGTTAATGCTTGGATTTTTTATATTAACTTTCATTCGATAACCAATTTTCTTTATAACTATGAGATACCTTTGATTTCTATATGGGATAAAGTAAATATCACGTCCAATAATGTATAAGTTTTTTGCTTGGTGTCTTATGTCCTGAAACATTTTACTCGAAGTATTTCTGGGGAAGAACATATGAATTTCTGTTTTAAGTTGAAAGAACAATGCGTCTGTTTTAGAATCAAAGCTCATCCATGTTTGAATTTGTAAGTGAGTGACGACAATGTCCTTTACAATGATACCATTATAGTTATACTGAAGTATTTTATTAGCTTTACCTCTAACTTTTGGAAAGGAAAGGTAAATCCTACATCTTGATTGGTCTACAGCAATGCTCTCTGGTCTAGATTTGCTTTTTACAAGTGGTTGTAGATATTTCCCCCGTGTTGTCATGGCCATTATCCCACGAATCGGGTACAAGGTTGGTAAAAATACTAACCCCTTTGATTCATCTACAGCCATATTGCTTCCAACACAAATTTCCTCTGTGTGAAAACACTCGGAACTGTCTATGGGAAAGAATTGAAGCTTACATTTATCTTTGTGTCCTAATTTTAAATAAGACATAGCTGTTAATGATTTAGCAATGATCAGCATGTGGTTGGTGGCAATGTAAACAGCTGCTACTTGATAGTGTATGTGTATATACGGATAAGCCCTAACAGTGCTGTTTTGAACAAAGAACTGATGGACTGAGGCAGATGAACTTTGGCCTGCCTTGGGTCGGGAGAAGATTAGAATACGGGGAATGCCGCGGATATTTTTTCGTTCCTCATCTGAAAAGTAAGCCATAAATGGGAGTTTTAATATTTTCTGACATCTATTCTTCTATAAATGTATACATATGTTTTATTTTGCTAAATTTAAATTTCTGTTATAAAAAAATGCTGCAAAGGAAATCAATTGTATTGTTACTGTGAGTTGAAATGGAATTTAAAATAAACCCCCTCCTTCGTATATATGACGACAGGAGAATAACAGTTCAATCGCGATTAACATGAATAGAAATAAATTACCTGTTTTAGATGCATTTGAGTCCGTAAGACGTCTTAATCCGTTGATACACAGGTAGCCGCCCAAAGGAAAATTGTCCTAAATCATAGAATTAGACAAGAACTATCGAATAATACAGAATGACATGATTATATTTTGTGTGCGATATTAATTACTTAATTCTCGGGCATTTGGTGATAAATACGCAATTTACATAATGATGATAAGAACATCTGTCATTCCCCAACATGACCTGGTTATTGTTTTTATTACAAAATGTTTAAATTAAAACAAAACCTCGAATACTAACAAAATATGTAGTCTTTTTATACGGATATGGCGTGGATTTACCACCCTTGCGACTGAACTATCTCCTTTAAAATGTATTTAACAATAAAACAAGTAACTGAGGTTGTGTAATAAGTTGTGAATGTTTTCTTATTGCCATTAAAGACTAATGAAAAAGATTATTAAACTTTTTTATAACTATGCTCAAAAGCAAGTCGGTAAGAACAAAAAACCCTGTGACGTTACCACCGGCCCGTGCCAATGATATCATTGCATTCAAACAAAATCCGTCGAGACTGCAAGCTTTCCTTAGTTACATTAGTAAACACACGTTTACTTTCTTTACGTTTCAGATCATTTTAGCTGCTTCTTTAAACTCTTCATGCATCGGTACATGGTAATAACAACTAAGCGGGAAAATGAAGTTACTTGTCGTGAAACCATAGGAAATAGTTGAAGTAGTCCCAGCAAGATTTTACAAATGAACCAAAGGACGTTTAGCAAAAGATTTACTTCCTTGGAAAATACAGGACAAAATACTACTCAGTCTGATTAAAATCAACCTTGTTCCGAGGAATAACATTTGCAAAAAATGCATCAACCAGGATGCGAACAGGTTCTGTAGATTCCTCGCCAAAAGGTCTGAGGACACCCCGTATAGGCGCGAGTTCAGTACCAGTTTAGCACAGCCAAAGCCAAGTCAAATAGCTGACCAATCACATCATAGTCATCACGGTCGCGTTTTGAAAGCATTCGGAACAAATGAAAGGATAGCTGTTTGGAGTTTTCTGCCCCTAGCTTCTAGCACTGAAAGCTTTTGTTTGATGTCTTGTAATTGGTTAACTGAATTGCGTAAGAACATGGAAGTCTACAGGCTGTTAGCAGACGGTTTTGAGAGTGAGTGTCACTATGTTGCAACGTTTATTCCTCGGAAAAACGTCAATTTAAATCCGACTGAATACTACTCTGCGTACATTTTTCCATAATAATAGAAAATACTATATATATAATACATAATAGCTAGAACATGTCGATATATTCACTGCATCAAAAATAAATTCAATTTCATTCACTATACCTTTGTACGTGCTATGGTAGTGTTACCGTCAGTGCTTTTATTTCTTGATACAAATTGTTGCTTGTTCTCTGAAATAGATAAATTTACTTATAGATAATGATTTTTACTCGACTAGTTCTGTTGGTAGGAAGGTGACTCAAGTAATATAAATATGATTATTAGAGACATTGGTTCAGGTACAATTACAGGCGCTGTAACCTTTTTCGCATGTTATGTTTTCTCTTGTTTTTTCATTTAGTATTAACGTTTATACAATATATTGGTACCTTAATGGATAAAACATCTCATTACACAGATCAATTAGCCGTATCCATAGAAAATGACTATCGGTATTCGGAGAAAATGTTGCGGATCTAGCGACAGTGGTGTGGAATTCAGCATAGTAGATTTGTACACTCATGACAATTTTAGAGTTTGTATAGCAAGATGGTTTACCATTCCATCATTGTACCATATTTAAAACTATGTCCTAAGTGTTTAGGTATCACTACATCAGTCAAATCACTTGAACTACCATCGAGGGCCATTTTAATGTGAACCGAACCATGTACATTCGTGTTCCAACTCTTTTTATTGATTTAGGAGTAGTATTTAGCCATTGGTAAAACTTATTTGTATTTTTGTGAGAGTACTTTATTTCAGTAAGAATATAATGGTACAACGCCTTTAAGATAAACAACAGAATAATGGCAAGGCAGTATATGTCATGAGATAAAACATATTTGTGATCATAAGTAATCACTGAATTATCGAGTCCCTATTTACAAAATATCATTCCATAGGATACAATTGATGAAATTGGATCATTATGATTAAACGCATACTCCATATTTTCAATATGTATTTATATGCACCATGTACCATGGACAGGGTATTGCAACACCTTGATTTAGAGAAGAACAAAAGGTGATTAGAATGATTTAGCTTCAATTAACTAAATGAATCAATGGTTATATGGCGAATGGTTATGTAGTGACTATTTGGTTAGTTACAAATCAATTCCAGAACAAAAATAGGGTTATATTGATAAAATTGCGATGGTACTGAATTTCTGTAGAAAATAGCTTTTGATCTTGAAAGCAAACAACAAAAACAAAATCAACGTTCTCATTATAAAGTTTACCTTCATCGATGAATCACTTTGTTATCATGATTAATAAGGGATTTTTAGATGGTTAAAGATTTATGTAAAATCACAACACTTTTTGTCAGTTTTTTTGACAAAGAGTCAAAGGGATTTGTAATCAATTTGAATTCGTTGAGTGTAACATGTTGAGATACAATCCACTTTTCTGTGGAAAGAGAGTTTATACAGTTGTAAAACTCATACTTTCCAGATTTGAGTATTTGTTTAACATTTTATAGAATCTCACATTTTCAAAATAGTGTGTCGTTGAAAGCTCATTTTGGTTTAACTATTGACTTCTCACAAAAGCAACGTGCTAAAAATGTCATCTATGCATCACAAGGCATTGAATTAGAAACATTATAATAAAACATATCGACTTTTATGTTCAAGGGTGACGGTACTTGACTAAGCTGGAGAGCCATATCAGATTATTATAGAAACAAAATATCTTACAGGTGTGAAATGTCGTTTAATTTCAGTTTCACTTAACAGCTGCTTGATCATCGTTTTATCACAATTATCGACTTAATATCTTGTACAATATTATATTTTCTGTTAATGAAACTTTAATGTTGGTGTTGCGATACTTAAGCCTTGTGTCTATATATAGAGGATATTTGACATTTCTCGTCGAATACCATTTATATATCATCGAGTGAAGTAGAAATGTTGGTAAATGACGTTCATTTCATAAATGGAGCCTATGAGATCGCCTTATGTTCTACGGCTATCCTATGACGTCATCCTATTATTACGATGGCGGCATATGATTGAGAGTGTTATTTCACTGAGTAGAATAACATGTTATTTCACTTAGTGAAAATACGGATTTTATTTTAACTCAAACATGCTGTATTTCACCAACGAAAATCTAATCAAAGTACTTATCGTTTCTAATAACCGTATGTTTCTCATATATAACCATTTGATAAGAATTCAATATCATACTAGAATTTTAAAAATCTTACCATGCTGACAAGGGTTGTCCTGGTGTGTCTGAAACAATGTGAATGGTTTGAAATAGATGTAGTTATTCTTGAAATACAACATACCAGTTTTAGAAATAATAGCAAATACCGAAATCTCCTTGTCTTGAATGAAATGTTATCTTATGTGTTCTGTCATACAATTCGACTTTATTTTCTGACATAGTTTCTTAAAGGGGCAGTAAATGTTTAAATTTTCAATTTATAATGATAGTTTGTCATTTATATTTACTTTAGAGGGTATTCATCATACTACACAAACCAATTATCCGTAGTGGTAACAACTGTGTTGCGTATAGAGCAAGTATTGTATGGTGGACATTTAATTGTGAACACATTTTATCATTTCGAATGATAAAAACGATTTCCATAGCTTTACAAAACCATGTACACTATTTTTTAAACTTGATTTTCAAAAGATATAAGGGTGTTTCATAGAATTATATATACAAGTTTACAGAATAGAAATGAAAATATGTATAATGACAAAATACGACAGAACAGTATGTACCTTGTTTTGAATGTTTATAAAGTTGGCCTCATGGTGTGAACTTTGATACTTGTCAGAACAGAGGCGACCACACGCGTTTTCTATCAGAGTGTCACGTATGGAACAGCATTTGTAATGATGGTTACACATCTCTCTGCATTGACGCACATCAAGGTTCTGGCTTGCTACCATTGACCATATTGAGTAAGTAAAACACATGAAAAGGACAGAGAATGCACAATTAAATGACAAGACCATCTTCATGACAAGCGTCTTAGTGAGTGACAAAGTGAAATACTTCCTCCTTTCACAAATCGACTCTTAATTTTTAATTAAAGTGGTAAAAACACATAACATTAAGTTTAAAACAGATTAGAATGTAGTCGTAGTCAGCATGTCTACTTCGATTTAGACTATCGTGACTTGTTGATGATGGAATTCTTCATGAACAAAGATACATTTAACGCGTTAAAACATTAATGTACACTTTTGAAATATTGTATTTACCTAGCATGTTTGACAGATTATTAAACGGTTATATGTATTATTAAAGAATCATATTTTGAAAATAAGGGTATAAAAATATTAAACGTATCCTCGTAGAATATAACTGTTATCTTTGCGATAGTACTATGATGATAGAGCAGTTTTCCCTAGATTAGGATTGTTTTAGGATGATATACAAATATATTTCTGCAAGTTGAATCAATGTATTCTTGAATGTTGAGAAGTGTATGTGGTGCAAAGTCTATTCATCTATCCTTTCTATGCATTCGTGATTGGTGCCTCTTTACTTTACTCATCAATGACATATTTGTGACCAGCGACTTTTTATTATCCTGCCTTTAAAGGCTTTCAATTATCAGATCGTTTAGATAGCCGAGGATAACTTTACCGATATCATACAATTCGCGATCCCAAAAACTTTGAGTAAAATTATCATGTAACTTTTCCTCTTAGTTATAGAAAGAGAATGGTTTGCAGTACGTTGTCGGGATATATAAGTACGGTCATGAGATGATTCGGCGAGTAAAACCCTCTCAAAACATTTATCTCGGAAAAATGTATTTTAAAACGTCAATACTAATTGTAATTTAATTGGTTCATAACAGGTATTGGTTTTGTAATTTCCAATCATGTAAGTGACACATTTATCTTTATTTACAAATTTTAGAGTGTGACTGTGACTGTGCTCTTATGGATGGTACTTTTATTATTGTGTCTGCGCCAAACAGTTGCTAACTGTCATGACACCACTTACTTTGTTAATTTTGGTAAACAGTTCATGGTTATATTTTCCATCTAAATCATATCCATTTATGTAAATTTATACAGTTTTATATCTACCTCAATCTCCTTTAAACCTCAACATGCTACCTTTTTATTCCTGTCAAGTAGTTCTAATGTGTAAATTGCTTTGCATTATGTATAAATTGAACATATGAAATTGACATATGAAATTGACAATGAACAATAAAGCTTGCTCACAAATGCTGCCAAGGACCTGCACGGTGTACAATAGCAAAGAGAAAACACACTTTAGTATGTGATGTGGATGAAAAGTACAACATACAATTAACTGTTCTGTTATAAGACCGCCTCAATCCCCAAACTAGTGATATTGTAAAAACGTTATCTGTGATCTATTAAGGAACTATGATTACTCTTTAAAAACTCTTTAATGTTTCAAAGTTGGACAACGACACAACAACAAATTCTCCATTCATTAACATTTAGTTTTCCAATGTATGGTCTCATTGAATTAGAAAGCGACATAATTGCTTGTCGTAGATATGAAAATATGTCTACCGATGATATGCCTCCAATTTTATGAGTAATGAGCAGAAATGTTGACATCGTACGATTCATTTTATGGATTCAAAAGACAAAACTTAAATAAAATTGAAACAAAAAATCGATGATATAAGTATGCAATAAGACCTACATCTACAGTTAGGCAAGAAACAAAGTACCCCCTTTCTAGAAATTTCTAGAAAGTTTCTAGTGCGTATCTAGAAAGTTTCTAGTGCGTATGTAGAAAGTTTCTAGAAAGTTTCTAGAAAATTTCTAGAAATTTCGAGTTTTTACTTTTTACGAGATATCTCAACTATTTTGGTAAATTCTGAAACCGCTTATTAACTTTAACACACATTTTTAAAATCAGCTTTATAACTTAATTAGAAAAGCGGATATTTGATGTTGAAGTTTTCCTACTCTACAATGCTTCCTCATTATAACGCTCCTTGTCTGCCTTCAATCATGCATGGCTGACGCGCTAATTAACGAATGAGCACTGAAGGAATAAGCTAATTAGGGACTATCCATTTACATGTATGTCGTTATTTCATTTATGCCATTGTGCATTTATCATACTTTGTCTTCCCCTAGTATATGCTCTATTCCCACAATGTAGGCTGACACCAAACTTGAAACCTCTTGAATCAACGCTTCATGAGATATCGCGTTAACAATAGTTTTAAGAGTGGTAAAAGTGTCGTGGTGAGCTTGAAAATAAAGTCAAGGTCACAAAAATTCCCACAATGTAGGCTGACACCAAATTTGAAGACTTTGGATAAAATGCTTCATGAGATATCGCGTTAACAAGAAATGTGACGTACGGACGGACGTACGTACGTATGGACGCCGCTGAATACAAAGTCCCCCGTTCCAAGTTGTGGCGGGGGACAATAAAGACGAATGCTGATAGGAATAAACTAATTTTGACGTAAATATATCCTTCCAGAGGGACGCTTGAAAAAGTCGCCGTGTAAAACATGATCCTGGACAACTTTTTCTAAGCGAGATTAATTTACAGGTGACAAGGAATCATACCAACATTCGAAAGAGAAAGTAAAAATGCTTTCAACGAAATAATGATAAATAGTGATACTACACGCTCATTTACATTTAAAGATCTTCCCCAAAAAGCAGAACTGAATCTTAATCTGAATCTTTACTGACCAAAACTATATGGGACACACGCTTCTTTGTTGAAGAATAGGTGTCTATATTGAATGGTTTAAACTCAAATTTATCAATAATTTTGCCATATGAAGTGGTACTCTTGAAGAGAAAAGCTTTTTAGATTACCCTCACTTCATTATTCTGAAGATACCATGCACAGACACAATTGTAACAATGCACGGGCAACACAATAATATCTAAACAATTTTTAAAAAATTGGACTTGGCTAGCAATATGATTTATGTAATATATAAACATGGGAAAGGCGTCACAATGAACATGATAACGCAAAACACTCCTGTCTCTTTACATGTAATAAGCTTAAAAACATGAAATTAATTAATTGTTTTAATAAGTTAATAAGTTGTTATTATTTACACATTTACATCACGAGACATGAGGATTTGTCATAATTATTTCCAGTTTTTAGATATTTTTTTATGTGCTCTTCATTCTTATTTACAACTCTGATAAACCGTTGATCCTGATCCTGGATGAAGTAAATATAAATCATCTCCTATTATGTGGAAGGATACTGCTAAATATTTGATGTCCTTAAACATCATGCTCGAAGTATTTCCTGGGAAGAACATGTGCATTTCTTCTTCAAGTTGAAAGTACAAGGCGTCTGTGTTAGAATCAAAGCTCATCTAAATGTCAATGTGTTTCTTAGTGACAACAATGTCCTTCACCATCGTACCATTATACTTACACTGAACTATTTTATTAGTTGTACCTCGTCTACTTGGGACGGAAAGGAAAATCCTACATCTTGATTGATCTACAGCAATGCTATCACCAAATGTGATCTCTGCAACGAGTTTTAGACCTTTGCCTTCTTTTGTCATGACCATGATACCATGGAATGGGAATTTAGCTGATAAAAGTTCTAACCCCTTTGATTCATCTACAGCCATATTGCTTCCAACGCAAATTTCCTCTGTGTGAAAACACTCTGAGCTGTCTATGCGAAAGAATTGAAGTTTACAATCTAATAGTCCTGAGTCAGAAGCATCTCTTACTGATCTTGCAATTATCAGTATTTGATTCGTGGCAATGTAAGCAGCTACTACTGGATAATCTATGTTTATATGTCTATAGGCGGTGACAGTTCTGTTTTGAACAAACAACTGATAGACTTAGGAATGGGAGGTGTGCCCTCGTTTGGGTGGAGAGAAAATTAGAATACGGGGAGTGACATTGGTCCTGTTTCGTTTCCCATCTGCAAAATAAGTAACTTTATGTAGTTTTTCCTAGTTGTAACATATGTTTAAGCATTAATACAAGAGTATGCTAAATTGAAATAATATACATTTATCTAAAATATTTAACTGCTTGCTGAAATGAAAACCGAAATAATTCTTCCCTCCTTTGAGATAAGAATGTGAATTATGTTCAGGTAGTAATTCCATCAAAAGAAATAATTTACCTGTTAGACATTGATTCGTTCCCTTTAAACACAGGTCACCGATATCATTCGGAAAAGGGATGTTCATTTAATATATGGAAGAATGAACACATTAGTTTGCATTGCAAATATTTGCATGAGGAAAGTATACAGAGTAACTTCATATTACATTAAATATGTTAAAGGTACGCCAAACGCATACAGATACCAATGAAGCAGTTACATGTCTTGTCTGTTTCATGTCTTGAGAAAAGTCATATGTGAACTACTCTCAAAGTGAAAACGATAATGTGCATTTGTAAAGAGATTTGTCAAAGAATACCTTCAAAGGGCTTATGGTAGTGTAACCTTCAGTAGTCTGATAACTTGATGATTTTCGTTTAACATCTGAAAAAAAGAGTAACTTGTAAAATAATTACTTTGTTAAATAAGTAGAACATTTCAATTAAAAGTGAGTTTGAACATGTGTGTTCTTTTGGAGAAACAAACAGTTTTATTGTCAGAGTATGACAATAGATATGAGACTATTATCATTTGAGATATATGACTAAAAAGTATGTATTGACAAGGAAATGAGCAACTATTTTTATAAACACAAATGAAAAATCACTAACATGAACGGCATTTAAGTTTTCCATTGTGAGTTGGAAATACTTTAAATCTCTTTGAACATGGAGCATCTTTGCCTGAGTCTGTCACCTGAGGACAATAGGAGAATATAAAGAAATACATATATACAAACTTATGAGCCTATTTCTAAGCACGGCTGATTAATTATATGTTTGTATTATAGGTGTTGATAAAACAACAGGCCACAACGTTTTCTCATAGCTACCTGTTTTAATTCCTCTTATCAACCTTCATCCGTATATATCGTTCATTTCAGAGATCGTATCATATATATACGTATATACAAACTTATGAGCCTACGGCTGATTAACTATATGTTTGTATGATAGGTGTTGATAAAACAACAGGCCACAACGTTTTCTCATAGCTAGCTGTTTTAATTCCTCTTATCAACCTTCATCCGTATACCGTTCATTTCAGACAGTTTTTTAAAGGTCGTATCATATGGTTAGCATTGGTTACAATTCTTTATCAACCTACTAGCCATATGACGTGAAACGACCTTTCTAAACCGTATCACCCGGTACGAGGGACTTACAACATTGTAAGTCTATCCAGGAGGGTTTACACAGACAGTTGAAAACCCTGTTAGAAGGAATTTTAATGAGTGTAAACTCTGAAAAAACTAACTTAGACTGATTTTGAAAAATGTCTTAATTTTACGACATAATATGAACAGCAAATGTTTTGCAGAAAGTGCGTCTCAAACCCGTATCCACTGTCACCTGCAGTAATTGAGCTACGCCTTAGTCTACTGCGCCAAGATTTTAAGGTACAAACGCAACTCATATAGACTGTTTATAGACTGATATCAGCCAGGGATCCTCAACATGACGCCATGGGCCCTCAATATAACGCAATAACAATTAAAAAGCCTCTTTTACACTTAAAAAACGGTTGATAATATGGAGAAACTATTCTACCTCGGATATGGTAAGGTTGTAGATTCTGATAGTAAGGAAAAACGTACCACGTTGTAAGTCCCCCCAGATGGAAGACAATAGTATTAAAAAAAAACTTACATAGATATCCTTGCCGTACTGGGGTTTCAGACGATTTCGGGTATTTTACTAACGACTCTATCTTTACCAGAGATACTCGATAACGTGATTACAAAGCGTCTTTTAAAATTAAAAACGGTTGATAATATCGAGAAACCATTTTTAGCTCGGATATGGTAAGGTTGAAGACAATGATAGTCAGGAAAAACTCATTATAACATTTAATGTATCACTTGAAGTTGATAAAAGGGACATATAGGGGATTTAGTAGTTCCTCTTGTGAACCTCATAGTTCACATAGGGGTATGCAATTGCTGTTTTCGCATCCTGAATGCGTTAGTTTTGTACCTCTACGTACCCTACCATCCAGTTGACCCTCATTTTGGCCTATGTACCCTTGATATTTGATCATGTCAAGGAAAAATTGGGCACCTGGTTAACATTTCAATAGACATGCTCTTTTAATGTAATCATTATTTACTCTTAAATGTCAAAAAGTTCCAAATGATAACGCTTTAGTTTTAGCTATCTGGATGTATTTCAAAACAATCCAAGAAAGCATTCTTCATTGATAAATATGTTTTATGTTCAGACTTATATAGACAGATCATACACTTTTTCGTTGACTAGCAAGTAAAATCTACATTTTACGAGCTGTGTAGCTTTCTTTCGTGAAATAAAATGTACATAGTATTCGAAGTTAGCTAAATATCAAATGCATATTATCTCATCAAATAATCAATTGATGGACTATAAGTTGAGTTATAATATCTAAAATTAAATGTAACATAATTTAAATACCTTTTCCACCATTATGATTGAATAGCCATCTGCAGTTCTGATGTTGATTGTTCCCGGGTTCTCTGTGCTATCAGAATACATTGGTTGACAAGACATTGGTTGATAGAATAAAAATGGCTGAATGACATCCACACCGATACAGACACAAATCTCTGCACTGTAACACACCAAACCGTGTTACTTCTCCTGTACGTAATGAAAGTATATTGCAAAACATGAAGATAGCACAAAACCAAATCATCCTGTATAAATGAAGGTCATGCTAATCTTGTGATACTTATTTGCAACTGCTATGCAATAAATGTTTTCCCAGACCTTATGATACGATCAATTAATCATATTGTAATGTATGTTAGAATAAATCATACAAAAGCAAAAATGAATGACAAGGCCGGCAGACAATGTGGCATGTGAGATTAAATCATCAGTATTACAGATAAGACATGTATCTCACGTTATGTGGTATGTTGATTAGTTTACTTATCAACTTATTTACTTATATTACTTGTACAATAAATGGATACCACTGTATAGTCCTACCTTATAAAAATGTAGAAATTGATTTTCTATCAAAACTTTGCTGAAACTATTTTTAAGTATGAAGTGTGTTCAATTATAAGATCTCATGGCCTTGGGTGAAGTTTATTTCACTGATCAATCCCGTTATCTTATTGATAACAGGTAAATATATAACAATTGTTGATACTGTATAAGTTATTACTCAGATGTGTTGGTTTCTCATTTATAAACATTCAGGGAATATGTATAATACTTGTTGGTTTTGTTCAGGGAATATGTATAATCCCTGGAAAGTTCAGGGAATATACATACTCACTGAGTGAATCAGGGAATATACATAATCCCTGAAACTCATATTATTATACATATTAACTGTAACATATACACACATTGCATCTCATGAAGAAGTAAGCACATAGTTTGAAACGTCTGGTCTCTGCACAATAAAAAAGTTGTTATCCAAAACACGTTGTTTCTTGCAAATATTTGTACCTCTCCCACAATTGTTTAAGGTTAGTTTATACATTAAGAACATTTTAACTGTATACATGTATTTCAATCTTTCAACAATGGTGCACATTTATACATACTAGATATATGTTTTAAAGTTGCAAATAATTCAGGAAGAGTCTTAGTTGATCACATATCTTTCAAGTTCAGCTCCTTACACTTCGTCAATTTGTAATAAGTAAATATATTGTAACTTAGTAACTACTAAGTAACTTAATTGTTTCATTTCCTGAGTTTAGGTATAATGGTAAATGTGAGTTGTTGTTGAGTTGATGAGTTGTATTTCTTTATTTATTTTATTCCATTTCCTAATTTCCCAGTCTTCAATCCTATAGTTCGTAAGTTTCAAGTTGGTAAGCCCTGTCAGTTGCTTTGAAAATGCCCCCTGTGTGTTATCAAAATTTCTCTAAGTTAGAAATTGAGGTTTCGGACTACATTCTTCTGCAATAGACTATGAGGACCCAAACCAAATGGATAACGAATGCAATCACTACAATGGTGTTATTGCTGAAAGCGCCTTTTTATAAAAGAAGTGTCTCCATAATGAACGAGAAGTTCACATGGCATGTATCTTCAGTTGGTGTAATTGATCTCTTAAGGTGTCGAAATAGTTCCTTTTTATGAATCATGATATCTGATTTAGATTCTGTTATTTACAGTTATTGATTCACATTGTCAATTTGATATTCCAATTTTGCCCGAAGGGCGTGAAACAATAACAGGCACATTCGTTTGATTTGAAGGTATAAATATTAAATATATTTTCAATAATCTGTTTTAATAAAACAAAATATGTTTATGACAATGTATATGTGTGAACTTCTCTACTTCTCTCATAGCTATAAACGAGAAATTATATTCTTGCTTTATGCAAAGACTCCCTATCTCTACCTCTCTACCTCCATTAATTGGTTAAAACGATAATGCAAACTATTTTAATCTACAAACCATTTCATTCATAACAAAGATTTCTTATACTTTCAAGTCTAAAGTAAAATACCCAATCTTTCACAGGATAGAAAGTAGTGGAATCCATTTTCCGGATCCTTCAAAATATTGGGGGATCCTGAGGAATCCGGAAGAATCCGGGAGAATCCGGCAGGCAGATTCCACCACTTTTTGTCCTTTGTTTTCGATCATACAAAACTCCAGCAATTCAGGGGGTTACATATGATGTCTTGTTACAATAAGACGATACCGAATGATGCTCTTTCCTAAAATTTAGATCTGGTTACACTATCCATTGAAAACAATCATTTATTGAACATACATTTTGATTACAACCGATTAGATGTACACTAGTTAAGAGAAGAATTATTTCATACTTAGTGTACTTTTGATCTAAGTCTGCAACTTGCTCAGTATAACGTGTATAAATGTGAGCTGCTAAAAGTTGCCAACTTGACTACAATTGTTCACAACAATTCTAGATGGAAATAGTACTACATGATGGAAAGGGATAAATGTTGTAAAAAGGCATGACGTAAAGACTTTGAGGAAGAATGTCAACATGACACTTAACAGATAACGAAGTACGCTACAGTTAGTTATCAGTATCAATGCATATATGGAAAGTATTGTATGTAAGTATGAATGGACTTGCTTCATCTACTTTTTTTCAATTTTACTTTGTACTTTTCTTTCCTAAATATTTTGGACAATGATTTGTTTTTATCATCATTACAAGAATAATGATTTCTAAATAAAAAAGAGTGATATTCTCTTAAAGGCACTGTAGCACGTTTTTGGCATATCATTTTTCTCAAATTTGCCATTTAGTTTTAAAGTTTATTCAATATATAGTTACGATAGAGGGTTCAATATCTCAGTTAACGACCCAATAAGATGTATTGATAGAACACGTTACCCATATTGGCATAAAATAGTGTGACACTTTTGTGGAACTCCCCAGAGCGAGAGGTACATTTACTTACGATTTTGAGAGTTAGGAAAGCAAGATGGTTTACCATTCCATCATTTTACCATATTCAAAACTCTATTCTCAGTGTTTAGATATCGCTACATCAGTCATTCTATTTAAAGTACTTTCAATGTGAACACCTTAAAATGGCCGCTCGAATGGAAATGGAATCGCATGTCTTAACCAAACCATGTACATTCGTTTTAGAATTCTCTTGATTGACCAGGAGTAGTATTGATTAATCAGTAACACTTACTGACATTTTCGTTTACGAAATTTATTTCATTAAAAACGCTGTGCTACAGCACACTTTAGTGTATTTAATAATTGAGTTCTTGTAGTATGAAGTTAATGATGATAATGATTTTGTTACTAGTAGAATCTTGAGAAACCATTTGTCTATGAATAAGCATCATTAAGATAAAGTGTTCTTTATTAATTTGATAACTATGCTGAGTACTTTACGTCTGCATCAACAATTCAATAACTGCAAGATGTAACGATATATTGTAGTTAAGCTTCAGAAATTTCATTTGTATTTGATCGGAACACGGGAAAAAGTGTTTAAAGCACGATTAGATACCAGCAGCTTTTGTGATAAGCTGACATTATCAAGACGGATTACACAGCAAGCAGACACGAGGAATCTGTTTATTACTTTTACGCTCTTCGGTTGTCAAATGGTTAGCTTATGCATTTTTCGTTTATCATATAGGCCATGTAACAGATACATCAGTATTTAATAAACCATTGAAAATTGGATTGTGTTCGATTTGTCATGGGTACAAGGAAAGTGGTACTAATGTATATTGTCATATATATACAATTAATAAATAAATTATTGATACAAAATAATGTACTTGATTACGTTATGGAAATCACTTCTCTCACGTTACTGACAATATCGAAAAAAGATGCATCTTTATGTCAACCAGTTTTATTAGATTCCTGTGCAACCTAAAAAAAGATAAATGTTTTTCAAAATGTTCCCAATACGTGTCATATGAAATCATTTTCCCGACACTGATTCGATCTCATTATGCGACATCATTAGAACTGGATATTAACATAATTTCAGTTTTAATTTAAACTTAAAGAAACATTAGTACAAGGTCTAGAAAGTGTTTCACTTGTGCTTCATCTGTTTGACCTTTTTGGCAATAGAATATATTTGAACCATCTAAAAGGATCATTTTCCAGACAATCAAATAAAAAGAACTTTATACTATCAATATTAGTTTTCGTTCATAGTAAATACGTAGATGGACACTAAAATTTGTTTCAACCTAAATATTGACTAACTACTTGGTTAATATAGTTTCCTCATCACCGGGTAGTTTGATTAATTTTACTTATTTTATGTAACACATGCTACTCATATACATGAATAAGTACATATATGTTTATTACATTTATTAGCCATAATTGCGTTCTGCATACATGAAAACTGTTATCATAATGCGAGTCTCTAAAACGGAAAGGCCATCATATTTTTACATTACACCCATGAAAGAACCATGTGTTTTTATGTCCTAAATCCATTCATCGGAAATGGAAAGTAAGTCAGTCCATCATTGTATGTTTTATTTTAAGAAAGAAAGAAAATGTAATTCTATACTTCACTGTAAAAAGTTCTGAACCTCAATGAAGTTTCAGGGACTTCCCTAAAACAAGGATTATGACATTCCAAAAACAGTTATCTATGATTTCCTATATTCACTTTATGTTCTTCTGATCAATGGTGAGAAGGTACGAGTGACAAATATTATTCAAAGTGAAAGAAATAGAGTTGTTTAACCTCAACAGGAGTGTATTTTCAAATCGTTGATGAATATTTGTCAATACCTAATTACCTAATTACTTTTCTACTCTAAAAATTTGTAATTTGATTATTTCATTTGTTACTGCAACCTTGCAAAGACAATGTCACTGTAAGTACGATCACGGTCCCTAGGACATTTTTGTGACATCCCATTTCAAAGGAGAGTAAAGTTTAACTATTTATTTCTTTTTCAATAAATGCAAAACTTTAACCATGTTCCTCTCTTTTTTTCGCTCAAGTACTTTCTCATATTGAACTAAGCATTTCTCACAATTTATCTAAATTAATAGAGGAAAAAGTTAAGCACCGCTTACTTTATTCCTAAGTGTGATGCTTTGGGAATATATGAGTAAATTGCCTGGATTAATCACTCCCAACATGCATATATTTTAAGTTATTAGTACTAAATAAACACTAAAACATATAGAAATTCATCTAGATATTTTAAGAAATTAGTCACACAACTATTGTTTCTGTGCCAAAACTACGAGATAATCTGAATGTTGAAATATCTAAAACAACAACAATATTGTTACCAAGTCGACTTGTTGACTTTCCCTCATCAGGGTATATTTAAAAACTACTGGGCAAAAAAAAGGAATCCCAGGACAAAAAGTGGCAGAATCCACTTGCCGGATCCTTCCGGATTCTTACGGATTCCACAGGATACGCCCAAATTTGGTAGAATCAAGAAAGGATCCAGCAAGCGGATTCCACCACTTTTTGTCCTGTGAATGAGTTTGTGTTTGATTTAGCTTCAAGTGTTTATAAAAGTGATGTTCCCATTTACATGTATACTTGTGGCTTTATAGCAGATCTACTGCACTGATGGCACATGTATTGTATATGCCTGATAATTTCATCAGAGCTTTAAGTTATTACATATTGATATGATCGTTTACAGTCCAATTTGATAACAGATATTATACACCTCAATTCAAACTCAAGTGACAATATCTTTTTACTCGTCATCATTGAATGTCCATCTGCAGTTCTGATGTTGATTGCTCCTGGGTTCTCTGTGCTATCAGAATACATTCGTTGACAGGACAGAGTTGATAGAGTGAAATTGGCTGAAAGACAACCAAACCGATACAGACACAAAAACCATCCTGGAATAAATAATCGTTATGCAATGCCTGGGAAAATAATCCTAGATGGGTGTGTAATCATTGTTTTGCCTGACTGAACCAGTAGATGTAGATACAATTTCCAGACAGAATAAATGTCTCACAGAGAACTAGGCATGTGTGATTAAATCAATCTCATTATTATAGATGGGACATACATTTCATGTTATTTGGAACTTAGATATGTCGATTAATCTATATATCGCCAATGACATGTTAGAATTGTATCAGTAATAACAAATAATCAGAAATTTAGCAGTGAAGCCTAATTAAATAATTTAAGGAATTTCCCCTTCAAATATATTTCCGAAAAGACATCATTTATTAACTATACATGTACATGCATCACTAATTGAGAAGAGGTAATAAACTGTTAGAGATCGTGTAAGTTAACAATAAGTCATTGTAAAACAAAGAAGTTTTCTTAAGGAATTGTAGATCTTACTAATGTAAAAAGTTAGTATGTACAAATACTTGATCAAAACCATAAACGAAAAAGATACCAGTTACCCATTCCACACCACAGAACACAAAAGTCATAATCAGATTGTTTGAATTTCTTTGCTGTGTTATCTATATTCATAACAACAGCTTACAACGCAATCTGTTGATATCTTATCGTTTTATGAACATTTCCAATGAGAGTTCTCATCTAACTATCAACTTAAATCGAGTTATACATATCTTGCAATTAAGGAACTGTTACTGCAAATAGTGCCCATTTATCAAATATTTAAAGAATTTTGTATCTTAATGATGATAGTCCAAGGACAAATGTATTCTCAAGGTCTTAACAGTATGAGAATTTTGCATGCACAAATAGAGTTATAAACTATATTTCAACTAGGACTCAACTTATGAAGAATGTTCTTGTATTAAACCATGTACATATCTTAACGTATGGAATTGAAATGTATATTTTTCATGACTTTCATTTTCATGACTGTTTTAACATGATCTACTTTGATGCATATTTCACTTTAAGGAGAGATGGGACGATGACATCAAATATTTTAGAATTTGTTTATTTTTTCAAAATACCAAGTTTATGATGTCTTTGATCCAAAAATGTGAGAAAATTTGGGGGTCACCAAAAGATTAAAAAAGTTATCAGCATTAATAATAATACACCCGTTGTAAAATTACCTCAGATTTGACTGATTTGGTGTATTTAAATGAATCGCTCGCTTTTAATGAATAAACTCCGAATCCTCTTAGATACATTTCAGTTACATACGGGGATGTATAGCAAGTATATATTTTGAAAATGACACTGGAAAGAGAAACAAAATGAAATTAAGCATTTTAAAATTAAAAACGGCATTTTTATCATCATGTTGAATAGAGGTGACGTGTTACGTGATGCAGCATGTCGTAAAATAAAGGCATTACGGTAAATTTAAGCGCTCCCCAATAGTGTACAGATAAGCCTATGCCCAAAACAACGTAATTCTTTTATTTTGAGACTTATTCACAACAATAAATTGTTTTTTTCGCAAAATGTTGCCGTTAGTGAGTTCGATTTCTGGGTCCCATCTCTCCTTAAGCTTGACAATATAATTCATCGGTATTGTAATTATTAATCACGAAATCTGTTTGTAGATGCACCTGATTTTAATAAAACTTTAAATGAACATATTTTGTATTATCTTTTTAACCAATCAGTGTTCAACAAGGAGACTTTTATGGAGCTGTAGCTGGTTTTGTAATGAAAATAAAGATGTTTTAAAAATATGGAAAGAAATATTGCCAATTGCAAAACAATCCTTCTCAATTAATACATAAAGTTCTGAAACGAATTATTATGCATTATTGAAACGTGGCCACACTGGTAAGGGAGAAGGTTTCATTTTATACAGACACTGTTTTCTATGATTGGATATTTGGGACTTCAAATGGGTTATTCAATCTTCATAAGTAACGATATATTGCGCATGCATAAACTTTTATTATAAATGGTAAAATTAAACACATAAAACATGCTAAAAACGTACTAAACTGCCTTTTAATATAAAGGGGGTGTTGTCAAATCCTATCAAATCAAGAAGACAATATTTGCACGATGGTGATGATAGATAATAAAATATAGAAAATATAAGAGAATATAAGTTGATAAATATAGTTTTTCCTAACATTTAGATGTGGGTTGTAGGCACTTCTCGAAGGCGCATCCCCAGGCGGCCATCGATTTTAAATTTCTGAAATCGGTCCATAGATTACTTAAATATGGCTTTTGGATCCTTAGAGGCCGAATAACGTTCCGAATTTTCATTGCGTAAACGTCCATAGAGTCTACTGTAACATGAGGTTCTCAGCTTCAATAGTGATCAACTGAAATGTGAATTGATCCTGAATTACAAATGAAAACTTACATCATAAACATAGGCCTAGGGTACAGTAAGACCCGGTATATCAGTTGAAAATCGTCCGTTGTTAAAGCTTGCATTATCTATAATGGTACCTTGTGAAGTAAAAAGTAAATCGCCCTGATAATGTTTGAAATTTCGTAATAAGTTGTTATGAATTGATGAAGAAGAATTGATATTTTAAGAGAAAAATAGATATTCATATTTGAGTCTGGTTGAGTTTAGAAACTGCGTCCTGCAAATGTAACATTACTTAACAGCAATGAGCTGTTTGAAAGTTCAGCGGTATAATGTACTTGATTGTAATTAAAAAAGATAAAAAAAACATCAGCATCGTACACATGATAATGCAACTAATTTTGGTAAAAAATAATCATGAGATTACAGTCTAACTAATATGGCTCATGTATTATAATAAAAATTACACGATTTTGTTTTACAGTTTACATTTGTTTATAATAGAATACCATTTTATAATCAAAAAAGGAATCCATAACTAAAAATGTTTTTTTCCAGTTGGAGATTTGATTGTGTTAAGGATTATATTTCTTTAAGAAAATAACACAGTGTTAAACAAGAGTCATCAGAAGAGGACATATCCCAACGGTCCTATACAATTTGTAAAACACATCTTTGAATGACAATTGTATATCTTTAAAGTACCACTACAGTAGGTGGATAATACATATGCAATGAAATTGTTTTTCCAGTTGGAGATTTGATTGTGTGAAGAATTTTATTTATTTTAGAATATGACACAGTATTAAACAAAAGTCGGCAGAAGATGAGTTTAAGAGTTGTCCACCGGAAACGAATCTATCCCTTAACCAAATCCAAATCAAACGTGTGTTTATGGAAACGAAAAAAAATCGCAAACTTTCAAAGATATCACTTCAGTTAAATGGTAATACACCTAGACAAATTCAGAAAGATGTCATGAATGGGATTCGAGTTCTACTCGGGAAACGAAATGATTATGGACGGACTGGCGGACAGGGCGATGACTTTATCCCACGATAATACATACCGTTGGGATATAAAGGACACAAGCCATTCAGATCTCTGGAGAAGCGTTAAGATATGTTCCGAAACTTGATTCTTAGTTCATTAGTAAGGTGGGAACATACTAAATCGTTGATATAATAACTAATCATCTCGCTTCAAAAACGTGTTCCACGAAATAATCACATTAACAGTTGCCACAAACATTGTTTATATATAGCAAAATTAAGCCATCATACACTATTGCTGATTGTTGACTATGGAAATTAACTATTGATATTGATCAGTGCAATAAACTATCCTTCAACCTAAGGTGACAATATCTTTATATATATATATATATATATATATATATATTATATTATATTATATTTTTACACCATAAATACAAATACTTAGAAAACAGTCAAGTAAAGTTATAACATAATGTCTATTCACTTTCTACATCCAAAAGAGAAGTTGTCACAAAGCTAATTCTAGTAATGGTTCTTCTAGTATACTTGACGACATATCTAATTACCAAATACCACGAAATGTATGTCTAATCTATAATAATGCAGTGTAAGTAGCTTTAGAATAAATGTCACATATCGTTTGCCTACATTGACATTTAATTCAGCAAGAAATTATATCAATTCCTACATTTATTAGTATTATATGATGATGTGATTGCAGGCACACAAAACATTTATTGCACAGTGGTTTAAATACTTTTCACAAGTTGACCTTAACGTTTACTCCACCCAAGATGGTTTTGTCTCGTCGTTTCTTGACGTTTTGGAATATAGTGAAGATTATGTATGATATCATTCCGATATGTACAGCAGAAATAACCCAGTTTGGTATGTTACAGTGCAGAGATTTGTGTCTGAATCGGTTTGGATGTCTTTCAGCCAGTTTCACTCTATCGAGTCTGTCCTGTCAGCCCGTCTATTCTGATAGCACAGAGAACCCGGGAGATATCAACATCACAACTGCAGATGGTCATTCAGGGATAATATTGAAAAAGGTATGTACATAATATTAGATTTGATTATTTTATATGAGTGTAGATACAATAATCTAGCACATCATCCATTAGTACGACGAACTATGAAAATCAATAATAACTATTTCACACCGTGCATAGCTTCTCCTGAGAGAATCAGAGAGCAATCACAATTAGATTTACAAAAAGTCATTAAATCATGATGAAATAGGGTATTTACATAATATTACATACATATACATACATATACATACATTGTACATATATACACGTCGCCTTGCACAGCCTTTAAAATAAAGATTCTTATTATGTTGGATTTAAACAAATGAACATGGTTTTAAGCCTTTAATTTGGTTAAGTCTGAATCTTAACGACAAGTATCCATGAAAAATGCTTTCTGTTAGTGTTTTGAAATAAGTCCAGATACCAAAAGTGAAAGTGTCACTAAATGCGAAGAGGAAAAATAGAACATTCGGGTTGAAGAGAGGAAAATTACTACATTAAAGTGCATGCCCATTTCAATAAAGTGAGGTGCCCTAAATGTCCCCCCTCCCCCTTATCTTTATATATATATATATATATATATATATATTATATTATATTATATTTTTACACCATAAATACAAATACTTAGAAAACAGTCAAGTAAAGTTATAACATAATGTCTATTCACTTTCTACATCCAAAAGAGAAGTTGTCACAAAGCTAATTCTAGTAATGGTTCTTCTAGTATACTTGACGACATATCTAATTACCAAATACCACGAAATGTATGTCTAATCTATAATAATGCAGTGTAAGTAGCTTTAGAATAAATGTCACATATCGTTTGCCTACATTGACATTTAATTCAGCAAGAAATTATATCAATTCCTACATTTATTAGTATTATATGATGATGTGATTGCAGGCACACAAAACATTTATTGCACAGTGGTTTAAATACTTTTCACAAGTTGACCTTAACGTTTACTCCACCCAAGATGGTTTTGTCTCGTCGTTTCTTGACGTTTTGGAATATAGTGAAGATTATGTATGATATCATTCCGATATGTACAGCAGAAATAACCCAGTTTGGTATGTTACAGTGCAGAGATTTGTGTCTGAATCGGTTTGGATGTCTTTCAGCCAGTTTCACTCTATCGAGTCTGTCCTGTCAGCCCGTCTATTCTGATAGCACAGAGAACCCGGGAGATATCAACATCACAACTGCAGATGGTCATTCAGGGATAATATTGAAAAAGGTATGTACATAATATTAGATTTGATTATTTTATATGAGTGTAGATACAATAATCTAGCACATCATCCATTAGTACGACGAACTATGAAAATCAATAATAACTATTTCACACCGTGCATAGCTTCTCCTGAGAGAATCAGAGAGCAATCACAATTAGATTTACAAAAAGTCATTAAATCATGATGAAATAGGGTATTTACATAATATTACATACATATACATACATATACATACATTGTACATATATACACGTCGCCTTGCACAGCCTTTAAAATAAAGATTCTTATTATGTTGGATTTAAACAAATGAACATGGTTTTAAGCCTTTAATTTGGTTAAGTCTGAATCTTAACGACAAGTATCCATGAAAAATGCTTTCTGTTAGTGTTTTGAAATAAGTCCAGATACCAAAAGTGAAAGTGTCACTAAATGCGAAGAGGAAAAATAGAACATTCGGGTTGAAGAGAGGAAAATTACTACATTAAAGTGCATGCCCATTTCAATAAAGTGAGGTGCCCTAAATGTCCCCCCCCCCCCCCCCCCCCCCCCACCAGTGGACTCTAAAAAGTTGGATTACCAAATTCAGCATCTGTCCCTTTCATCAACTTTCATTTGAAGCATTACATTTGACGAAGTACAAAATAGAGGAGAATACATTACATTGTACATGTATGAGACAACAATGTTGCTTTTTATCAATACTTATTACGTAGACATTTAAGTAATTGTGGTGTTTATATATGTAATATAATGCATTTTTATAACTTTCTACTATTTTCCTCAGGTCACAGATGCGCTCAAAAGTGGTGCTCCATGTTTAAAGAGATTTCAAATATTCCAGACTCACAAAGGAAAATATTTGTGCCGTTCATGTTAGTGATTTTCCCATTGCCTTTATCTACATGGTTCTGAATTTCCTTGCAGTTATACACTTCTGGTTTCCATATCTTTCGGAATAATAGTATATATATATATATATATATATATATATATATATATATAGTCTTATATAGTCTATAGTCTAACAATAAAACCGTTTGTTTATCCATAAGAACAAACATTCTAAAATTGAATCTTTAAACTTATTTAACAACGAAAAGTATTAACTTTAAACATCAATCATATTTTTCAGAATAAAATGAGAAGTATTTATTTTTCAGTAACATTGCTCATTACATATTCTTATTGGTATCGTTGTACTTGTCAACAAAGTGATTTGAATGTTTTAGATGTTAAACGAAGCATGGTGTCAAGTGATCAGACTTTAAACGATCATACTGCAATAACCATTATGAAGGTATGCATGGAATGTGATTATCATTTTTGGTTGAAAATAATATATAGCAAATAAGTTGGACAAACCTTTGTCTATAAACGTGATTAATGATATAAACTTCTTACAATGTGTCCGCGATAATAAAATTGAGAAGAAATCACATATTTTATATAATGAAACAAAACAATCATTGTGTAGTGACTACTTTGGTATGCATTGGTATGCGTTTGACACGAATGTTACAGATTTTGACGTAATACGACATATTTTACTCTTGAAAATATGAGTATATGTGACTAAAGTGATTTTCTTCCCTGATTTAGGTGAACAGTCCTTTTCCGAATGATGAACTGTGTTCAAACGCATCTAACCGGTGTCGAACAGGTAATGTATTTCTTTTGAAGTAATGGTTGTCCTTATTTTATTCCAATCACGAGGGAGGGATGAATTATTTTGGTTTTCATTTCAGCAATCAGTAAAAAAAAGCAAATAAGGCTTATACTAGATTAAACCAATTCATTTAAGATTGTTATTACTATTTCAATTGAGCATTCTATTTTATTCATGTTATAAAAGGTGTTACATTTACGAGAAATACATATTGTCGCTTGTTTTGCAGATGGGGAACGAAAAGGGATGCATGTCACTCCCCGTATATTAATCTTCTCTCCACCTAAACCAGGTCGCCACTTATATACCACAGTCTATCAGTTGTTTATTCAAAACAGAACTGTCACCGCCTATAGATATATAAACATAGATTATCCAGTAGCAGCTGCTTACATTGCCACTAATCAAATACTGATAATTGCTAAATCAGCAAGGAGTACTGGTTACGTAGGACTAGGAGATTGTAAACTTCAATTCTTTCGCATAGACAGCTCAGAGTGTTTTCACACAGAGGAAATTTGTGTGGGAAGCAATATGGCTGTGGATGAATCAAAGGGGTTAATATTTTTACCAACTAAATCCCCATCCCATGGTATCATGGTCATGACCAAAGAAGGGAAAGATCTAAAACTGGTTGCAAAGACCGAGTCCAACTAGATAGCATTGCTGTGGACCAATCAAGATGCTTGATTTTCCTTTCATTTCCAAACATTATAGGTAGAATTAATAAAATAGTTCAGTATAACTATAATGGTACGATTGTAAAGGAAATTCTCGTCACTCACAAACAAATTCAACCATGGATGAGCTTTGATATTAAGACAAACGCATTGTACTTTCAACTAGAAAAAGAAATCCATATGTATTTCCCCAGAAACACTTCAAGTAAAATTTTCAAGGACATAAGTTATTCAGCAACATCCGTTCACATTATAGGAGGTGATATCTACTTCATCCCATATAAGAATCAAGTGTTTCTCAGAGTACTTGAAAATAATGGGGATCAGGTACAAATTTATTTAAAAAATCAAAGAAATTATGACAAAACATCATGTCTTGTGATGTAAATTTAACTTATTAAAACAATTAACTAATTTCATTTTGTTTCTTTTCTAAAGAAGCAGTACCGGGGTTTTCCGAAGGCAAGCCAAGGGATTCTATACGGAAAATAAGGTTTTTGACTAGTGAACTTTGACACAAAATAGAATCCCAGGCTTATATTCGTAAACATGTTCTTGTATTTGGAAATATTTTTAAAATGACAGTCATATTGAATAATAATCAGGGGACAATAAGTGAAGGGTATCTTTTAAAAATAATTTTCAGCAGTATTGCATGGAAACTCTTGTAGCGCTTGGAAACAAAACTGTAATGTATAATATTTGTTCATGAGAATTGGAGTTTCAACTGATTCAATGCTTCACACGACAAATCGCTGCAATCAGCACTACTTGTACAATCATCTACGAGGTTTCTAACACATCATCAAACAGCTGAATTAACAACTACTGGTATTGTAGAAGGGGGAGGCTACTCTCATTGGACACACTTTGGAATTAAATAGAAGCCCATGGGCTTCTATTTGGAAACATTGTCCCAATAGTAGTACATGGGCTTCTAAACGAGAGGGCTTGCTTTCGGAAAACCAGGTAGACTTGCATATTACACGTAACATGCATATTGTCACTTCAAACTGATACCAAACAGCAGGAAGATAAAGTACTGTTTAAAATAAATTGTTATTTATCTCTTTAATGATTTTACTTATCTAGCGAAAATGACAGATAGCAAAGAGCATTGCTGTGGGCTTTAGACCGTTTCAACTTTTAAAGTAAATTGATTTAAATATATACACGGATGGCGATATGGTGGTGTAAACGTTTTTGTTTTCGGTGGTCCCAATACCTAGCATGTGCTGTAACAGGCGGCTTATCATATCCAAATTGTCAGAATTTCTTTTTAATTTATTGCATATTGCGTCTTGAAATATGTTGATCATTATTCAAAAGTTGTCAATGGATATATACGTACATGACAATATCTAATGACATCACAAATCATATCACAAACATCTGATGTCGTCACAATTGTTCTTTTCGATTTGAAATATTATATCTCTTTGAATCTATTGTTCGTTATCAAAAAGTTATCAATATGTATTTACCTTACGCTACAGTGTACAACAATATCTAGGATATTTTTAAGTGACATTGCAGACATTTTGTACCATTACATTTGTTCTTATCATTTTGCTGTTTACAGTCTCTTGGATTCTGTTTTTGTTGATTTCTCATTTGTTATGATATATAGTTCACCTAGTTACATAATTATATCTGTTGATGTGTATATTTTATAACTTCAATTAGTGTTGTTTGTATATTATGATAACGATTTGTTGTATACATTAGATGTGAATATATTCCAAATGTACCCATTCATTGTAACAAAGGAGTTAAAAATCAACACGTCTTTCTTTAGCTTTGTCATTTACATGTATGCATAGTTTGAATATTTTTTTTTCTGAAAGAAATCTCATACTAACTGTATACTGTGGAATTAATTTTCTATAAATAATGTTTACATTGAATAATAGTCTCTTTTAGCCATTAGCCTGCTGAATTGATTTCAGGTTTTTACAGATTTATGAAATTGTAACAATTGAGTTACATGGATACGCTTCATTTAAATCTTTTCTCTCCTTCGTAATTAAAATAATTTAAAAAAAATAAATATCTGGGTCACACTTATCATTATGATGAAAATTTTTTAATTAACGTATTATTTTTCAAATATCAATTATGTTTTCAGTTGCTATGGACAAAATTAAATAATACAGCAGTTTGAAAATTGTACTACATTTTCAAACTCAAATTATTTTGTCAATAATTATTTTTGCAGTCCAATTTTTACACCATTTTCTTCAGACTTTAATGTTATAGCAGAAACAATTATTATGATACGTGTTTTTCTTTCAGAAAACAAGAACCTGTCATAAATGATCTCTGTTGTATATAAAATTTCGACATAATTTGTAACAACGGATATTCTTCGATGAACATATTTGTAAAATAATGGAACAATTGTAATAAAATTTACATTAAAGGTTAAAATATCTTTTCACTTTTCTATGTTCCAAATATAAGCATACAGTATTTCAGTTTTTATATATTTCAACGTCAAACATTCATCGATATCTCGAAACATGACAGTCAACAAACACTCATCGCTCACCATTGTTATGCATATCCTTCGCCAAATACAGATTTGTTCAAATCAACATATCAAATAATCCAAATCACTTTGTAAATATTCCGTTTAAAACCATATTTAGTACACATTATTCAAATTATCTTTTGAAGATTTAATGGAAATATGCTCTTGAAAATTTTTAAAATACAAACAAAATTTATGTCGGGTAGCGTTGTCATATTTGTCAATGATGTCACATGATGAGCTCGAATGGGCAAAATTTATCATGTGACCAACATGTTTCTTTTGTCACTACATTGTAAATTCGCTGATTCAAACACTAGATGTTCACATTTAATCTTTGAAAAATATTTGTTTGTCATTCTTGTTAATTTCATTGATGTTTTAGCATGTGTATTCATTTAATTTATATCAGACCAAAATATTGTGTGACGAAGCCGAGATGCACAGTGGCATCCTTATGCAATGAATTCGAACTGACCTCTCAATCTATGATTTCGTCTGAAAACGAGTATAATTTCTATCAAATTCCAAATGAAAACTTTAAAATAATGAACATGAATCATTTGGCAATTACATTCATACAGTTATTTCACATAGACGAGACTAGTTAAATCGTAATTTACGTTTCAGCGAGGTGGGATGACTGTTATGTTTCATGGCTGAAGTTCCAACTTGTAAAAACCGAAGATCGTAAAGTCGGTCCATGTCATGTCAAACACGTTTCGTACTTCGAATGTGAACTCAAACATGATAGAAATTCGTCATAATGGTAGGATATGACATTTATTTTACATAAATGTTTAAATTATTATCAAAATTCAAATTTACTCACCTTTTTAATCATAAAAACAGCGGACACAGGCAAATTAATTGGATCAAGATCACTGACTCCATGAACTGATGAAATAATGATTACTACCTCACTTTTTCGGTTTATGATCAATTCATATAAAAGAACATCGTTTTAGTGTCAATTTGTTTAATTTAACAATTTAAAAAACTCTATTGTTGGATGGACGACCATTTCTAAAAATAGATACAGCTAGCGGCAACTTGGCATTCAGATTTATTTCCGTAAGGTAAGTTTTCCATGGGGTAACTTGAAAAATGGCCCATATTGCACTGCTGTTGATGACACGTTGAATAAAGTGCTATACTTGGAATCAAGAATTGACAGTTAATGCACAGATACATGTTTATTTATTTCTTGAAGATTCTGAGATTTTAAAAGTGTAAGTGAAATTCTTTCTTTATTTTCACAGATTTTGCAAAAAGTAATCGATTGATGTTTTCATTTGCCGATATTTTCACAAATTTGCCATTATTTTCTAACAAGAATATGTTCAATGTCTATTATATAATATTTAATGAGCTTGCTTTCGATATTCTGAACATAATTATGTTAAATTTATGCATTTTGCATGAACTTACTATAGAATATCAACCTTTTGAATCGAATATGTAACATATGTATTATGACGTCAAACACGCACCTGTAAACAGTTTTCTGATTGTAAAATAGGTTCAGTGTTTTTAATTCATCATTTTTCAATAACAAAAATAAAAGTGCATATATATACTAATTACATCACATGAAACCCATTGATTCGGAAAATGTTATTTTTTTCATGAATCAAGGAACTTTGTAACACACTTTTATTGTATGCATGTCAAAGGGTCAAAAGTCAATGACGTATCAATAAGTCAACACCCCTTGGGCTTGATATCAAACATTTACAGGGTAGTAAACGACCTCCATTTAATACCAATTAATAATAATCAATAGAGTTAATGGTTTGTTTTATTAAACCCAAACAAATCGAGTTTCATACAATATCATTTTCGAGTTATGGTATTATATGTGAGGTTAGTAGTCTGTTTATAATTTGCCTAAATTCACCAAGCAAAATTGGCATCAATGTGCTGAAACTAATCTATCCGCAAGACCATTGAGATGGAGTAAAGCAATTGTGACGTCACAACTGCACACTTTGTAACATCATACCTGCTAGTAGAAGCAAATCTGTACATTTTTTTCGTTTGATCAATGTTATGCCTACTCTATAAATGCTACAAAGGGTTAATCATATTAGCATATGTCCGAATACTTTATGTGTACTTGATTGAATAGAAATAATGAATAACTGATTTTGAAATAACGGTTCTTTCACATCAACATTACCCTTTGTTGTTACATTGTTACATTTCAGATCGCACTATCTGCAATAGTAAAAATGACCTTAGATTGAAATCCTTGGGGGATTTGATCTTACATGTACGTCCTCAGAGTCAGACGCCAATACTGACAACTTTTCACTTGGCCTCCGTGACTTGGAATACATGGCGGTATTTGTACTATTGCAGATAGTGAATATAACAATGTTATATTTGGGAACACACTATCTAAATTTCTTATACCCTTTATTCATTTGACAATTGTTGCTGTGCATTTACTGATGATTGTCTCCCATCCATGAGTGTGATATATGGACGTAGGTGCGGTAATATGAAGTGAATAAAAAGTGAATATTGAAACGAAGTATCTATTTACTGAAATACCTGTTCTCGATATGATTTACTTATTTGCTTATTACTTATTTACTTTCGAGAACGTGTCCTATTCACTTCAACATATCTATCATACATAACATTCAGCCAAAGCAATAATTCATTTTCTCTTATCAATGATTTATTAACACTGACCACCACCTTTGGTATGTAAAGATGGACGCGAATAATGTTTAATGGTTTGATTGATTACTGTGAATTTGTTTTATCATCACCGTTAGACACAGGGGCATAACGATCACGGTTGTTAAATAGATTTTAAAAGTATTCAACAAGATTAGGACTCGTTTGATATTTGAAATGATGGCCGAAACATTGAAAGTTTATCTTTCGGTCTACTGAATACTGCAAGCAGCTCAGTATATCAGCGGTGTGTCATATATAAAAGTGGAAATCCTGAACTAGTTATTGGACATCATAGACATTATTTGAATATTGAAGCTTACATGTACTAACATGTAATATGCTTTACTATTTACGTTATCATCCTTTCCGTGCAGAAAATATCAATATGTAATTAATTGGTAAAGAGAGATTATATCCGATATGAGTTCTTTTTACATGATAATAAAACAATAAAATTCACCACACCCTGTTATGATAAATTAGGTGATATGAAAGTACAAAATAAAACCATGCCTTTTTTGCCTGTAAAAACTCAATACAAATGATACGTTCTAATTACTAAAAATAAACGTAAGATAAACGTTGTGTTTCACAAATTATGCTGAGGAAATGAGACAATATTTATCGATATACAACTTCTTTAGTCTTTGAAGGAGACGACATAGAGTGTACTGTCGTTGTGAAGTAAGTTTAATCAATTTTAATTTCAATTGATTAAATGTTTTCAAATTCCGCCCACTTTTGATACAACAATCCAATTAGTTAAGTCATTCCTGTAAAATATTAATATTTCCTTTTCATTAAACTATTATATTTGAAAAAGACTATTCCTTTCTTAATCTCACTACGGGATTAGTATAAGAAGGCCATCTGGATACTTTACAACTCTATCAAGGGTCACAGACATAATCACCTTCAATCACATGCTGACATCACAGGATCAGTCTCAAATCAAGATTGCTGGTGTAATTGAATATGTCTGGCGAATTGAATGGGATGGTATTGATTGCACTGGATCCTTGTCACAGTACTACAAGACGAGAAGATTGCGCCCTTTTATCCAATTTATATAAACATGCGTTCTATGAATGGTGTACATGGAGTTTCTATTTCCCTATTTCACCAACTATCACAATTACCCTTCCCATGTTTGAAACCTTTGAAAGACTTTCAATTGATTAATTTTCTTGAAGTCATAATAATGTTATACTTCTAGGTTGTTAACACTATCCAATCAATCAATTTTAGCTTTCTTTAACAGTTTAAATTTTGAAGGTATATGTATGCTTTCTAAATCTTTATTTGCCTCTTTACTTTAATATTAGATTAGTTTATAGTTTTACCACCTATTAGTCTATAATATATGTAATGCACATACTTAAAAAGTGAGAAATAAAAAAAAAAAAAGCATTATCGACAACAACATTCAATGTAATTAATTCTCTAACATAAAAACAGACGGAACATTTTCTCAAATGATCGTATGTTTAGTGGTATCAAATGACGTTATTGACTAAAGATGATCTTAACTTTTTAAACATTGTATTTATCGTTCTGTATCATTGTTGCAAAGTGTGCATAAGTTAACATTTATGCAATAGTGTTGTTTGTATGCATATTTTAACATTTCATTTCACATTGTTGCATTTGTTGCATATTTTAATGTTTGTTGAAACAATATTACTCTTTTTTATCATTAATTCGAATCGACTATTTTACACCATGTGATTTGTTATTTGACTCCTCAGGACTCTTTAACAAACGTCGTGGTATATATGTAATATATACACATAATAGACTTATAACATTACCGTCTGTTATAACACGCATGCCTGTTTTCTAAAATGGTTCATGCGGATCGCAAAGTCATAGTTGCATAAATGCAATAAATATCTTTTGACTTTGACAGATGAACAGACATCGTGAGATGAATGTTAAACTGTGCAAACCTGAAGTATCTAAGGATATTACATCTGCTAGTGATGGTATAAAGTGTGACATGCTTGGAAAATCAGAGTCAATGTGATTAGAAATTGTCTGATCCTAAATAAAGCAATGTCAACTTGAGATTCTCATATTTATTATTAACACTTCTGACATGTGTGTTAATTGTATGCTCTAAATATATTTGACACACTCAATTCCATTAAAATACTTCATTGCAAACCCTTTGAAGCGTTCATAAATCATTCGACAAACCGATGCAAACACACTGCCTTAGTGCATTCTTTGCAAAAGCCTATCCTTGTAAAATACAGTGCTTACACTTTCCTGTATCCTTTCGTAAACAGAGCTTCGTTAAGTGATGGTGTAATGCTGTAACGGGAGCTGATTGGATTGACACCACAGACAGAAATTCAACTTATTTACAGGACTTGGAATAATTGGTCTGAGCAGGATTAGAATGCGTCCCAGGAAATTAGGAGGCATTACATTACATGGCATTTACTATATTTGATTCTCACATTCTTTCACTGTTTCTCTTGACATGTTGGTTAATGTTTGAAGTTAAATAAATAGAGAATACTAAACGACGTCCCGTTTAATAACATATTTATGAAACGAGTGGATGGTTTTGATATCAAATGAGCGAAAGCGAGTTAGATACCAATACCATCCACGAGTTTCATAAATATGTTATTAAACGGGACGGAGTTTAGTATTTTATTTATTACACGCTCTAAATTAATGAAATATGTAATTAAAGTTCACTCTTCAATCATGTAGATGTGCGTAGGGATACATCTCTTACCATGGACGCATAACGCCATCTCACTAAACACCAAAAATAGACCAAGCAAATATCCGTTAATAACAGTTTCAATTTTGAACAAAACAATTTCAAAACACTCATTACATTAAATTGTGTTTATGTTGAAACAACAAGAATCGCAAATTGGCGAGTAAACAAAAACATCGTATTAATCTCGCTAGATCTTATGAATGATGTCAGGTGAGTGTGACGTCATCGGAATGCGACTGTTTTCGATTCAGTTAGGCTGGTTACAGTTGTACGTAGCTGCGGTTGCTTTGCCAAAATAGGCTCTGTAACACCAAGATGACAATGATACTGGGGATTAAAGTTACAGTTCTGCTGCTAGTTTTATCTAGCGAAATTTTGGGGATCAGTGTCCTTGTTGCCGATGAAGTTAACATTGACGGCACAAATTGCTAACAGAAGGCGTGAAAATGGAGTTCCGACATTTTAGTGAATGTTAAAATGTTAGGTCTAGGCTATATAAACATTGACAGTTACCTTGAAGCATTTTTTATTCATATATATCTTGGTATGGTATCCTCTGTAACAACAGACAGACATGAACAATGCCTCCACAACCTGGAAAACTTACGTGTCGACACGAAGTTACAGTAGTTGTTTACATTCTAAACAATCTAACCCATTCCGCAAAAAAAGAAGAAAATATCAAAACGTACCTTATATGATTACAATGTAGTCGCATTAATACTCAACTGACGATTGTCACATGATTCGTGGGTTGAACATTAAGTTTATTCCTTATGAATTTAGAATCTAGACTACGTCAAGTTGCATGACAAAGCCATGCAAATGGCGGTCAAATCGCGAGAACGCTAACGAGATTCAAGGGAACTAACTCTGAATCAACCCAGTGATACTGGTTGACGATAAATTGTGATAGAAGCGTCCGTACAATATTAATCGTAAAGACGTTGTGTGAAAAAACATGTCCCAAGAAATCCAGTGCGAACCCAAAGGCCATGTGACTACTGGAAAGTAGTTCCGACTGCGATCGCTTTCACGTGCAATGTTTCACAACAGTGTTGAATAACATTTCGATGTTTCACAACAGTAATATCTTCAACGAGAGTGTAATAAAAATGTTGTAATCATCATCTCACGTTAATGTTAAAATAAATACTCTCACTGTTCCTTCGTGCAACTGTACAACTGTGACAATGAAGGGAATGCAATTATCCTAAAAATACACTGAGTGAATGAGGCAGTGCCTTTAACTCTTCCATACTGGATGATTTGCACTAACAGACATTTAATAATGGTTGCTGGTGATAAAGGCAATGTTGCTGTCATAACACCGCTTCTTTGACACTATGCCATTGCAACTGGACAGGTTATGTATATCAATATATGTACATAGTCTCAGTCGTGTTTAAGATAAGTGTCTTGCAATATAACGATTTAATAATAGCTTGCATATGCAAGTCATCTGAATACCAGATTGCACATGAAGAGAAGACAACAAATGTTAATATTCTAGTGTGTGTGTATTACTTGTCGCAAAATAAATACGGGTCTCTCCTCCAAATAAGTATTTGTTTTACTATTGAAAGTGGTGTGAAAACTGTTGACGGGACTTCAGTTATTTGAGAAGGAAATACATTGATGCTAGGGTTTTGAATAATTGACAGCAAATTTACCTGTACTCGAACATAATATCAGGATATATAATAATTTTAATAATTCCTGTTTTAGTGACGTTTTATCATAATTTTTTGAGGATATATGTTAATCCATGTCATGCTATTTTTCATTAACTTTGTGATAGTAAAACCAACATACAGAGACAATCCTTTCTTACGTTGGCATTGATCCAACCCTCAACCCTTTAAACACGGAAGAGGAACACTCAAATTGAAGTTAACAAGGCATAAAAAAAATCCCTAATGATGGCAATTTTTTTCTGTAATGTTTAATATTGATTTTCACTTGCATGTAGTTAGAGAAATCCTCCTCTTCGTTGCATAATTGTTTTACTGTATAGTTAAAATAAAAAGTAGAGCCATATATTATTCAGTTTAGTTGAATGTTTTGTGTTATTGCAAATGACAGTTTATTCTTGATATTGCGATGTCTAAGTCTTGTTTGTGGTATCATGACAATATCGTCAATTTACCCAACATGCGTTAAGGTATTAGCAAAATATAGCCCCTTATGCAAATTATTTCATCTTTGTAATGTTATAGCTACCAAGACAACGTGGTAAAGAAACATTTCGTTTTCTGTGGGCAAAAAGCAATGTTCTTTATTTTATTTAAAAACATGCATTATCAAGAGTAACACCTGCTTCTGTCTGCTGTACCAGCCCTGAAGCGATTGATTGAGTGATGTTGATTTCCATGAAAAATACTTAAATTAGGCTTTGTGATGTCTTTTTAAAAAAATGTTTTATTTCTTACAACATCTACGAGGGTTCCTTGATTGATATTTTAATAGTTGAGATGATGAAAAAAAGAGGAACTGTCATGAATAAACAACGTTTTATTCTTTGTAGGCGACGTGTGACCGTTAAGCACTTGTTTGCTATATATGTATGAAACTCCCATACCGTTTCCTTTTCCTCATCTAGAAGGCTTTTGTTACATGTATATCAGTGAAATGTATATTGTAAAACAGAACAAGCTGCGGCAGAACATACTTGTTCCTTGGAGGTGAATAAATATGCATGGTCGGTTAAATATTGATAAAGCTTTAAATAAACCTTTAACATCAACAAATATATTACATAAAGACAATTGGTTGTTAATTGGACACGATGCCATGTGTTATTTACAAAATCCATCCTTAGTATTCGCTCACGTCAATAAAGTTAAGTCACAGACAATGTGAACAAGGATTATAGGAAAATATAATTTTTTTAAAATGTTTAAATCGGCAAAAATTAAAACAATCATGTTAAATTTCGCTTTGGACCCTTCTAGAGGTGAAGAAGACATGTGCCAGATTTGAAAAGGATGAGATAATTCGTTTTTCTGTAATCGATCGGACATTCTAGCTGAGAATTGCGAACATTCCAAAAATTCCCCAAATCGTGCTAAATGTCGCTCCGAAACTCTCCTAGTGGTGACGAAGACATACGATGCCATATTTGAAAAGGATTAGATGAATAGTTTTTTCTGTAAGCGATAGGACATTCTAGCTCAGATGGAGAGATGTACGGAATCATTGGTATTACTAGATACCCCCAACCGTTGGTCGGGGGTATAATTAAATACAAGTTTCATGGTGACACTACTGTTACTTTGACGTCACAACTGTAACCACTATTATGTCACCGTGAAACGATTTTACACTGCAGTAGCTTTCTTAGACTGTAGTATTTGGCGTGTTAAACAAAAAGCTATATTTAAAAGTTGGCAGGAGAGTGTTTTTCTATATCAGACATTTCAGTTACTAGTTGGTGGCTTCGATTTGTTTTACATTTTGATCATTGAAGATGCTACTGAGCGTTTTAGTTGAGATGTGAGTTTCGATCAATATGGTTAATGTTGTTTATATTAAACTTTGACGTTGGTAAGGGCTCGTCACGATGAGTCAAACAATATGACTGTTCATGGCCTGATCTCAACACTAAAGCTGATTTTAATGTAGGATGATAAGTTTATGATAAAAGACCCATGTATTCCATTTGAGTTGGTTATAAATACGTGTAATTTCTTGATGCCGGCACAAATGAAATTAACAAATGTGATATCTTTGAAATTGAAACATCAAAACATGAACGCTGACAGTGAAGGCACAGTTAATTAATTACGTGACAGGAAGTCAGGAAGTTAATCAAACATCAGGCTAATGGAATGTCAACCTCAAAGAGAATATCAACCCAATGGCAAGTAAAATAGTTCAGTAGTTCAACTGAGATATTTGGAATGAGAAATAAAGTCCGCACAATTATCTGAATGGTGAATGGTGTATCTTGTTGAACGTGTTAAACGTCCTGTATATAATTGATTACACCAGTTGTATTATTTTATTGTAAAAATAGACAGTTAGAAGCGCATGTTTGAAACAGTTTAATGATATTTTTCACTTGCCAAGGATTCAATTATGACTTCATAGTTGTCTTGATTGGCCAAATTGTATGCCTGCAAAGTCATGATCGATTAAACATTTGTGATTGCATTATTTTTGTTTGTGTGAAAGAGAAGGGGTGAGGTGAGTGGGGGATTTACACCGATTCAAAGAGTATTTCACGTATAGCTGCTCATTATGCATTTGATGACTGATTTAGTGTTAGTTTGTTTTACATGTTGTTTGAAAGAAAGTGGTTGCTTGTGTTCAGCCCTTACCTTGCATCCCGGGGGCTCAGAGGCCCATGAGCCTATTTTCATTTTGTTAATAAATTTTATGTATTCCGCAAGTTCTGTAATACTTGCATTTCGAAAATGTTAATTAACACCTAATTAATTTTTAGGGTTGTACCTACGTTTAGTGCATAAAGGGACAAGGAACATTGATTAACTGGCTCCAACAGTTGATATCGCTTGTGTGGTATCCAGCAATATATATATATATATATATATATATATATATATATATATATATATATATATATACAAGTGACGTTTCTGTACATTAAAGAGGTCATAGAAACTGTATTTATTGTCCAGTACAGCATATACATTGAACGCATAAAACAAAGAATCCAATCAGTGTCTGTCTACTATATTGTCTGACTAAGGACTCTTTTGTTTGATTTATACTTTGCAATGTTCTCCAGTTGATTGAAATAACCGCTTAAATTGAACCACTGACATTGGTATAGAGAAGAAGACAGCAAGACTTGTGGCGGGAGCCATGTGGAGATATGTGCCAATTAGTCCTGTGTTGTCTCTCTACTGCCCAGGATCTGTTCTCACTAAATGAACTGATCTCTGTCGTGTAAATCTTGTATCAGTTAATTAGGGGGTCCCAGTGTTGCGCCTCTATGGTCCGTGTGACAGTTATGGGGTGATATCACATTTATGTAATTAATGAGGACATGTTTCAGTTTGTTTGCTGTAAAGATATGAAGATTGTTTCATTCTGGTCCTTAGTTGGGGATTTGGTTTCTTGTTCCTCAACGATTCACGACCTGAATGTTCTTACAAATTGTGCAACATAAGGACGATACAAATCTAGGAAGTGGATTGAGATCAAGTATAGATTATTAAAGCAATATTCCATCCTCGATAATCCAGCGCTATTGTTCCAATAAATCTACACACAAGCGCTGGAAAACAGTAAGGGTATTTATCCTTAACCTAGTTACCTCCCTTCGCAATGACTCAGCGAAACGCATGCTTTCTAACAACCAATGAGATCACTTGAAATCAAGGGTGAAATAACAACAAGCACTCTCGTGTCAGGATCTTGGCTTTCGCAGATGATTGGGAACGCCTGGTAGCACAGGGATTTTAATCATTTACCTCCACCCGTTTTAAGGACATGAATACATCCTTCTCACGTACAGACTTCTTAAAACTTTCTCTGAGTTTCTGTCAGGTTTTCTACGCTGAATTTGTTACAAACTCTATCGTAATCGAGTGAGTCGGCCGCCGCCATGTTTGTTTCTATAAACAACGGTAGTGATGCGTTTTGATTGGTCGAGTTGTTTATGCAGATAGTTTCGTTTCTGATTGGATAACATGGACCCAGGAGGAGGTAACTAGGTTAGGGATAAATACCCTTACTGTTTTCCAGCGCTTGTGTGTAGATTTATCGGAACAATAGCGCTGGATTATCGAGGATGGCAATATTCCTGTGTAAAAATATCTTTATTTTGAAATCTGCAATATATATAGATTATTTCATTGTTTTTGCCGAATATCATTTCTATCTCATCGAGTGGAGTGCGAAAGTAATATGTTCACGAGTTGCGCAGGGGAACTGGTACCCAGCTAAAAGAAAGCTATAAACTGAGAGAACAGAAATGCAATGATATTAAAAACTAACTTAAAATATGTTACTGATATAAATTCATGCATGATATTACACATTCAAGCTGTGAAATAGTTATCATGTGAAAGAGGAATATAAGGCAAACATATATTCAAGTAAACATCAAACGATACATATTTCACATCTATTCGAAAACTTTTAAGCACTAAGATGACAACGGTACATGTATGCATAATAAAGAAAATGAAAAGACCTGAACCAATATACTTTCAAGATTTCGGTACCGTGGAATACTTGTATTTTGTAAGATCTACACACAGATATGCTATGACAACATGACACATGGTGCTAGTAATTGATTATTCATTTTGCCAAATGGGAACATCATTTGCAGATACATTGAAACACATATAAAAAATATAATTGAATCACTACTACAAAGTGAAAACTCCAAAAAATCAATCAAATTATTTATCAATGCTTTCTATTCTTTACCAGAAATATGACAGGCACGGAAAAAAGCTCTTGAGTTCTGGTATCTCTAATGAATTGTTGTCAGGCATATTATTCTAAAAGCCTAATATTTTCCGCCGGGGGAACGAATGTGGAACTAATGCCATCAGGATGTCATAAAGCACTGAAGCAGAGAGATTCTAATGGGGAGCTAATGAAGCTCAAAGAAGGAGGACAGTCGGTAATTATGTAAGGTCCCTGTTCTGGAGGAGGTTCACAGTGAGATTTAAAGGGCCAGAAGGACGTTTTTTGGCCAATTTAATTGTTTTTAAATTCTCATCTATAATGATAGTTTATGGCATTTATATTTACATAAGAGTGTAAAACATCTTGTTAAGCAAACCAATTATCCGTAGTGGTAATAACAGTGGTGCGTATAAAGCAAAATTTGCATGTCGGCCATTTTATTGTGAACACATTTTATTATTTCGAATTACAAAAACTATTCCATGGCTTTATGGAAGCGTGTATATTCATTAAATACCACTTATTATTTCGAATTCGAATGTACATTCATTTTTTAACTTGATTTTCTGTAGAGAGAAGTGTGTTTTACTATTAGTGACATTATTTTCCAAATGCATGTCATCAACTTATGATAGCGAAAATTTGTGCTACTGCCCCTTTAAGTAAAAGTCTCGATTCTTTTTTTTCTGTTAACAGTCCGTTTATTTCTCAAGGATTCGATTTATCTAATCATATGACAAAATCGTTTTATGTTTATTCTTACGATCATTACTTTATTGTATAAATGATAACTAACTAGGAATCATGTTGGAATATTGTCCAAACCATCAATGGACATGACAAATGTCCCTGTATTCTGCAAAAACATATGTTGTGGTAACTCTCATTATATTATCGAACGTTTGTATTTGAATGATCAGTGTTCAACTACAAGTGGCAATGGGTAAATACATGTCGACTTGACAACAAATAAGACAAAGACAATAATAACAATTTAATAAAAGCCATTCAATCAAGCAGTGTATCGTTTTCAAGGAAAGTTGACCCATGATGCATGTACATGAAAATACACACATGTGAAATGAAATTCAGGAAAGATTGCACAACTTCAAAACTGACCTTTGGCGTACAAGGTAACATAGTTAGGAAATGTTTATGTTTTTGTTAAACCATTTTAAAATAAAGATGGTTTTGAATTCCTATACAAATTATATCAAATAGAAATCGCAACACAATTTATTTATTTGGAGTGTTGTTATAGTTATTAAAATGTTAATACACTTCACTTCAAATGATGTCATAATTTTGCGATGATGCATCATGGATCTCTTTGGTTTCATAAAAGGGTACATCTCTATCACTTTTTTGGATGTCAAAAAGATATATTTAGAAAAACTTGTGAACAAAGGTGAGGCATCATTCGCTCTTGATGTGTGCCGTTTCGATTGTGTAAAGAGTTACTACATAATTGTCAACTTTGAAGGTGAAGTGAGTTGAGCTTTTTCGGGGTGTAACGCTGCTTTAAAAAATATTTGGCTTATATCATGGATTGCAGGTAGAAATTCGGCACCGCCATTTTGGCTTTGGAAACAATCTGTTGTTATGGCTTCCTCTAATTGACGTTAAGGATATTAATGAGAAGTTTGAAAGGGTTTCTTTATCAATAAATGTCATGTTTTCCTCAAAAGTCATGAAAAATGCTTTGTCTCTGTCGTTAATGTTGACCACCATTCCTTTGGAAATGTCCTAGTTGCATTGTTAGCGCCCACTTAAAGAAGAAATCTTTTACATTTGAAACATCTTTTATAAATGTGAAGTATCTAGAGAAAGGATCACCTGACACCATAATTGGTTCGAGAGAAACGTGACAGCATTGTATGTGAAACGGGACAAGTTTGTTATGTCACATTTTTTATCAGGAGTTTTGTAACAAACGAATCCAAAGTCTCATAGAGAATCCAATGTCTGTTGAATATAGGAGGCCCTTATCATTATTGATATATGCTTGTGATAGTAGCACTTTGGATCGTCTCCAGTCGAATAACATAATCTCATTCCTCAACTTGGCAATAAAGGCCGGCACTCGAATTTATATAATAAAGAAACTACCATGAAATTGTTTTTACATTTAGTAGCCCAATTTTTTAAAAAGACATTCAAGTTATGCACAACTTTTGATGAACCCAATTATAATTAACTGATTATAAGATTTTGAAAGTAGGACAAAATGCACTTGTTTCTCTAAGTATGAAAAAGAGGAGATTTAAAGTGTTTTCATTTTTCAATTATCATTGAGTGTACTTCAATGTAGATGGTTAGGTATGCCCTGAGAAATACATGTATTCTGACAGTTTATGACAAGAAAATAGTTTGTCAATGACAACACATCGAATTGAAAAATGTGATATCTTTTAATTGAAACATCAAAAGTTTTTCCTTGGCAGTCGAAGACTGATCAATCACGTGACATGAAGTTAATAACATTAGGCTAATGGAATGTCAACGTCAAAGCGAATATCCATTCATGTTGTCTAAATCGAATGACATGTAAACTAGTTCATTGAAAATTTAGAATATGAAATAAAGCTAAAACGGTGTATGAAGTGCTGCTGGACGCGTGGAAAATATTCAGTTTGATTCTACAACTCGACATTATCAGACGTAGTCATAAGTGGTCATCAATCACCCAGAGAATTGTTTACCAATGCTATTGTTTGCTTTTGTCCGCGATTTCATGGCGTCATGTTTATGTTGATAATCACGATTAATGCAGATAATAGCGAATCTCAAACATGTGTCTTCTTAAATCAAATACATCAACACGAGTTGATTCAAGTTACTAATATCGAAGACTTGCAGATGGTATTTTTACTTTAATCAACGATTGTTGAGATATTTTATATAAAAACACACGAGAGTGAGATTCTATAAACCGTACACAATAGTTATTGATTACTTTTCAATGACTTATTTAAATATCTAGCACAGCACTGTCATTTGACTTCAAAAGTGGCGTCTTCATGTTTATGACGCCATTGAATTATGATGCTATGTTGATTGCCACGTAGCTGACGCCGACACTGGTACTGTCAAATGAATATCTACTTGGCGATAATGGATAATGCTCTAAAGCCAGCAAATCCAAAATATTGGAATGCATTTACATAATTAAATATATGACTCCCAGGACTATGACTATGACACCCGTGGGTGGAAGCAAACTCAGTAACAAATTATTCAAACCTTTATTTTTTTTTTAAAACGGACGTTTTTATGGAAGTATTGTATTCTGTGTATTACTCGAAAACATATTCAAGCTAATGAACTACAGTGACCTTAAGCAGATATTGGACAAAGAAATAAACAATATTAGACATTATTTTTATGTCAAAATAGCAAGTTTATTATGTCTCCTGTTCAAAATTGTAAGAAACTATAAACTTTAATTGTTAACAGCATTATTAATAATAATACTTTTAATTACTATCATAGACGTAAAACAGTCTTCACGGCAGTTTTGATAAATGTAAGTGTAATTTAGACGGCCGCCTTATTAATTTGGAATACAGTATCGATCTAAGAGTGCATAGAAAAAAATCACTATCAGTTGATTATACAAATCAATAACTATTTTGAGATATGTATCTCTTTGGAATGAAAACAAACCATATTAACTGTGAATAAAGATGACATTAACTTGACCATGTCGTAATGACAGTTTAAAGGAATTACTGTAAATCAAGAGCTTTTGTTAGTGTAGGGATAAGCTATACTACAAAACAAGTTATGCATATATCGAGACTTAATTAATACATAAAATTGTTGTTGCAAAGTTTACCTTAAGTTAGTTTGACTTCTGAATACCATCTCTCCTTAAACTGATGTTTTGTACGTAAGTCAGACACAATTGAAATAGGAAAACTAACATTGTCATGGTACAAATGTCAATGTCGTAAACGCAGCGGTGTTACACTAGTTAAATTATGTCAAGTTTTAAAGAAATACACAGTTTTGAGGAAACGTGGCAAATGTACAATGCGGGAACAATACGTCTTTTATAATTTACCTGTGGAATATGACCGACTGACTGACTGACACTCGAAACATTCTTACCCTGAACAGTCATTCTCAACAAGACTACACAATTCAGAGAAGAAAATGAAGAAATACAAAACCACGTCAGTCACTGTCTAAAAAAGAGTTTATTTCCCAAAAATACAACTTTGATGGAACAGTTCATATTTGTCCAGCATTCAGTGAACAGTATTAAATTTGAAGTTTAGTTTAAAGTAAGGTACCCGAAAATGGCAAGATAATTTACGTTCATGGATATTCACAATAAAAAAACATATAATAAGAGAACATTTTCTTTCATTTGAATATCGACTTAAGAAACAATTAATTCATCTGAAAAACTCAATAAACAGTGAAGGGTATTTCAGTTGTCATCTACATTTATTAAAGATTTAGACTGATAAGACACACATACAGCAAAGACATCATACGAAACAGAAACCTGACAATCATTTTATTCTCCTAAATTGCGATGGAATCACTCAACATGCTGACTTGTTTCCCTCTGTTGTAACCATTAAACGACTTTAAAATGTATTGTTTCATAGAGTGATGTCAAATTGTAAAATTGGGATGTTAAAATACCTATTCCATTTAATCAACGTAGTAAAAAAATCGGTATGTTTGTTTAACATTTTTTCAGTATATTTTATTCTGTATTCCGTTATCTTTTAATATGGTAGTTTAGATCACATTCATTGCAAGCAATACCATTAACTGTTAGTTTATTCCTGTAATTTGTATTTCTCATAAGGCCTAAACGTAGACGTAGTGTGTCGTAGATGGTACAAAAAACATAAATTGTGTTGAAATTTACATAATAACCTTGTCCGTTAAATTCAAACTAAATTTAGATTAAACTAAAAAATATCACAAATAATACAAAAACACAACTTAATGTTATGTAGTCTATTGGACATTCAATTTGTGTTGTTAACTATGGCTTTCATGCAACATTGAGACAAATATCTACAAATAACAATTACAATAAGACATAAGGAAAAATATTCAACGTGAACGTTTGGATTCATATAGATTTCAAGTAAGTTCAAGGAATTATCACTGAGGAACGTTTATGTAAATAATGCAACCAAAATGTAAAAGGAGATGAGTTCCATTATCTTTAGATGCGAATCGTTTCCCCCAGCCAGAATGAATATATATCCAACGCTTATTTCACTTGTATCCTAATGCATATAACCTATGTAAACTTTTCACACTTAATGTACACAAACAAAATAAAAGAATGTCAAAATACATACATTCGGTACTGCAGTACTGTAGAGTAGCGATTCAAATATTAGAATATATTTGAAAAACATTAACTACAACTGAATATTCATGTTATGAGGTGTCAATATTGGACCTCGAAAGTATACATGAATATTTCTAAACTTACATCACCAGACAGGTTGATTTGCCACGACTGCTTGGGTTTCGTATATCAATTGTTTTTATTTCATTCTTTTCAATTAACATTAGTGACCTTTGATTCCTCAATGGGAGAAAGTAGATATCACATCCAATAATGTGGAAGGATATGGCTGACGTTCGTATGTCTTTAAAACATGTAACTGAAGAATTGCTGAGGAAGAGCATGTGGATTTCTGTTTCAAGTTGAAAGTACAATGCATCTGTGTAAGAATCTAAGCTCAACCATGTCTGAATGCGTTTGTCGGTGACGATAATTTCCTCTATCACTCTGCCTTTATAGTCAAACTGAACTATTTTATTTAGTCTACCTTTACTGTTTGGAAAGGACACGAAAAGCATGGATCTTGATTGGTCTGCAACAATGCTATCAGGTTTGTCGTCGATATTTACAACAGGTCGTAATTGTTTCCCTCGTGTTGTCATGCTCATGACACCACGTCTCGGGTATAAGCTTGGTAAGAATACTAACCCCTTTGATTCATCTACAGCCATATTGCTTCCCACACATATTTTCATTGTAAGTAAACACTCTTAACTGTCTATGCGAAAGAATTGAAGTTTACAGTTAGAATTGCTAGAATATGAAGTACCTGTCGCTGATTTAGCAATTATAAGTATTTGATTACTAGCAATGTAAGTTGCTGCTACCGGATAGTGAATGTCTATATACGGGTAGGGGCTAAGAGTTTTGTTTTGTACAAAATACTGGTAGATGAAATATGAACCTTGGCTTGGCTTGGGTGGAGAGAAGATGAGGATACGGGGATTGACATGGCTCAATTTTCGTTTTTCATCTGAAAGGAAAGCAAATGAATGTAGTCTTTCGTTTCCAAATCCGTTATTTTGACATATATTATAACAATGGAAGTGTTTGAATTTATTTTGAAGGGGCAGTAGCACGTGTTTTTATCGCTCAAATAATTCAATGACATGTATTTGAAAAATAATTTCACCAATCGTAAAACACCCTTCTCTCTTCGGAAAATATAGTTAAACATGAGTGCACATAGCTCAGTAAAGCCATTGGGGATCGTTTTTGTCATTCGAAATAATAAAATGTGTTCACATGCAATTTTTGGCATTTTTATAGGCAACACCGTTATTACAACTACCGATAATTGGTTTGTGTAATAGGATCATTATAAATTGGAAATTGCAAAATAAAATTTGCAAAAAACGTGCTACTGTCCCTTTAACTTGTAAAGACAATTTATCTTATTTAACTGCGAGCTCGGACCACGAGCCTAGATTTGAAGTTGTATTTTGAGTTCAATAAATAATTAAAAGTAAAAAGTTACCTTTGTGACACCTAGTTTTCCCCTCGGGACATGTGTATCTATCCTTAAATATATCGTAATCCAATGGCTCGTTCTTCTATGTCAAAGACAAACAGGTTACCATTAGTTCATACCAAAATGTGTGTAAGTAGTTAGTAGTATATGAAACCGCTGTGCCACGTGTATACTCAACAAGGCAATGACAAATTATTTTAATCTTGATGTGGCATATGTATGACTAAAAATTTGGAAATACCCCCATCAATTATTCTACATATAATTTGCATATGCAGTCAAAGAAAGGTGGTTGTTGACTTCATTGTTGCTTTACATGTAAACTCATTCAATAACATAATTATGTTTCAATTCGTTTTTGAAGATATCGTTGTTTAATAAATCTGCAATGTTATTACACATAGCGTGCTGCCGATTGAAGTGGCGTCATAATAGCAAAAACATGATGTCACAATACCAGCGCAGCGGTCTCAAAATAGTGTGTTCAACATGTATCGATGCCTTCGAGGAATTCAAATCTTTGATTAATAAATAAAATACTAAACTCGGTTCCGTTAAATAACATATTTATGAAACTTGTGAGATGGTATCATTCATTAAATCCTAAACCACTCACTCGTTTCATAAATATGTTATTAAACTGTACATCGTTTAGTATTCTCTATATATTACCTCCACAGGGGGTTTGCTTGTGTGGCCTTTAGTAGTCAGATAAGTAGATGCTAATGTTCGTTTAACACCTGTAAACAAATATTTGCTTGTAGAAGAATAACTTCCTTTTTGGAGATAAGTATAATCATTCAAACATTACTGTGTTGAAATGTGTATTCATAGAGAAAAATTAACTGATTAAATGAGCCATTTACTGATAGATATGACTTACTAGACATTTAAAGTTACAAGGAAAGTCACATCTACGTAGACTAACAAAAACAAAAGCACACTTACGTGATCGGCACAGAGCTTTTCTTTTGCAAGTCTGAAATATTTTGAATCTCTTGGAACATTGACCGCCAAGAATAACTGGATCTGTGACCTGAGGAAAAAAGCAAGATGTGTTACTATTTTAATGAATTATCCATACATTACATATTTATGTAGTGAGTGTTGATTAAAAACAAAACACCACATCCTTATATCCGTTATCCTTATGTACGTTTTGATGTAGTCTTCAAGGATAATGGGTAAAATGCCTATGACGTTGAATCATTATTTGCCACAACGACTGTCCACTTCACGTTGAAGATAATTTTATTATAACAGATTCTTCCTTTATTTAAGTCTCAATTGCAAAAAAAGGATTGAAATATTGTCAATTTTCATATTTCAAATCTTGAAGAAGGTTGTCTGCAAAAACATTATTTAGTCATTATCTACCATTCAGGTTACAAAGTCGAGAATCAATCTACCCTGTCAAACAGGTATCATTGATGTTCACAGTTCGTCATAATAAAGGATTGATGTGCCAGAGGATTGTATCTTAGCTAACTTCAAATGCAACATACCTTTTTCATTGTTATCACTGAATGACCATCTGTAATTCTGATGTTGATATCTCCCCGGTTCTCTGGTGTATCAGAATAGACAGGCTGACAGGACAGAGTCAAAATAGTAAAATCAGCTGAAAGACATCCAAACCGATTTAGACACAAATCTCTGCACTGTAGTATACCATACTTGGTTACTTCTCCTGTAGCTAAGGGGATATTAGTTGTCATTATAGTACAAAACGTGAAGACACCGCTAAGGAAAGGCATACTCGTTGCAAAAATGTCAAAAGATTAGCTGCAGAAAACTATTTTAGCTCTCCTGTCATTAAAATATTTTGCCCGAGTAAAATCATATCGTGATAGAATATGGATACACTGGATACATTAATATTAAAGATACAAGAATAATTAGTATTTAAGCAGTAGAAGAAGGCTGCATGTGAGATTTAATCTGTATACCTAATTATACTGTACACGTATTTCTAACAAGATAGAAATGTTAAGGGAGTTATTTTATAATTTTAAGAAATCATTTTGTTTTTACTATATTTTTGTAATAATCTGTATTTCATGTGTATGGAAAACGATCTGTTTTGCCTAGTCAAATATCATCAAGTATTATAATTTTGAAATATTGACAATTCAATCTCTCGCTGCAAGTAAATAATCAAAATAACATCCTGTAGAGTAAAACGAGCCTGTAGACTAAAACGAGAAATCACGAGAAATCATGAGGTGAATGTGAAATGCAAAATGACTAAACAAAATCATAATGTATTCAAAATGAGTTAAGTCAAAGAAGCTTGTCAAATATGTCCCATGTCGCGAATTCTTTATTTCCTTCAGTTTACACCGAAGATCAGCAACAATTTTACAAATACATTATTAATATACGAAAATTTACAATTGACAAATTGGAGTATATAAACGTATATACAAAACTGGTAGGCAAGAGGAACCGCTAGTGGACATTCAACATGTAAACATGTATATACCAGCTTTATAAAACAATTATAGTTAAAAAAATATATTCACATTGATAAGCCATCTACTAGTAGTATGTAAGAGAGATAATAGAGCATATTAACCCATAACGTGTAATATTGTAACAGGTGGCGTCTTATTTTAAAAACAAAAAAGTTTAGAACAATGGTTTCCCAAGTTCCATGTTCAATATATCGGTTAAAATCAGTTATGCCCCGAGAAGGAAAGCTAACATGTCTGTTTCATCATGTTGTTCAAATGCAACATACGTTTCCGCTTCAAGAAAATCTATCATACACGTAAATCAATTATTTCTATCACAGTTAACATGTTCACAATGTAACAATATTTGAGTATCATAGTCGAAAGTCTGTTTATGGCAAAGTTTGCACTCGGTAGAAATTTTACAACGTGATGAAATTTGTATGCATACTCGAAGGGCAGATTTAAAGTCAGGATGTAGATATGCTAATTGCCAGAGAATATGATAGCTTAGTTTGTTATAACACGTTGGTATAGACACATATTTGCTTTAAAGGATGTTCTCATAATCCATGAATGTTCCTCGTCACTATGTACAGACGTATTTACAATTCGTCGACATTTATAATTCGAGGGGAATACGCCTTTTGTGATATAATTTTCAACATGTACAATTAGATTATATTTGAGAGTATTGACAGCAGATCATTGCAGATTGTAGGAGATGTTGTGGAGGTTGAAATTGCTGCACAACATTTTTGGCAAAGTTGTTTCAGGAAAGTTTGCATAGGCGTCCAAAACATATATGATATTTCAATGAAAACCAAGGAGTGGTCTCATGCATGTGTAGCAGCCGACAATCATGACTATCTCACCTTTGTACTCGTGATAAGACATATTAAACGCTAAAGAAGTAAACTGTCTTCCTATCTATTTTATTAAAGTTTCCAAAATTACGTTTCACTTAATGGCTGCAGCAAGCCAAAGACCCTTGTCCTGTTGTCATTTAAACATCGAAATTGTCTGTTTGATAAGTGTGGGTAAATTTGCCATGAGGTTAAAGCTATGAAATAATTAATGAAGGAACTATCACTGAGCAATGTCACGAAATAAAATACCTAAAATACCTCTAAGTCAACCAGAAAGCCATAGTGTTATGGCTTACTACTTAGCAAAACATTTAATTTACAAACAATTGTAAATTGTTTAATTCCTTCACGTGTGATATCCTGTTCTCTATTTACACATTTTGGCGATCAAAATAAAAAACAATATTCAGTAAAGTTTTTCTGTAACATATGTATATGTTGTGTTGTCTTCATTGTTTCCTGATTCTTATTTCAAGGGTGAAGTTGACTAAAATAAATTCTGCTTAGCCAACATTTTAGTTTAGTGGGTCAATGATCCTTTTGTTTGAACTATCTGTTATAATTTCTTTACATTTCATTTAGCTTTCCATTCAAGGTATTTGCAGTCTACAATAGTTGGATAATGATGATACGCTCGGTAAACGTTTTTAATATTTACACAAACACATACTTATGTAATATCGTTTGTGAAAGTTGTACAACTTGAATGATCTAATCAATGTAATTTATCTTTAATACTATGTTCCTTGATGCGTTATTTAATCCATGTTCATGTTATAAATATTGTGGGTAGCATTTACTTACATATAGTAACTTCTATATTATTGACTTTGACCATTGTTTCCCATGTGATTCTAAAACGTTGATTATTTACGTTTAGACCCAACATGGCGCTATGCTCAAAGGGCTCCTATACGGACTTATTTAAATTAAATTAGAATCATGATTTGCGCAACTAGGCCGTTAAAGGAAAACTAGTCTCACTAAAGTGTCGAGATAAATCTTATGAGCCACCTGATGATGTCTATAAACACTGATGTCCCTGATTCTACTAACATTGTTGTCCGTGATTCCATCAACACTGAATTCCGTGATTATATCAACACTGATCACAGGACAACAAGTGGTGGAATCCGCTTTTCCGGATCCTTCCAGATTCTTCCGGATTCTTTGGAATCCGCCAAAATTTGGGAGAATCTGGAAGATCCGGCAATGGATTCCACCACTTTTTGTCCTGTTGATGTCCGTTATTCTATCAACACTGATGTTCGTGATTGTATCAACACTGATGTCCGTGATTCTATCAACACTGATGTCCGTGATTCTGTCAACACTGATGTTTGTGATTCTATCAACACTGATGTTCGTGATTCTGTCAACGACTCAACACTGATGTCCGCAGTCACTACAATAAAGCTAGGAGTGCTCAGTATCCAATTAAACACTGAGATACTGAGCAACAGGAATTGCATTCATAACGGGAAATTAAAGGAGTTAAAAGTCTACATGTCAACCTTGGAAGCTTCTTCAGATGCTGCTTTTGATAAGCTCAGGGGTCGATTGCTGTTCCTGTAACTAGTAAATTTGGATGCAATTATTTGATTGAAAGATGCTATGATATAATTTGTGATAACTATTGAAAACAATCAATTTCAATTCAAACATGTTTACAGTCATTCAAATCTGTATCCACTTCAATAGCACCATTGTTGCAAGTGTCTAATTATATTTAATATTTAGTGAGGTGAGTCTGACCATTGACGATTTAGATGTTGATTTGCCTGAAGATATCAGAACGAGTCCGACACTTGATGTCTTAAAAACAAATATGAAAACTTCCTTGTGCTCACTACAACAGAACATAATATTGTAGACTCACGGACCACTGCGCTTTTGAGTAATGCTACATTGGAAAAGGCCCTTTTACAAATGCATAACATTATTATTATTAGTAGTAGTAGTGGTAGTATTATTTTAGGATGTTGTTATTGAATGGCGCAGTTTTCGGTTATATTTGAATTTCCTAGGATCATGTTTATTTCATACTTTATTACCTGTTTTCACCAGTGAAATTACTGATTATAAAATGTGAAATACAAAAGAAGTATCTCTTTGTCTCTACTTGTTACCTAGATGCCTGCTTGTCAGAGGAAATGGTTTCCAAACTGTCAGACAAGTAGAAAGTCGCCGTTATATTCTAATTGCTTGTACTTATTGTACTTAATTCATTTATTATATAATTTAGAGTGAGATACTCAATTCTATCAGTGAAATAAACCCTCTATCGATCTACAGTGGCGATAACCTTTATCACCACTATACTGAGTGACGATAAACTTTATCACCACTCGAGTGACGTCATCGGGACAATGTTATGACGTCATATTGTCAGCTTGCGAAGGCTGGACGTTTGCCGTTGAATCACTCAACATCAACATAAAATACAGAAATAATCATATGATAAATATTTGTCGAGAAAAGACAGATATCCTCTATATATACATGTAATTTGCTTTGGATTTGTGAAATATGTTCAGTGTTAAACATCGCGAACAAATTGTAAGCTACATTTGATACATTCGCCTATACGTGTATGATGTTTCTATCGTACATTAAATGAGTTCAAAACGATATAAAATATTTTGAATTAACTTTAAACATAGAACAGTTTTTCCCGAATTGATTTCGTTGTGAAGATACCATACATATTCCTACGTCATAGAATCAACACGCAGTACATTGTACTATGACGATTACTCATATATGTAGGCCTAAACTGAAAAACTACTCAAATAAACTGTCAAATTAGTTTTAAAAACACAGATTCACAAGGTATAATAGCACACAGCATACAACAAAGTGATAATGGCAATAGAGGACTTTGATCCAGGAAGATGATATCTATTCTGTGTTCTGTAATTAGTTTACTTACTTTTTTACTCGTACAAAATACATTTAATTTCAGATAATGAGATATATGCTTGGTTTTCAACAAGAGGTCCAATATGTATCTAATAATATTTAGTTTTAAACAAGCTATTGACATGCAAGATTCTCTTTATTTTGAACCAGAAGAACCCATTAGTCTATGAATTATTAACATACAAAATATTATTGTGTTTACAATTTGATAGATGGGCTCTCGTCACCTTATATTTGTATTAACAATTCAATAATTGCTCGATGTAATGACATATTGTAATTACCTTTCGACTTAAAATTATTATTTTTATTTAATTTTGGAACTCACCATGAAAGTGTTCATAACACGATAAGATACAATCAGCTATCGTGGCAATTTGTAATCATCACAATTTATACCCCTTGGGAAGTAATTGTCTTTGTTGAGGCTTATGTGTCCTTACCACCATTGTCACTTAACATATTTCAATGTCAACAATTTGATTTTCATGTTTATTAATTTCTTCATATTAATGTATTTTTTTTAATTTTAAAATAGGACGTTCTTAAAGTTTGCAGTCAGCCTTTAAATGAGCTGACTAAGATTTTCAATTTATGTTTAATTATGGCCTCAATGACTCACAGCACAAAAAGTGATGGAATCCATTTGCCGGATCCTTCCGGATTCTCCCAAATTTTGGCGGATCTTGAAGTATCCTGAAGAATCTCAAAGGATCCGGCAAGCAGATTCCACCACTGTTTGTCCTGTGAGTTGTATTCATATGGTTTAAACATATTTTATTCATCAATGAAATGAATTGGAAAACAAGCTGAGAGCTTATGTAAATGCCGTTCCAAAATTATCAATTAGTTACATCAATACCAACTTATATTGACCGTCTTATATCCCCTCAGTTCTAAACTTCAAATAGGACGTTCTTAAAGTTTGCAGTCAGCCTTTAAATAAGTTGACTAAGATTTTCAATTTATGTTTAATTATGGCCTCAATGACTATATTTGAGGTGATTTGTGGACGAAAATCGGCATTATACGTATTTGTTCTTATACCAATAGTTTGTCAAACCCAGGCAGTCAAGCACCGCCTTTGTCTCTTTAAGAAGTGACACATTACCTATCTAAGCCTTTACTCTGACCTTTGACCGCACTCTGTCAAGTTATGGCAATTAACTCGCTCGAACCAGTGATTATGTAATAATAATAATGAGGATACTTATATCGCGCTGAACTCCACTACACAAAGGGCCATGCTCAAAGCGCCACACACATTATTACCCTGGTGTAAGGACCAACATCGTTCCTTTTTCATTCTCAACTCCCTTTGGAGTATGCAACCTGGGCTGCCATTTAAGGCGCTCGAAGGTTATCTATCACATTGCCTGCACTTCCAAACCAGGTACTCAATTGTACTGCTGAGTGAACAGAGGCACATTTCAATAAAGTCCCTTGCCCAAGGTGACACCATGAGCCCCTCAACTCATGTCTCAGTGTGGGGCAGGGAATCACCCTTCAAACTCTCAGTTTTCATTCAGCAATGAGGCGGGTAACCCAACCATCCAGCAAGCCACGGCCGTTGATGCTTAACTTAACTGATAGCGGTCGACTGAGCTATGCACAGGACCACGTGCCACCATGTACTGTACATCATATTGCAAATATAAACCTCGGAGCTGTACGAATTTAAAGTTGATAAAATTCAATACGGATATTATATTGAAATTTGTGCTAAAGTCTTGAACAAGTGGAATGGAAGCTAAATATTAAATAGGAACTGTTTTTGAAGATATGGAATGAAAAAACATAAGAAATAAACTTTAATATATATTTGAAATTTGAGTTTGTCTTACATGAAATTGGAATAGAATTGAAATGGATTGAGTGTTGTATACTCGAAAGTCAACATTGTCAAGAATAGAAATACATGTATGAATATGGAATTGTTTATTGTTTATATCTACATTAAAGTTAATACACGTGTTTTCATGATCATGTTAAAAACGTACTCACTCCACTGTTATTGATGTTACTGATTATACCAACATTGGAAGCAAGGGTCCAAACATATACATAATTACAAACAAATTCAATGTTTGATATAAGATGATCCAAAAGACATTAAACTTAACTATAATGAATATTAAACATTCACTATAATATTTTAAGGATGAATATCTAGGTTTATTCCAAAATTTAAGAATATTAGAGATGAAAACTTTTTTTTTCGGTCAATTTTCTTCTGGTGAGTACAACATTCTGTTGTACCCTTAAAGGGGCAGTAGCACGTTTTTTCACTCAAATAAGTCAATGAAATGTATTTGAAAAATAATGTCATCAATTGTTAGACACCCTTCCCTCTTCGGAAAATCAAGTTAAAAATGAATATACATGGTTCTGTAAAGGCCATGTCAAACGTTTTTGTCATTCGAAATAATAAAATGTGTTCCCTATAAAATGGCCTCAATGCAATTTTGGCTTTATACGCAACACCGTTAATTATTACCACTACGGATAATTGGTTTGTGTGATAAGATGTTTTTTCCCTCAAAATACGTGCTACTGCCCCTTTAAGATCACCGTTTTAGAATGGCGTCTCCTTGTCAATTCAAACAATGCGAAGTCTAGCCGCATTTTCATCCTTGTGCTGTTAAGCTCTGTTCTAGTCATGACATGTACTTGTTCATATTTTCATCAAAATCATTCATTTTTGTGACAATGATATTATGAATTGAATGAAGACTGAGATAAAAAAAATTACTGGTGTTGTAATTTCATGAATGAACCATGTTCTGTTTATAAATTGATAAAGTAGTCCAGAAATGTCAAATTTAATTGTTAGCCAAATCAAATTAACGGTAGTGTCACGAAGTACCACGTGGGTATGAGTAATATTCCACTTTTGTCATGAAGAACTCAATTAATTACAATTCATGTCAATTAGTAAAACATCATGATGTTATATGTTTGACAATGATGAAAGATTTAACAACAGTGAAATTATTTTATTAAGAATCAAAATATCACAATATGTATTACCTTTAAATTTAGTATCAAACAAATCTGGAAAGAAACACATGTATTAATTGACATAAAAATGCAAATTCAACAAAGAATAGAAAATAAGTTGAATTAACATATGTAATGAGGTCCTTGAGTGTATGCTCTTAACTTCTTCAATTCATTTATTGGTTGAGACTGTTCGCTATAAAAGCCTGTCTTAGAATGTATCGTGAACTTTCTAGAATACAGCTACAGTTTAATCCAAACAAGATCAAGACTTTACAGTGATCATTTAACATTTATACAAGGTATACATTAGCAACTAACAAAATAGTGGAGAATGAAGTTTAAAGTGATGGACAAATGTTTGACTGAGGAGGATCTAATTGACATTTTCCTTATTATATTAGAACCAAAAGGATAATAAATAACCATGACGTAAAATCAAGGCAACAAAAAATATACACACAAGCTGTAGCAAATCTTCAAGACGTTTAACAGTTTTTAAAGTTCTTCACTGAGTAACATAACATATTAAAATCAACAGATATAATACATCCAATACGTCTAGAAAAGACATTCAATGTTACACAGCGTTACCTAACTAGGAGTATATCTAATAACTTTCATCTTCCTTCGTAATACTGTCTATCTGGAATTATTAAAGAGGGATATGTTGCAACATATCATTTTTTCGAACGGTCTTTTTTTTAATTACATTTGACCTTTTATCCATGTTTGTGTTGAATTCTATCTGGTATATTCTGCAAAAATAGTAAATCTCTAACACGAAACAAATGAGTCACTTTACCCTTCAGTGAATACACTCGAACATTAACATTATGTTTGTAAAAGCAGGCTAAAACGGCGAGATTCTTCCAGTTAGAGATCTGTGTTTCACGGTCCGTTTTCTGAGGACATCTTGCAAACTGTTTTGGGTTATGAACATTAATATGGGTGAAAAAAACATCATCAGTAGAGTATCTGAGCACATACATGCTCTTCGACAGAAGGTGTGCAGACAAAGCATCTACCTTTACAGTCATGAGTGTTTTCTTTTTGAGGCTTTGTATGGAGTCATAGTTGTACAAATAGCATTTATACTGGTAATTGTCATCAAGCCATTTGTACTCGCATGTAAGCAATAATTTAGACTCTGCATGTCCGTTAAAGCAACTTGGACATATCTTTGAGCTCGTTGTTGCTATGATATGACCTTGGGGGAATTCTCTCGTGTGATACACCTTCACATCAAACTCGCCTTCCTTTGATCTGTACACAGCATAAAATATGTATTCGTTGATTTGATCACAATAAACGGCTTTTATTCGCTCCTCTAATACTGTTTGTCTTCTACTACCATCAAAACACATCGATGACAATTCCCTGATGTACTTATATTTAACGTGTAAGAAGAACAAACGACAATGTTCCATGTCCAGAAAAATGTCTTGGGTTCGCCGTGGAAACTTCATGTCAACAAAGACAAATTTGGGAGTGGCAGCAGGTTTGGTGAGTGTCAATGTCAAATCTTGACCTTTATATGAAACCGCTATCATGAAGTCACCCTTTCCAAAAAGCGGCTTCCCATAGTTGGGTAAGTTGCATGAACAAGGTTCTTCTGCTTGGACGTTTGGGGATTCTGTTGCGAGTAAGGTTTTTGTTGTAGTTTGATGATGGTTGACTGTCCTGTTTGATATTGCTATTTTAGAAAATAACACTTTTGAAATATATGTGCTTTCGTAGTTCCTAACAAACGTTTTGGTAACAATAGTGGAATTTGAAGTAATGTTTGGATATGTGGTGTTGAACATTCTGAACAAAACCCCCTCTTTCGAAACAGTTGTCAACGCAACACATTTGCAGCGTGTTACTCTAGCACAAACAGTCAGACTTTCCAATGAGCTCCTGGCAACGAAGTCGGACTGAACCTCTCCGCAAACATAATTAAAAAGTGTAACAAAGATAACATGTTGAACTAGATCCAGCATATTGCTACACAACATCATCCTTATGAAACACAAGACTAACAATATTCACAAAAAAGACCACAGTCTTGTTCCGGTGATGTGATACAGAACTGTTGGAACTGGCCAGATTATTGGTTTGGACATCAATATAACTGATTATTTTCATAGGAAATGTATTTTATGGGCCTTACTCACAAACAAATATTGGTTACACCATTTAGACATGAACAAACGGACATTCATTGTTAAAATGGCCAATACATTATTTTCAAATTCAATAAAATCACATGTTACTTGGTAATTGGAAAATCATTTGCATTTCCATTTACAACTTTTATTTGAAGGACTTAGTACATTGAATCAGAAATAGGGTATTTCAACTCTAGTCGCATTTCTGTATGTTATTTCACCTTAAACCACAAGACCTATTTTTACTAGTTAAACTACAATAAATCAGATGTGTCGTCTTTAAATACTAGTTTAGATCACTGTATTCCTCCCAGGGATGTTGAACGGATCTGATATTGAATCAGTAATTAAATGTCAGCATAATTACCTACGATTTTCTGAATAAAACCTTTTAAATTTGTGTTGATATTTTACGTCTTTGGCATATTATTTTTTTCTTAAATTTCGCCATTTATTATTAAAGTTTTAACAATATATAGTAACGTTAGAAAGTCAAACATCTCATTACACCACCTGATCCGTAGCCATAAAAAATCGGTTATCCGCATTGGTAGAAAATAATGAGATGTATGAAGCAACAATTAGGTAGAGGTCTCATACAATTTTGAGATTGTTGAGCTATCACTACCTTCGAGAACTACCTAACAGCTCATAAACTTTGTTATTCTTTCGTGTCTTTGTATACAGTGTGTGAGTTAGACCATAACGTTTTGCGCTTAAAAATAATAGACTTGGTCTATATTTAGACTTGAAAACACCTTACTAATTATTATTACTTATTTGGGGTCGAAAACATTTGGGAAAACTTCAGTGTATATATTTCACGGAGATAGATATTTGGCAAATTTCCTATATGGTCATCAACATCATTGATGGCTTTTTAAAGCATCGACATCACTACTTAAACTTGAACTAAAACATTTTGACAGTGACTCTCACATTGTGTCATTTAACATTATTACAAGTTTACCATTATTACAAGAACGGGATTTGGCCAGCAGAAACTACTTTATGTTCTTTTTAGAAGTTCATTAAAATTGTAATTTGCGAGTGAGTTTTTTTCTTGCGAAATACAGTTAAGGAAATGATAATGACCCATGGCTCTGGAATCATGAACACATCTTAGCTAAACTTAATTCAATTATGATCACTACCTTGCTAAATGTGAATTTGAAATAAGTACTTAAATATTAACCTCATTATCATGTTTCGGTGATTTTATTCCATGGTGAATTTAAGCTTAATACAAAAAAGTCCATTTGCCGGATGCATTATCAATATTGCAAAAGTTGGCAAAGTTGGAAAATCAGTCAAGAACAATACACACAAACTTCATGTCATCATACTTAATTATAAATCTTTGGATCGGGTTGTTCCAGCTCATCGGCAACTAAAATAGGTGACAAATCGAGCAATCCATTTTTTGTAATCGGCAATCGTAAAGGCTATAAAAAAACTGAAAACACTCGGATATGTTAATTTTCCGAGAACTGAAGATCAGACATGTCAAAACGAATTTGAGGTCTGCCGCATAATAATAGGGGACGATCAAGACCGACCTGACAGCCAGTTTCATTGGTCTTAGTAAGATCTTATATATGTCACATAGTGAAGCTTAAATACGCTCTTATATTAATGAGAATGAGCGGTCGTTTTAATTCAAACGCATTACAATGGCCATTCAAAGAGACATTGACTCACATGGCTGAAACGAACAATGTACATTCTTTTCCTTTTTTATTTTGGCAACACTTATCTACATTTTCAGTGAGAACGCATTGAATGATTCACATTGATCAAAAGTTTAGATACACATTTTGCATACAACCAAACTGTATGAGAAACAAATTGTCAAATTTCAATGTTTTGTACATATCCACATATGCATTATCATAAGTATTGCAAGAATAGAAAACACAAAGATCACAATGTTGCACTTTTGATTTTGTATTTTTATTTCGAAATATGAATATGTTCCTTGATACATCTGGCGGTATTTACATAATTATGTAGTATTTACACGGACTTGTTATACATGTTCTTACAGCAGACATACACAATATAAAAACATAAATTTTAATGCATAAAACTGCAGGTAAATGTCTATTTAGTCCTTCATTTACACTGTGATTTACCTAAACGATTAAGTTTTTACACAATTCGTTATCCACTGACCCAAAACCAAATTACAAATACATCAGATTTAAGAAGACTCAAATCTTTATTCCCAAATATATTATGGATAATGGAATCTATCTGTCTGTTTTAAAATTAGATTATTTGCTTTTGTAAAAATGAAAAGAACCCGAATCCTTGATTCTAAGCAATGATGTTTGTTATCTGCCCTTGATATCTGATAGTCATATTTATTTAACCTGTTTATATCTACAAACGTTCTCGATAACAACTAAACCCACAAATAGATTATAGGGTTACATAAGTAAGTTGAAACGCTATTGAGAGTTTATAAATATTGAAGGTTGATAAAACTATATATTCGATTTCTTTTAATAAGGAATGAATCTTTACATCACCACACATGATGTCTTGTCATGTTTTCTTTGATTTCCTAAATAAGTTAAACTTCGTTGCGTATTCGCTTTTAGTACTCTGATACATCGCTGATCATTATATTTAATGAAGTAAATATCACCAACAATAATGTGGAAGGCTATTGCTGCATATTTGATGTCCTTAAAGATTTTACTCGAAGAATTTCGTGGGACGAACATATGAATTTTTGTTTCAAGTTGAAAATACAATGCGTTTGTGTGAGAATCGAAGCACATCCATGGTTGAATTCGTTTGTCAGTGACGAGAATGTCCTTCACAATGATACCATTGTAGTTATACTGAACTATCTTATTAGTTCTACCTTTACTATTTGGAAAAGAAAGGAAGATCATAGATCTTGATTGATCCACGGCAATGCTACCTAGACTGGCATTGGTCTTTGTAACCCGTTTCAGATCGTTCCCATCCCTTTTCATGACCATAATAGCGGGAAATGGATACGTACTTGGTAAAAATACTAATCCCTTTGATTCATCCACAGCCATATTGCCCCCCACACAAATTTCCTCTGTGTGGAAACACTCTGAACTGTCTATGAGGAAGAGTTGCAGTTTACAGTATTTCATACTTGAGTAAGAAGTACCTTTCAATGAAGTTGCAGTTATCAGTATCTGATTAGTGGCAATGTAAGCAGCTGCTACCGGATACTCTATGTTTATATATTGATAGACAGTGACAGTGTCGTTTCGTACAAAATACTGATAGACGGTGGTATTGGAATGTTGCCCTGGTTTGGGTGGAGAGAAAATTAGAATACGGGGAATGATTTCGACCCCGTTCAGTTCCTCATCTGAAATGAAGGCAACTAGATGTAAAGTTACATTTTTCATAGCATCTCTTTTAATATGAATATATATATATTTAAGTCCGTACATATGATATAACACAGGACAAAACGTGGTGGAATCCGCTTGCCAGATCCTTCCAGATTTCCCAAAAATTGGCGGATCCTGAAGATTTCGTAGGAATCCGGAATAATCCAGAAGAACCTCGCAAGCGGATTCCACCACTTTTTGTCCTGTGTAACCATGGACATTTTTATTTTAAATGAATCCGTTTGAACTTGTAAAGACAATTTATCGGATTTTCACTGAGAATTGATCTGTAATCCAGAGTACCCTGATCCCTTCCGTATTTATTTGGAGATAGAAGTAAAACAGTGTCTTCGTAGCTCAGGTTGCATACTCCAAGGGGAGTTGAGAATGAAAAAGGAACGATGTTGGTCCTTATACCATGGTTATGATGTGTGTAGTGCTCTGAGCACGGCCTTTTGTGTTGTGGATTTGGCGATATAAGTATCCATATTATTATTATTTATTATTATTATTATTATTATTATTATTATCATTATTTTTTTTATTTTTTACAAATATTTTGTTACCTTTCTGACACAAACTTTTCTCCTCGTGACCTTTGTATCTCTTGTCACACACATGTATACCACCATCCAATGTGTGTTTTTCCTAAGTCAAAGAGAAGCACTTAAATTTAAATACATCATACCAAAATGTTAAGGAAACACTTATTGTATGAACATTCTTTGCAAAGTGTATAGTTCTGCAAACCAACAACGACGTATTTGAATTGTATTTTGTCATATGCACATGTACGCTACAAACAATTTGAAAATGACAAATCTTTAGTCAAAGTTTAATGGAATAAAGGACCAAAGGTGGTAACATATAATTGCTTTCTGTGGATGACATACATGGGAATTGTAATGGGTCTAACTTGTTTTGATTTGGGCAATGTTTCAATGGAGCTTCACAAATGATCAAAACGTAAGAATGCGCAGATAAGTCGGTGCATTCGTGCGAGGTAGTTTATATGATGAGGTTACCATTTTTTCAATTTCAATTTTTGTCACATACGCATGGCATAAAAAAGAGTATAATGCAATTTCATTCATACTACCTCTGTATTGGTTATGGCAGTTTGATTACTTGACAATGATTTTCCGTGAACATCTGAAAAATAAGATTTACTTTAGAAAAATGGTTTTCGTGTAAAAATAAGTACAACTGCTACCAATTTGTTATGTTTGAAAATGAAGAAATTAGTTGGGCTGTCAGCTTATCTAGAATATATGAGATAATCATATTGTAGATATGACTTTCTAGAAGTTCATAACATCAGTATTTATTCAAATGGAAGAGCACTGACTTGATCGGCACAGAGTTTTTCCTTTGCGAGTCTGAAATATTTTGAATCTCTTGGAACATTGGCCATCAACAATGACAGGTTCTGTGACCTGAGGAAAGTAGAAAAATATGGTTTTATTTCTTTTTAAAACACCCATAAATTAAATGTTAATGTAATAACCTACCAAACATTTTGCCTTAAAGGGGCAGTAGCACGGAAATGTATTTGAAAAATAATGTCACCATTAGTAAAACACCCTTCTCTCTTCGGAAAATCAAGTTTAAAAATGAATATACACGCTTCCATAAAGCCATGGGAATCGTTTTTGTCATTCGAAATAATAAAATGTGTTCACAATAAAATGGCCGCCATGAAATGTTTGCCTTATATGCACCACCGTTATTACCAAAACGGATAATTGGTTTGTGTAATAAGATGTTTTACCCTCTAAAGTAAATATAAATGGCATAAACTACCGTTTTAAATGAAAATGGAAATTTGAAAAAATACAATTTGCAAAAAGCTTGCTACTGCCCCTTTAAATGGGCCGATTCGGTTAAAGTGATACTGGACCAGTACTGGTTCTTAACCATTAGCCAGTATGCCTTTATGAACATTATCAGCCAGTACCAAACCAAAACTTTCCCAGGACAGTCATGTTTGGTGGGAAGTGGAGAAACAATATTCAACACGCTTATATCCTATTAGTTTCGATGTACTCTTCAAGGATCATGATTACATTGTCTATGACGTGACAATTGTCATGTAAGTAGAAATTAAGTTACCTTATGAGCAGAATTTCATGATAAAAAAATCTTCTTTTATTTCAATCACCATGAGATAGAATACATAAATGGAAAGGTGACAGAGGAAATATTTCGAATTTTCTAGTCTTAATACTAAAGTATTGTTTGCCATGTCAAACAGACACAAATATTGAATAAAATGTCTGTCTGTCTGGCATGCTGTGCATGATTATTGTATCGCAGCTCATTTGTCATTCAAGAAATGATATGCCTTCAATGTTTTAAAAACCAAATGCAATCACCTTTTTCATTGAATGGCCATCTGCAGTTCTGATGATGACTTCTCCGGGGTTCTCTGTGCTATCAGAATACAATGGTTGACAGGACAGAGTTGATCGAGTAAAAATGGCTGAATGACATCCAAACCGATACAGACACAAATCCCTGCACTGTAACACACCAACTAGCCTTACTTCTTCTGTAGCAAGTGGAATTAAATTGTTCATCATTATATACCAAAACGTGAAGAAACGGAAAAACAAACCCATCCCGAGGTCGAACATATATTATGAGTATCTGGAGAAAATTATTGTAGACCTCTGGTCAATAAATAATTTTGCGACTGATATCGTATCGTGATAAAATTCACACAGATAGGATAAATTCATATTTTAGATTTAAAAAAATATATATATATTTAAGCAGTGCTAGAACGTTGCATGTGATATTTCATCCAGATAATTCATTATTCCGTATTAAAACTGAAATTCACATTAGTGTGTCCTTAGTAAATCATTTACAGAATCTTAATGACTTCAGGACATAGAGCACGCATTTCCACAATGATACAAATGGATTCTATCATAAATTTGTCGCAATTTTACCTGAAATATCTGCATTTGTCGTGTAAACAAAACAATCCGCTAAGCAAATATCATCAATGGCAATCTGTCATCAAATTTGTCACTGAAAATAAATAATCAAAATACCAGGTTGTAGTAGTTTTCAAACTCTTTACAGAATATTGATATTCTTATCAAGTCTTCTGAAGGGCATTTAGCAGTGACATATATACGAACAGGAAGATTTTCTGGATAACAACATCTTTAATGTTTCGGACTGATTCCTTCAGGTGGAATGTAAGGCCAAAAACAAAATATACTGCCAACAAAACAATGAATATTCGTTGATAACTAAAACTATTTTTCCATGAAAATGAATTCATGAGTTGAATTTGCAGTCCTAACGTTGGTTGTCGTGGGCTATCTATCATAAAAGGAAAGGAACTCAAATGTGTTTTGTTATGAACAGGTAATTCCAGCCATTGGTCACTGGCGATTTCTGAAATACTCAGTGTTAGCATAGACAATTGATTCCACTGTCAAATCCAAACGTAAGTTGCTAACACCATGTTTAACAATCAACATAATCAACAAAACAGACAAATTTGATTATTTTAGCAGCAAAAAAATACTATATTTTACAAAATTACATGTCAACATGTTTTGTAAGATTGGATGATTCGTGTCATGGTGAAACACATACATTGCACAGGTAGATGGAAAATGTTAATATAATGCTATATGTGTATGCATTAAGCCTGAAAAGCCATCAGCCCAAAGGTATAATTTTGTTGAAACAACAGTTACCTGTTTATGGGCTATATCCCTGGTCTTTTTTTCACTTAATCACTGTATAAAGAATGAAATATTTCGAAGAAGTTTCATTAAAGGTCATAATGTTTGTGGTTTTTGTCTGTCTGTAATTCTCGAAAACAGATATAACATTTCAATGCCATCACTATCGACCTGTTAAAACAGTTAATGAATATTCTTGAAGGATGTCACGAAATAAAATACCTAAATATGTTTGGGAAAATCTTACTATATTTGCAAGTATCGGGGATCAATATAGAGCAATATAAGAGCAATATTAGATGGAGTTTTTCTGTAATTGAAAGCAGCAATTTTGACCTTCAATTGTTTTTCGCTGACTTTTCTTTATTGATTTCCTGTTTTTAATGTGTAAGCTACTTAACCAACATTAACATGTCTGAAATTAAGGGTTATTGGTAATTGGCAACTTTTTCATACCAAACAAATATTGAAAGATCATACCAAAGTGACACTATTATCTCAAGAAAGATGCGAAATCAAGGCAAAATGCACTATGTATATTGTCATGTTTGGTAACTGCCTCAAAATTGTTACCATGATGGCAGAATTTAACGCACGATACATGTGACCCAAGATATCAGTTAGGATTTTGATTTGAATGAATGTGGATAAATTATTGCCACACGACAAGTGAATCATTTTCAGAAGAATCCCAACTATAGTAATGCCCTGGGAGCTGCGACTCATTTAGCTTCTACTTTCAGATTAACGAAGACAGTGATGTTTATGTATGGTCAAGAATAGTTGAAAACGCTGTTAGAATCTATAGTGAACATATCCAATGTGACAATATAACAGTTGATCATTCACAAAATAAATGTGGTGTACTATGAGTGCATTTAGATATTTCTTTCGGCAAGAAGAATTTAATTCCAAGACTTATGATGTATTTAACTCCTCCTCAGATAATAATCATGATCATATTAATAACAATAACAATATTTGCACATATGGCTAGTACTTTTATTTTAGTGTTACAAGAAAGTGAATTTAAATCATCTAATCAATAGGTGATAATGATGTCTACCTGTAGTAAAACTTTGATAAAATACATGTTACAGTTAAGATATTGAGATTCGAAAGTGTCTAATGTTAAGGACACAACCTTGTTATTTGCACGTTTTTTGCAAAATTATATTTTTCAAATTTCCTATGTATAATAATGGCAATTTAAATTTACTTTAAAGGGTAACAAATTTTATCACACACACCATTTATCAGTAGTAGTAGTAGTAGTAGTAGTAGTGGTAATAGTAGTAGTAGTAGAAGTAGTAGTAGTAGTAGTAGTAGTAGTAGTAGTAGTAGTTATAATAATAATGATGTTGCGTCTAAAGCAAGAATTGCATGGCGACCAATTTATTCTGAACACATTTTATTATTTCGATTGACAAAAACGATTACCGTGGCTCTACTGAGCCATGTACACTCATTCTGAATTTGATTTTTCGAAGAGAGAAGGGTGTTTGACTATTGGTGAAATTATTTTTCAAATAATTTTCATCGACTTATTTGAGCGAAAAAACGCGCTACTTCCCCTTTAAAATCCTGTTAATAGGATATTGTAAATCTGATGTACCATAAAATATGCTGTAATTGAAAAGCTGCATATGTAGATGCAAAGCACATCTGGAATGCGTATTTAGTGAGTTGTGCGTGAAACAAAATGTGATATTGAAACCGCTCTCTCAGCTTTTTGAAACACCTGCACCAGGATGCGCAGTCAGAAATTTTTTTTATGCAATGTGATGTCATCCGCACATGTCATGGTATTAGAATCTAATGAGGCTGTATCATGCATGACACCTGTCACAATACTCAGGGGTAGAAACTAACCTGCAATGGTCACTAGCCTTTTGGGCTAGTAGCTTTCAGATCTAACTAGCCCAGCCAACATTATTCTAGCCAAGTAACAAACTGACATGAGAAGTAAAAACAGATGATTATTGAATGATTTGCTTTATTGCTAATTCAGAAAACTCCTTTAATTTCAAATTATTAACTCATTTCACTTCAACATGATTATATTCCCATTTACTAGTATTACCTAGAATGTTCAAAGAGGGACCGACAGAGGTTAAAATTAACCCTTTCAATGCAGTAGCATTTCTAAAAGTACTAGTCCAGACTTATTCCAGCTAGCTAAATACATATCCGTGATCATTTCACCTCAAATATTAACTAGTCTGTCGGACTACCAGTTTTTACACTCTACTAGCCCAGCTTCTTTTTCACTAGCCATGGGCTAGCGGGCTAGTGCTCATTTCTATCCCTGATACTCCTCAGGTAATAAGTATTACTTTTTACTTTTTTACACGTCAAGTTAGACAAAACTAGTCAACCAAATCAATATTTCTAGAAACTATAACCGGGGATTTAATTTTTTTTTATTTTTAAAACCAACTTCTGTCACTGAAAGACACTCAATGAAATTAATAAACCATTGTAATGAATATGTTTAGACATTTTAAAACTTGGGAAGAAACCATCTGAGTTATATGATATTAAAAAACAATTTTTAGTTTCATTTCTGCTAAGTATACCATTGACAAATATTAACATACAATATTTACAGTTTAACAAAGAATGTGACTTTATAATGTAAATACAACCTGATATTAGTCCAAATTAGAAGTGTCATGCTAATAGTAAGTGAGTTTGTTATTTACTTTGGCTGGTTTTCCTTGATCTATATTGATAACTTAATTATGATGTGATGAAATACATATATTAAATGCATAATGCTTTCATTTGAAAATCGATCCTAAAATTACGTGTTCAATGCATATATTTCCCTTGAAGGTGATGTAATAAATTACCCTTCGAAAACGTACCTCATCAATATGCATGTCTCATAATTCTCATCTGACGGTATCATAAAGTCTCATCTATAAGAGTATGACATGTTCAGAAACTCTGCCTCACCATCATCTTTCAATTTTTTTTTTTTGTTGTTCAGTGTTACGAAAGTGAGACGAATGTATTACCAATTTTACTGAATGAACATTTAACAAAGATAAAGAAAACAAATTAGAGCATGAACTGTATTTATGAATATAATCTTTTTATTTTGTTTCTTCTAGATGCCATTCTATACCATAAATGTCATTAGAACAACACACTTGTGTGTTAAATATACTTATGTCCACTCATTGCAGAGATCAATTTGAGAGCATTAGTTGTCTACTGAAGGTATCAAACAGATTGTGCAACGAAGGTTGCGAAGTTCTACGAAATCTTTCTCTCCATCTTCCTTCTCTAGCGTCAGCTTATCGTATTTCTGCCTTGGTTGTATCAACAGGTCTCGTCCAATGAAGTGAAAGAATTTAGCCCTGAATAACATATTCCTATAGACCTTTTTTTTACGTGTGTCAATGGAGACTGTATAAATCGCAGCGTCAAGCTGGAAGTACAGAACATTGGCATCAGTGTCAAAGGTGATCCAGGGTTGAATTAGTTTGTTAGTGACCGGTTTCCCTCTCACAGTATGTCCATTATAGTCATATTGAACGATTTTCCCTAAAGTGTCTCGTGGAAACGACACGAAAATCATGCATCGTTGTTCATCAACAGCAATACTGTCAGGTCGAAATGTTGTCTCTACAAGAGTTCTTAAATTGTTTCCTTTGGTCGTCATTACTATGACAGCAGTGTCCGGAAACACACTTGGAACAAACAAGAGGTCCCTCTCTTCATCCACAGCTAGTTTACTTCCTACACAAATGCTGCTATCATATACACAGTGGGGATGATCTAAGAGACAGATTCTTATCTTACATGCTGCTTTGGGTGACCGTTGATAGAAGGGAAGCGCATCAGCAACAACCATAATCTTGTATTTGGAAATGTAGATGACAGTAACTGGAGCTTTCAGTTTTGGAAATGGATAATCAGCCAGGCTCTTGTTCTGCAAGTACACCTGATAGGAAGGATGTTCTTCTGATGAGAAGACGATTAGTCTAGGATGCGCCACAGCTACACTCTGTTTCTTATCTGTAAAAAAATTAATTTGGATACTGATAAGAACCAGAGGATTTGTATATTGCGACATATTGCTACCACAATGACCTTGATCTGTTGTAAGTGATGGCTATATAATTTAAAGAAAATCGATTATCAGTTCTTGAATAATCAAGTTGAGTTGAAATATATAATCAAAATTGTCAAGGTGTCCTTTTATTGTAAAGACACCTTCTATGTTCATTTACTTGTCATATAAAAAGGAATACTGGAATAAATACTTACGATTTTGGCAAGATGTTTTGTCAGGATATGCCTGGAACAGTGTAAATGGTTTCAATAATTGAAAATGTACTAAGACGGGGGTCTGATCAGACATGATTGTAAGGAAATGTATGTGTTTGATTATATATACCCTTAATAATCGTTAAGGAACACCCTATATTTCAGAGGTTACGTGTCGAAATGTTAACCAGCTGACTGATTGATTATTTAGTGATAATTTGTCACAATAAAAAAACAGAGAATAATAGAATATATTGGTAAAATTAGTATGTCTGTGACTCATTTACGAAAATAATTATTGTCCTTATGATGAAACAACGGTGACATCAAGGGACAACAATAACAGTGTTTCATCAAGTTGACTTTCTTACATGTATATCAAAACATCCTTGTCATGTGTAATTTAGATACTGTTAGAAATTCTTTAAAACATCAAAGAGTAATCATAGATATGTCTATATACATAATTAATTTAGAGGTGTCGACTTATCCAACATCTACTCATTCTAACAGGCGCGAATGTCATTATTTTACCATAACATGTATTTAAAGGTAATAATATGAACAACATGAAACAAAAATGACGTGACATATTTTTTTAAAGAAGTAATACATTATCTAATTACAAAAGCATATACTTGCTTTGTTCAAAAAGAACACGTGTACAGTGGTAATATCAAATTGTTTATCTATTGCACAGTCTGTCGTAAATAATCTCCAACGTGTCTAGATTTGTTGTGAGCAGACATTGCAACAAGAGTGTCCTCTTTCCAGCCAATTTAGTATTTCCAACAGTACTATAGTGTTCTCCCTCACTCTCCACAAAATGAGGATCACAACGAATTACAAATAGTGTAAAATAAGTAATTCATAGGTTTGAAACTTTAGGTTAAGCATCACAATGTTAGAAGATTACAGAATAGAAATGAAAATAATTATGCACTGTGACATGATAAACTTAAACAGCATTTACCTTGGTTTGGAAGGTCATAACGTTGTCATCTGGACTTGAACGTAGATACTTGTCAGAACAGAGGTGACCACATGAGTTTTCTATAAGGGAGTCACTGATTTTGCAGCATTTATAAACTTGAATACACCCCTCTCTGCATTTACCACTAGCAAGATTCGCTACAGCTGCCTTTGCCCTTATTGAGAAGGTAAAAAACATAAAGAGGACATAGTTGCTGCAGTTGAAGAGCCAGGCCATCTTGATTACTAGTATCTGAGTGAAAGACAACTAGTCAAAATTAACAACCGTTCTTTGACATATCTACTTATGTACTAGAATCGTTGTATTAAAAATAATACATGCATTATTTAGTATTTAAAATATTCCATTATGTTATATCTTTTTGAGTTTAAGTAGTTGTTAATTATTCATTTGTAAATCCCCAAAACACATTTCAGTTTATATTCAAGATGTTATTTGCATGACTACTTTGATTAAGACAGTCCTTGTTAATGTTAATGAGACAAACTTCATCAACATAGTTAGCTTTTTAAATTGATAAAGTTTATAAAGATAAAGATAAAAATTAAACTATTTAAAGTAGAGGCTTATATGGTATTAGCTACTTAATACTATGTTTTTACATAATATATGTAAACACGTCGCATGTCATGTCTATATATATATAATACTTACATAATTTGTTTATGGCACGGAATGTGTGCCCACGTTCTCCCACATTCTAGGGCATAAGTTTCTAAAACCATATTTACAAAACTTGGTGTTAACTATCTCTATTGATTTATTACCAAAACACTCCTTAATGCAGAAAAAACAGGCATCAATTTATAATCAAATATCCCAAAATATGTGTTAACTGGTAATTTCTGGACACGACTAAATATTTTCCAAACAACTTGAACTATCTAATTTTGAAATATTTTCATATTATGATTTTAAAATTTGAATATTTGTTAATCTTGTTGTAAAACAATAAGAAATTTAGAACAAATCAAGTCGTTATTTGCATGACTACTTTAAATAAAAGAACACTTTTTAAATGATAAACTTATACTTAAACTGATTAACTTTATTAAAACGAATAAAACAAATGACTCTTTAAAGGGGCAGTAGCACGATTTTTCGCTCAAATAAGGCGAAAAAATGTATTTGAAAAATAATTTCACCAATCGTAAAATTTTGTTTTTGTAAAATCAAGTTATAAATGAGTGTACGTGGCTAAGAAATGCCATTGGAATCATTCTTGTCATTCGAAATAATAAAATGTGTTCACAATAAAATGGCCGCCATGCAATTTTTGCTTTATACGCAACACCGTTATTACTACTACTGATAATTGCTTTTTGAAATAAGATGTTATACCCTCTAAAATAAATTTAAATGGCACAAACTATCATAAATAAGAAATTTGAAAAAATAATTTTTGCAAAAAAGGTGCTACTGCCCATTTAAAATGTATGTTAAAAGTATTTTCGTATTCGTATTAATACATAATATATATATACAGATAGATCGCATGTAACATAATAGATGTTATCTCATATTAAACAGCTATGTCAGATTTGAAATGTGAACACGGTCACATACAGTAGGTGTATTATTGAAGATCAATTGAGATACTTTTGAGTTATCTCCACCTTTCCAAGGTTCAGCGAAGCTTCCTCAGTCTATGTTAAGATGGCGAAACTCACAAAGAGGACAGAGTTACAGTTACGAACCAGACCATTTTTATAACAAAGGTCTTAGTGTCCAGTCTGCAAACATGATTAATCACCCTCCTTTCATATATTTTCTTCCATACGGGAACCTTTTCATTTGATATGTATCAATATATTATTTCGTGATGTACATTTTTCAATTTGAAACATTTTATTATGGAAATACACGTTACATGAACTGAACAAATTAGAATTTAGGCTGCGTGACTAGTTTGAATAAGACACACATTTTGCATCATTACATTAGTTCTTATTTGCTATACATGTTTTAATTCTCAAGATATTAATGTGGTAAAACACACAACATGCTTTTTAAGAAATAGATTAGAATGTCGATCTATTGTTTGCATGACCATTTTGAATAAGACTGAAAATTTGTTAAATATAGGAAAATTTAAAGTTAAACATTTAAAAACGTAAAGGGGACACATTTAGCCATTGTATATATGCCTTCAATTATTAAAAAAAATGTTTCAGTTAAAGAGATATTAGAAATAAGTGTCTTTAAACTATATATTCTAAAAGTATATTTGTTCCTTACTTTGCAAAATTGATAAAGTGCATGGGAACACACACAAAAAATGCATCAACTGTAAATTATCGATATATTCCTGGATTGAGGACTGTGCATGATATAGGAGATGAACCTACTGTGTTTGAAAATCAGAGACATGTTATACTGGATTGATAGAGAGTAAATTTAAAATTGTAACCGAATGCGTAGCGTGAGGTTTAAATTTTAAACTTACTCTCTATCAATATAGTATAACATGTCTCTGATTTTCAAACACAGTAGGTTTATCTCTATTCTACCATGACCGTTTTACCACAGGACTTTTTTTATCGGATGCTGACAAGTGCGTATTACGGCAGCTCACGAGCTCATAACGTTTGAAAAATCCACTGTTGACAACAGCATCGAATTTCGTACATAAACTTCTTTCCCAAAAGATCTCTTTAACTATTCACAAACAAATAATTAAGTGTCATTTATTACGCGAGTTTACGTTTACAATTGCCTTCATACAATCAGGATTGGTTTTTCCTAAATTCCGAATTTTTGGAATAACCCGCATATCACGCGGCTTTCCGTTTGCCAGTCGCTGTGAATGACGGATGAGGACTTGTGTAGGTGTGCAGATGATATTGCATGTATGTATTTCTTATTTTGCATCAATACGTTACGTTCGGTTTTAGAACTGGCTAATCATTGCGTCATTGACATTGTGTTTGCTCTCCTATTTAACTGCATTAAGTGTCGCTATTTGAATATTTCTTGATACTGACGAAGTTTGTCTTACTAATCTATCATTTAATGTAGCTCTAAACTACGGAAGTGTATAAGTGTCACGATGAAAAAAAGTTGTGATCGTACTTAGTATTTCCTACGTAGGACATAGAATCTCCTACGTAGGAGATAGTATCTCCTACGTAGGACTTAGTATCTCCTACGTAGGACTTAGTATCTCCTATGTAGGACTTAGTATCTCCTACGTAGGACTTAGTAGGAGATAACTTCTATAAAGTCTGGACCACTTTATCACATCTAGCGTTTTTCACAATTGTATTAAACACATGTATACTCGTATAGTGTATGTAAACTTCCGTGTAAACGAAAAATGAAGAACATTTTGATGGATACCCAACTTATTTATTCTATGTAGGCGACGTTTCGACATAGAATAACGAAGTTGTGTATCAATCAAATTGTTCTTCATTCTTCTTCACCCCACTTTCTAGAATGCTCATAAAAAATATTGGATATATGGTATGATGTATGATAGTATATATGGCCGTTAGAATGCTTTAAAGTCGCTTTAGCTGTATTTTGTTTTCTCAAATTTGCGATATACTTTACAGTTTAAACAATATATTGTTATGTTAGAGGGTAAGACATCGCGTTACACGATCCGATAAGCCTGCATCCATAGAAAAAGGTTATCCCTCTTGAAATAAAATGGTGCGACGTATAAAGCGACAGTGGTGTGGAACTCTTCAGTGTGAGAGGTAGATTTGTAGGTCATTTGAGAGTTCAGACAACAAGATAATTGACAATTCTATCATGGTTCCATATTCAAACTCTACTTTGAGTGTTACAGGGGCAGTAACACGTTTTTTACAAAACAAATTTTTTCATAATTCCTATTTATAATGATGGTTTATGTCATTTATATTTACTTTAGAGGGTAAATCATCTTATTACACAAATCAATTATCCGTAGTGGTCATAATTGTTGCTGCGAATGAAGCAAAAATTGCATGGTGGCCATTTTATTGTAAACACATTTTATTATTTCGAATGACAAAAACGATTCCCATGGCTTTATGGAAGCGTGTATATTCATTTTTAAACTTGATTTTCCGAAGAGAGAAGGGTGTTTTACTAATGGTGACATTATTTTTCAAATCCATTTCCTCGACTTATTTCAGCGAAAAAACGTTCTACTGCCCCTTTAAGGCAAAATTGTTATGGCCCAGTATGTACAGGACCAGAACCGGATGCCTGTATCAGCCACTACTGACACAGTACTGGCCCATGTTTGGTAGGTTATTACATTAACATTTAATTTATGGGTGTTTTAAAAAGAAATAAAACCATATTTTTCTACTTCCCTCACGTCACAGAACCGGTCATTGTTGATGGCCAATGTTCCAAGAGATTCAAAATATTTCAGACTCGCAAAGGAAAAACTCTGTGCCAATCAAGTCAGTGCTCTTCCATTTAAATAAATACTGATGTTATGAACTTCTAGAAAGTCATATCTACAATATGATTATCTCATATATTCTAGATAAGCTGACAGCCCAACTAATTTCTTCATTTTCAAACATAACAAATTGGTAGCAGTTGTACTTATTTTTACACGAAAACCATTTTTCTAAAGTAAATCTTATTTTTCAGATGTTCACGGAAAATCATTTTTAACTTGATGTTCAGAAGAGAGAAGGGTGTTTTGCTATTAGTGACATTATTTTTCAAATACGTTTCATCAACTTATTTCAGTGGATAAACGTGCTACTGCTCCTTTAAGGTATCGCTTCAGCCGATGGCCACTCGAAGGGAAATGGACTCGGATGGCTTAACCGAAAAATGTGCAGTCGTTGTAGAACTCTTTTTATTGATTCGGGAGTATTATTTAGCCATTGGTAAGACTTATTTACCTTTTCGCGAGATACTTATTTTTCATTATTAGAAACGTGCTAGAGCGCCATTTAAGTATTTTATATATTGGTATCTATAAAAGTAGAGTTGATTGGGCCATCATGTGTTATGCAATCCAGTATTGTTTTGCACTGAACAATTATATCTAATAAACTGATATTAATTCAATAGTTTACAGTATATCTCTACATTGTTGCAAAACATTATATGATTGCAGTTTCCCTATTTATGTTTTGGAATATCAGTTTTAAACTCCTTCAATAATTCAAGTACAGTCAATATTTCCGTGAAATGAAAATCCACGGTCATTGTCACTACTAGCGACCTAATTACACTTTTAACGTGGTGGTGGACATTTGTTACACTACATCACTCAAAACATTACTCAACAATAACGGATCTCAGCTTCCATAATTAATTACCGTTAATGAATTTTTGTACTCTTGATGTTATGAATGTACTGGAGAAGAATAGTTAGCGATACATGTAAATTTTGAAATGTTTTATATTGATTTATTTGCACATTTAAACACTGATTAAATATCAATAATAAACTTCCAATACACCTAACCTATTTTGACAATTATTTTTACCATATGGGTAAATTAACCATCTGAAGTGACGAATTTTAAAATATACCTCAGTTGTTATGTGTTCTTATTGTTAATTATAGCATATCGTCATTAGAACGACAGTAGAACTCGTATGAGGTGTATGCATCTAATTACATGTAACTTATTTGAGTGGTATTTTGTAGGTTTTTAGTGAAATAAGAACAATTAATTTTGAATAAATGAGGTTGTTTATCCATAAATGAGTGTTCTTATTTGACTTTAATTAAATTACATATAATTCCAATCAGATTTTTAATGAAGTGAAATGAAGTAAGACTTCTAAATAAGATCTGCGTAGACTCAACTCGTAGTATGTGCTTACTCCTTTTTCAGGTCAGAAATATATGCTTATTTGATTTCAAAACAAACTTTTTGTAAAACAATATGAGACTAAGTACACAAGACAAATAAACATATCAAATAGATAAGAATGTGCCTCATGTAAGCCATCCTGGAAACCAGGGGTACTTTGTTTCGCTCGCTTCACTTTGAAACTAACCCCTGGATTCCTAGTACCCCGGCTGGTTTCCAGGATGCATTTAAGCAAAAAATATAACTTTTGTCATATGTTCAATCCTATGCAAGGACCCCTTTCAATTCCTAACAAAGTTTCATGTTGTCAGTTGTATCAAAAACCCTTACCCTTTAAAACACGCTATTCCTAATGAATTGAAATAAAGTGTTCTCTCAAAAAGGTTAATAAGTGTTACCAATGACTGAATAACACTCCTGAATCAATAAAAAGAGTTTTAAAACGAATGTAATGGTTTGGTTTAGCCACTCGAGTCCATTTCTTTTCGAGCGGCCATTTTAAGGTGTTCACATGAAAATGGCTGCTCGAATGTGGTACAAGTGTTCTGACTGACGTAGCGAGAACGAATCACCCAATAGTATAGTTTTTAATATAACACTGTGACGGAATGGTCAACAATTTGTCTAAACTGGCATGACACCTACAATTACACTCTCACACTGAAGAGTTCCATAAAATGCTCCCTATATACTTCGTCCCAGTTGTTACCAATAAGGTTAAACCGTTTTCTATACATGCAGCTTGTCGGGGCGTGTATTAGAATGTTTTATCCTCTAACGTAACACAATATTGTATTATCTTTAATAATAAATGGCAAATCTGAGAAACAATGTGCAGATAATTATAATTATTTGAAACTAACTGTAACAGTATATTCGCAAACTATCACTAACGAAGTGGACACTAAGGGAGGAGTAACTGAAAGATACTTCATTTTGTAAATCAAGACGGAACTTCGAAATTACATGATTTAATCAGACTAACATAATTATGTTTATTATGAAAAAAATAAAGGCAAGATGCTTAGGTGTCTCAACAACTCGTGGATAAGTATACAACGAAGTGATCAGTGCTTTCTCATGCTATCTCCTACGTAGGAGATAATATCTCCTATGTAGGAGATACTAAGTCCTACGTAGAAGATACTATCACCTACGTAGGAGATACTAAGTCCTACGTAGGAGATTCTAAGTCCTACGTAGGAGATACTATGTCTTACGTAGGAGATACTATCTCCTACGTTGGAGATACTAAGTCCCACGTAGGAGAGGTCACAGAGGTCATGATCTAAAAACCTATTTTTTGCTTGTTAACAATGTGTTACTTGAGATAACTTAGATATTCAAACTTGGAAAATAAATCAATGAAATCCTTTTTTTTCTCACTTTATTTCTTTTTGAAGGCACCATACATTTATAATCAAACATTTTCAACATAAATAAACATTGTATAATATCTATCATAACAGTCGGCATTTAGGTTTACATGGTATACATCTTCATTTCAACCCAGCAGAAAATGAGAAGAGATTATGCAAAAAGACTGTGGCATGAAGACCAAAATGACATGAATTTTTTATATCTACATTCTGTAAAAAACATCTGCTTACTAACGTCGTAAGTGTCTCGAATGACTGATTTAAGACCATTTATGTGCGGCTTTCTGTTGTGACATTTGCATGTATAGATGTAATGTTTGGTAACAATAAAGATCAAATTTAGAACATCATTTCGCTTTTCCTTGTATCCCAAATCAATGAAATCCTGTTGAGCTACAGAGCCAATGACTCTATTTTTTATTTTCACAGATTGGATGGTCAACATTAATAAAGTGCAGCAATTATCTGTGTGTCACGTGACTTTACATTAAGGTCAAATGATAATCAATATTTTCAAAATTTCTCGAAAATGTTTTAATATGGTTTTAGTTCTTCTTTAGAAAACCATAGGTTAAAGTTTAAGCCCTGTGTATCCGATGCTTACTGTCAACATCAATAATATCAATTTTCCATAATTTCATTTTAAAACGTGTATACTGTCTTTTGCCTGGCAGTTAAGAAAAATAGGTTTCACTTTTCATTTTCATGAATTATTCCAAAAGCAACTGTAAAACTATTAAAACGTATGTTTGATGCCAAATGTAATGAACGAAGCATGGGACCAAAAACTCTAGTTTCGAAGCAATGCTCCTTGGTATTTTACGTTATTACATTATGACTTATAAGTACCCTTAAACTAAACCTACACTCTACAGACTGCCTTTCTCACTAGAATATTTATATAATGAACGCGCATGCGCATTCTGTGTACTTTAAATATTTGGTGGTGACACTAGACATGCTAGTACCAAATACCTCTGTCTATATATATCTGAGAATCAAACACATTTAAGGGACATTAGCACTTTTTTTCGCAAAAATAATTCTATGAAATGAATTTGAAAAAAATTATCACCAATAATAAAATACCCTTCTCTCTTCGGAAAATCAAGTTGAAAATGAGTGTACAATGATCGGTAAAGCCATGGGAATCGTTTTTGTAATGCGAAATTATAAAATGTGTTCAAATTAAAATGGTCGGATTGCTATTTTTTATTTATATCCAACACCGTTATTACCACTACGGATAATTGGTTTGTGTAATAAGATGTTTTACCCTTTAAAGTTAATATAAATGACATAAACTATCATTATAAATGGGAAACTTGAAAAAAATATAATTTACAAAAAATGTGTTATTGCCCCTTTAAGCGAACAAGTTATTTTTTCATAACTTATAAATATATACACATTCACATCACCAAACATGTCGATTTGACGTTAATGCTTGGATTTTTTATATTAACTTTCATTCGATAACCAATTTTCTTTATAACTATGAGATACCTTTGATTTCTATATGGGATAAAGTAAATATCACGTCCAATAATGTATAAGTTTTTTGCTTGGTGTCTTATGTCCTGAAACATTTTACTCGAAGTATTTCTGGGGAAGAACATATGAATTTCTGTTTTAAGTTGAAAGAACAATGCGTCTGTTTTAGAATCAAAGCTCATCCATGTTTGAATTTGTAAGTGAGTGACGACAATGTCCTTTACAATGATACCATTATAGTTATACTGAAGTATTTTATTAGCTTTACCTCTAACTTTTGGAAAGGAAAGGTAAATCCTACATCTTGATTGGTCTACAGCAATGCTCTCTGGTCTAGATTTGCTTTTTACAAGTGGTTGTAGATATTTCCCCTGTGTTGTCATGGCCATTATCCCACGAATCGGGTACAAGGTTGGTAAAAATACTAACCCCTTTGATTCATCTACAGCCATATTGCTTCCAACACAAATTTCCTCTGTGTGAAAACACTCGGAACTGTCTATGGGAAAGAATTGAAGCTTACATTTATCTTTGTGTCCTAATTTTAAATAAGACATAGCTGTTAATGATTTAGCAATGATCAGCATGTGGTTGGTGGCAATGTAAACAGCTGCTACTGGATAGTGTATGTGTATATACGGATAAGCCCTAACAGTGCTGTTTTGAACAAAGAACTGATGGACTGAGGCAGATGAACTTTGGCCTGCCTTGGGTCGGGAGAAGATTAGAATACGGGGAATGCCTTGGATATTTTTTCGTTCCTCATCTGAAAAGTAAGCCATAAATGGGAGTTTTAATATTTTCTGACATCTATTCTTCTATAAATGTATACATATGTTTTATTTTGCTAAATTTAAATTTCTGTTATAAAAAAATGCTGCAAAGGAAATCAATTGTATTGTTACTGTGAGTTGAAATGGAATTTAAAATAAACCCCCTCCTTCGTATATATGACGACAGGAGAATAACAGTTCAATCGCGATTAACATGAATAGAAATAAATTACCTGTTTTAGATGCATTTGAGTCCGTAAGACGTCTTAATCCGTTGATACACAGGTAGCCGCCCAAAGGAAAATTGTCCTAAATCATAGAATTAGACAAGAACTATCGAATAATACAGAATGACATGATTATATTTTGTGTGCGATATTAATTACTTAATTCTCGGGCATTTGGTGATAAATACGCAATTTACATAATGATGATAAGAACATCTGTCATTCCCCAACATGACCTGGTTATTGTTTTTATTACAATATGTTTAAATTAAAACAAAACCTCGAATACTAACAAAATATGTAGTCTTTTTATACGGATATGGCGTGGATTTACCACCCTTGCGACTGAACTATCTCCTTTAAAATGTATTTAACAATAAAACAAGTAACTGTGGTTGTGTAATAAGTTGTGAATGTTTTCTTATTGCCATTAAAGACTAATGAAAAAGATTATTAAACTTTTTTATAACTATGCTCAAAAGCAAGTCGGTAAGAACAAAAAACCCTGTGACGTTACCACCGGCCCGTGCCAATGATATCATTGCATTCAAACAAAATCCGTCGAGACTGCAAGCTTTCCTTAGTTACATTAGTAAACACACGTTTACTTTCTTTACGTTTCAGATCATTTTAGCTGCTTCTTTCAACTCTTCATGCATCGGTACATGGTAATAACAACTAAGCGGGAAAATGAAGTTACTTGTCGTGAAACCATAGGAAATAGTTGAAGTAGTCCCAGCAAGATTTTACAAATGAACCAAACGACGTTTAGCAAAAGATTTACTTCCTTGGAAAATACAGGACAAAATACTACTCAGTCTGATTAAAATCAACCTTGTTCCGAGGAATAACATTTGCAAAAAATGCATCAACCAGGATGCGAACAGGTTCTGTAGATTCCTCGCCAAAAGGTCTGAGGACACCCCGTATAGGCGCGAGTTCAGTACCAGTTTAGCACAGCCAAAGCCAAGTCAAATAGCTGACCAATCACATCATAGTCATCACGGTCGCATTTTGAAAGCATTCGGAACAAATGAAAGGATAGCTGTTTGGAGTTTTCTGCCCCTAGCTTCTAGCACTGAAAGCTTTTGTTTGATGTCTTGTAATTGGTTAACTGAATTGCGTAAGAACATGGAAGGCTACAGGCTGTTAGCAGACGGTTTTGAGAGTGAGTGTCACTATGTTGCAACGTTTATTCCTCGGAAAACCGTCGATTTAAATCCGACTGAATACTACTCTGCGTACATTTTTCCATAATGATAGAAAATACTATATATATAATACATAATAGCTAGAACATGTCGATATATTCACTGCATCAAAAATAAATTCAATTTCATTCACTATACCTTTGTACGTGCTATGGTAGTGTTACCGTCAGTGCTTTTATTTCTTGATACAAATTGTTGCTTGTTCTCTGAAATAGATAAATTTACTTATAGATAATGATTTTTACTCGACTAGTTCTGTTGGTAGGAAGGTGACTCAAGTAATATAAATATGATTATTAGAGACATTGGTTCAGGTACAATTACAGGCGCTGTAACCTTTTTCGCATGTTATGTTTTCTCTTGTTTTTTCATTTAGTATTAACGTTTATACAATATATTGGTACCTTAATGGATAAAACATCTCATTACACGGATCAATTAGCCGTATCCATAGAAAATGACTATCGGTATTCGAAGAAAATGTTGCGGATCTAGCGACAGTGGTGTGGAATTCAGCATAGTAGATTTGTACACTCATGACAATTTTAGAGTTCGTATAGCAAGATGGTTTACCATTCCATCATTGTACCATATTTAAAACTATGTCCTAAGTGTTTAGGTATCACTACATCAGTCAAATCACTTGAACTACCATCGAGGGCCATTTTAATGTGAGCCGAACCATGTACATTCGTGTTCCAACTCTTTTTATTGATTTAGGAGTAGTATTTAGCCATTGGTAAAACTTATTTGTATTTTTGTGAGAGTACTTTATTTCAGTAAGAATATAATGGTACAACGCCTTTAAGATAAACAACAGAATAATGGCAAGGCAGTATATGTCATGAGATAAAACATATTTGTGATCATAAGTAATCACTGAATTATCGAGTCCCTATTTACAAAATATCATTCCATAGGATACAATTGATGAAATTGGATCATTATGATTAAACACATACTCCATATTTTCAATATGTATTTTATATGCACCATGTACCATGGACAGGGTATTGCAACACCTTGATTTAGAGAAGAACAAAAGGTGATTAGAATGATTTAGCTTCAATTAACTAAATGAATCAATGGTTATATGGCGAATGGTTATGTAGTGACTATTTGGTTAGTTACAAATCAATTCCAGAACAAAAATAGGGTTATATTGATAAAATTGCGATGGTACTGAATTTCTGTAGAAAATAGCTTTTGATCTTGAAAGCAAACAACAAAAACAAAATCAACGTTCTCATTATAAAGTTTACCTTCATCGATGAATCACTTTGTTATCATGATTAATAAGGGATTTTTAGATGGTTAAAATTTATGTAAAATCGCAACACTTTTTGTCAGTTTTTTTGACAAAGAGTCAAAGGGATTTGTAATCAATTTGAATTCGTTGAGTGTAACATGTTGAGATACAATCCACTTTTCTGTGGAGAGAGAGTTTATACAGTTGTAAAACTCATACTTTCCAGATTTGAGTATTTGTTTAACATTTTATAGAATCTCACATTTTCAAAATAGTGTTTCGTTGAAAGCTCATTTTGGTTTAACTATTGACTTCTCACAAAAGCAACGTGCTAAAAATGTCATCTATGCTTCACAAGGAATTGAATTAGAAACATTATAATAAAACATATCGACTTTTATGTTCAAGGGTGACGGTACTTGACTAAGCTGGAGAGCCATATCAGATTATTATAGAAACAAAATATCTTACAGGTGTGAAATGTCGTTTAATTTCAGTTTCACTTAACAGCTGCTTGATCATCGTTTTATCACAATTATCGACTTAATATCTTGTACAATATTATATTTTCTGTTGATGAAACTTTAATGTTGGTGTTGCGATACTTAAGCCTTGTGTCTATATATAGAGGATATTTGACATTTCTCGTCGAATACCATTTATATATCATCGAGTGAAGTAGAAATGTTGGTAAATGACGTTCATTTCATAAATGGAGCCTATGAGATCGCCTTATGTTCTACGGCTATCCTATGACGTCATCCTATTATTACGATGGCGGCATATGATTGAGAGTGTTATTTCACTGAGTAGAATAACATGTTATTTCACTTAGTGAAAATACGGATTTTATTTTAACTCAAACATGCTGTATTTCACCAACGAAAATCTAATCAAAGTACTTATCGTTTCTAATAACCGTATGTTTCTCATATATAACCATTTGATAAGAATTCAATATCATACTAGAATTTTAAAAATCTTACCATGCTGACAAGGGTTGTCCTGGTGTGTCTGAAACAATGTGAATGGTTTGAAATAGATGTAGTTATTCTTGAAATACAACATACCAGTTTTAGAAATAATAGCAAATACCGAAATCTCCTTGTCTTAAATGAAATGTTATCTTATGTGTTCTGTCATACAATTCGACTTTATTTTCTGACATAGTTTCTTAAAGGGGCAGTAAATGTTTAAATTTTCAATTTATAATGATAGTTTGTCATTTATATTTACTTTAGAGGGTATTCATCATACTACACAAACCAATTATCCGTAGTGGTAACAACTGTGTTGCGTATAGAGCAAGTATTGTATGGTGGACATTTAATTGTGAACACATTTTATCATTTCGAATGATAAAAACGATTTCCATAGCTTTACGAAACCATGTACACTATTTTTTAAACTCGATTTTCAAAAGATATAAGGGTGTTTCATAGAATTATATATACAAGTTTACAGAATAGAAATGAAAATATGTATAATGACAAAATACGACAGAACAGTATGTACCTTGTTTTGTAAGATTATAAAGTTGGCCTCATGGTGTGAACTTTGATCCTTGTCAGAACAGAGGCGACCACACGCGTTTTCTATCAGAGTGTCACGTATGGAACAGCATTTGTAATGATGGTTACACATCTCTCTGCATTGACGCACATCAAGGTTCTGGCTTGCTACCATTGACCATATTGAGTAAGTAAAACACATGAAAAGGACAGAGAATGCACAATTAAATGACAAGACCATCTTCATGACAAGCGTCTTAGTGAGTGACAAAGTGAAATACTTCCTCCTTTCACAAATCGACTCTTAATTTTTAATTAAAGTGGTAAAAACACATAACATTAAGTTTAAAACAGATTAGAATGTAGTCGTAGTCAGCATGTCTACTTCGATTTAGACTATCGTGACTTGTTGATGATGGAATTCTTCATGAACAAAGATACATTTAACGCGTTAAAACATTAATGTACACTTTTGAAATATTGTATTTACCTAGCATGTTTGACAGATTATTAAACGGTTATATGAATTATTAAAGAATCCTATTTTGAAAATAAGGGTATAAAAATATTAAACGTATACTCGTAGAATATAACTGTTATCTTTGCGATAGTACTATGATGATAGAGCAGTTTTCCCTAGATTAGGATTGTTTTAGGATGATATACAAATATATTTCTGCAAGTTGAATCAATGTATTCTTGAATGTTGAGAAGTGTATGTGGTGCAAAGTCTATTCATCTATCCTTTCTATGCATTCGTGATTGGTGCCTCTTTACTTTACTCATCAATGACATATTTGTGACCAGCGACTTTTTATTATCCTGCCTTTAAAGGCTTTCAATTATCAGATCGTTTAGATAGCCGAGGATAACTTTACCGATATCATACAATTCGCGATCCCAAAAACTTTGAGTAAAATTATCATGTAACTTTTCCTCTTAGTTATAGAAAGAGAATGGTTTGCAGTACGTTGTCGGGATATATAAGTACGGTCATGAGATGATTGGGCGAGTAAAACCCTCTCAAAACATTTATCTCGGAAAAATGTATTTTAAAACGTCAATACTAATTGTAATTTAATTGGTTCATAACAGGTATTGGTTTTGTAATTTCCAATCATGTAAGTGACACATTTATCTGTATTTACAAATTTTAGAGTGTGACTGTGACTGTGCTCTTATGGATGGTACTTTTATGAATGTGTCTGCGCCAAACAGTTGCTAACTGTCATGACACCACTTACTTTGTTAATTTAGGTAAACAGTTCATGGTTATATTGTCCATCTAAATCATATCCATTTATGTAAATTTATACAGTTTTATATCTACCTCAATCTCCTTTAAACCTCAACATGCTACCTTTTTATTCCTGTCAAGTAGTTCTAATGTGTAAATTGCTTTGCATTATGTATAAATTGAACATATGAAATTGACATATGAAATTGACAATGAACAATAAAGCTTGCTCACAAATGCTGCCAAGGACCTGCACGGTGTACAATAGCAAAGAGAAAACACACTTTAGTATGTGATGTGGATGAAAAGTACAACATACAATTAACTGTTCTGTTATAAGACCGCCTCAATCCCCAAACTAGTGATATTGTAAAAACGTTATCTGTGATCTATTAAGGAACTATGATTACTCTTTAAAAACTCTTTAATGTTTCAAAGTTGGACAACGACACAACAACAAATTCTCCATTCATTAACATTTAGTTTTCCAATGTATGGTCTCATTGAATTAGAAAGCGACATAATTGCGTGTCGTAGATATGAAAATATGTCTACCGATGATATGCCTCCAATTTTATGAGTAATGAGCAGAAATGTTGACATCGTACGATTCATTTTATGGATTCAAAAGACAAAACTTAAATAAAATTGAAAAAAAAAATCGATGATATAAGTATGCAATAAGACCCCAATAAGACAAAGTACCCCCTTTCTAGAAATTTCTAGAAAGTTTCTAGTGCGTATCTAGAAAGTTTCTAGTGCGTATCTAGAAAGTTTCTAGAAAGTTTTTAGAAAATTTCTAGAAATTTCGAGTTTTTATTTTTTACGAGATATCTCAACTATTTTGGTATATTCTGAAACCGCTTATTAACTTTAACACACATTTTTAAAATCAGCTTTATAACTTAATTAGAAAAGTGGATATTTGATGTTGAAGTTTTCCTACTCTACCATGCTTCCTCATTATAACGCTCCTTGTCTGCCTTCAATCATGCATGGCTGACGCGCTAATTAACGAATGAGCACTGAAGGAATAGGCTAATTAGGGACTATCCATTTACTTATACATGTATGTCGTTATTTCATTTATGCCATTGTGCATTTATCATACTTTGTCTTCCCCTAGTATATGCTCTATTCCCACAATGTAGGCTGAAACCAAACTTGAAACCTCTTGAATCAACGCTTCATGAGATATCGCGTTAACAAGAGTTTTAAAAGTGGTCAAAGTGTCGTGGTGAGCTTGAAAATAAAGTCAAGGTCACAAAAATTCCCACAATGTAGGCTGACACCAAATTTGAAGACTTTGGATAAAATGCTTCATGAGATATCGCGTTAACAAGAAATGTGACGTACGGACGGACGTACGTACGTATGGACGCCGCTGAATACGTAGTCCCCCGTTCCAAGTTGCGGCCGGGGACAATAAAAGACGAATGCTGATAGGAATAAACTAATTTTGACGTAAATATATCCTTCCAGAGGGACGCTTGAAAAAGTCGCCGTGTAAAACATGATCCTGGACAACTTTTTCTAAGCGAGATTAATTTACCGGTGACAAGGAATCATACTAACATTCGAAAGAGAAAGTTATAATGCTTTCAACGAAATAATTCTTTTGTCATGACCATGATACCATGGAATGGGAATTTAGCTGATAAAAGTACTAACCCCTTTGATTCATCTAAAGCCATATTGCTTCCAACGCAAATTTCCTCTGTGTGAAAACACTCTGAGCTGTCTTTGCGAAAGAATTGAAGTTTACAATCTAATAGTCCTGAGTCAGAAGCATCTCTTACTGATCTTGCAATTATCAGTATTTGATTCGTGGCAATGTAAGCAGCTACTACTGGATAATTTATGTTTATATGTCTATAGGCGGTGACAGTTCTGTTTTGAACAAACAACTGATAGACTTAGGAATGGGAGGTGTGCCCTCGTTTGGGTGGAGAGAAAATTAGAATACGGGGAGTGACATTGGTCCTGTTTCGTTTCCCATCTGAAAAATAAGTAACTTTATGTAGTTTTTCCTAGTTGTAACATATGTTTAAGCATTAATACAATAGTATGCTAAATTGAAATAATAGACATTTATCTAAAATATTTAACTGCTTGCTGAAATGAAAACCGAAATAATTCTTCCCTCCTTTGAGATAAGAATGTGAATTATGTTCAGGTAGTAATTCCATCAAAAGAAATAATTTACCTGTTGGACATTGATTCGTTCCCTTTAAACACAGGTCACCGATATCATTCGGAAAAGGGATGTTCATTTAATATATGGAAGAATGAACACATTAGTTTGCATTGCAAATATTTGCATGAGGAAAGTATACAGAGTAACTTCATATTACATTAAATATGTTAAAGGTACGCCAAACGCATACAGATACCAAAGAAGCAGTTACATGTCTTGTCTGTTTCATGTCTTGAGAAAAGTCATATGTGAACTACTCTCAAAGTGAAAACGATAATGTGCATTTGTAAAGAGATTTGTCAAAGAATACCTTCAAAAGGCTTATGGTAGTGTAACCTTCAGTAGTCTGATAACTTGATTATTTTCGTTTAACATCTGAAAAAAAGAGTAACTTGTAAAATAATTACTTTGTTAAATAAGTAGAACATTTCAATTAAAAGTGAGTTTGAACATGTGTGTTCTTTTGGAGAAACAAACAGTTTTATTGTCAGAGTATGACAATAGATATGAGACTATTATCATTTGAGATATATGACTAAAAAGTATGTATTGACAAGGAAATGAGCAACTATTTTTATAAACACAAATGAAAAATCACTAACATGAACGGCATTTAAGTTTTCCATTGTGAGTTGGAAATACTTTAAATCTCTTTGAACATGGAGCATCTTTGCCTGAGTCTGTCACCTGAGGACAATAGGAGAATATAAAGAAATACATATATACAAACTTATGAGCCTATTTCTAAGCACGGCTGATTAATTATATGTTTGTATTATAGGTGTTGATAAAACAACAGGCCACAACGTTTTCTCATAGCTACCTGTTTTAATTCCTCTTATCAACCTTCATCCGTATATATCGTTCATTTCAGAGATCGTATCATATATATACGTATATACAAACTTATGAGCCTACGGCTGAATAACTATATGTTTGTATGATAGGTGTTGATAAAACAACAGGCCACAACGTTTTCTCATAGCTAGCTGTTTTAATTCCTCTTATCAACCTGCATCCGTATACCGTTCATTTCAGACAGTTTTTTAAAGGTCGTATCATATGGTTAGCATTGGTTACAATTCTTTATCAACCTACTAGCCATATAACGTGAAACGACCTTTCTAAACCGTATCACCCGGTACGAGGGACTTACAACATTGTAAGTCTATCCAGGAGGGTTTACACAGACAGTTGAAAACCCTGTTAGAAGGAATTTTAATGATTGTAAACTCTGAAAAAACTAACTTAGACTGATTTTGAAAAATGTCTTAATTTTACGACATAATATGAACAGCAAATGTTTTGCAGAAAGTGCGTCTCGAACCCGTATCCACTGTCACCTGCAGTAATTGAGCTACGCCTTAGTCTACTGCGCCAAGATTTTAAGGTACAAACGCAACTCATATAGACTGTTTATAGACTGATATCAGCCAGGGATCCTCAACATGACGCCATGGGCCCTCAATATAACGCAATAACAATTAAAAAGCCTCTTTTACACTTAAAAAACTGTTGATAATACTGAGAAACTATTCTACCTCGGATATGGTAAGGTTGTAGATTATGATAGTGAGGAAAAACGTACCACGTTGTAAGTCCCCCCAGATGGAAGACAATAGTATTAAAAAAAAACTTACATAGATATCCTTGCCGTACTGGGGTTTCAGACGATTTCGGGTATTTTACTAACGACTCTATCTTTACCAGAGATACTCGATAACGTGATTACAAAGCGTCTTTTAAAATTAAAAACGGTTGATAATATCGAGAAACCATTTTTAGCTCGGATATGGTAAGGTTGTGGACAATGATAGTCAGGAAAAACTCATTATAACATTTAATGTATCACTTGAAGTTGATAAAAGGGACATATAGGGGATTTAGTAGTTCCTCTTGTGAACCTCATAGTTCACATAGGGGTATGCAATTGCTGTTTTCGCATCCTGAATGCGTTAGTTTTGTACCTCTACGTACCCTACCATCCAGGTGACCCTCATTTTGGCCTATGTACCCTTGATATTTGATCATGTCAAGGAAAAATTGGGCACCTGGTTAACATTTCAATAGACATGCTCTTTTAATGTTATCATTATTTACTCTTAAATGTCAAAAAGTTCCTAATGATAACGCTTTAGTTTTAGCTATATGGATTTATTTCAAAACAATCCAAGAAAGCATTCTTCATTGATAAATATGTTTTATGTTCAGACTAATATAGACAGATCATACACTTGTTGACAAGCAAGTAAAATCTACATTTTACGAGCTGTGTAGCTTTCTTTCGTGAAATAAAATGTACATAGTATTCGAAGTTAGCTAAATATCAAATGCATATTATCTCATCAAATAATCAATTGATGGACTATAAGTTGAGTTATAATATCTAAAATTAAATGTAACATAATTTAAATACCTTTTCCACCATTATGATTGAATAGCCATCTGCAGTTCTGATGTTGATTGTTCCCGGGTTCTCTGTGCTATCAGAATACATTGGTTGACAGGACAGAGTTGATAGAATAAAAATGGCTGAATGACATCCACACCGATACAGACACAAATCTCTGCACTGTAACACACCAAACCGTGTTACTTCTCCTGTACATAATGAAATTATATTGCAAAACATGAAGATAGCACAAAACCAAATCATCCTGTATAAATAAAGGTTATGCTAATCTTGTGATACTTATTTGCAACTGCTATGCAATAAATGTTTTCCCAGACCTTATGATACGATCAATTACTCATATTGTAATGTATGTTAGAATAAATCATACAAAAGCAAAAATGAATGACAAGGCCGGCAGACAATGTGGCATGTGAGATTAAATCATCAGTATTACAGATAAGACGTGTATCTCACGTTATGTGGTATGTTGATTAGTTTACTTATCAACTTATTTACTTATATTACTTGTACAATAAATGGATACCACTGTATAGTCCTACCTTATAAAAATGTAGAAATTGAGTTTCTATCAAAACTTTGCTGAAACTATTTTTAAGTATGAAGTGTGTTCAATTATAAGATCTCATGGCCTTGGGTGAAGTTTATTTCACTGATCAATCCCGTTATCTTATTGATAACAGGTAAATATATAACAATTGTTGATACTGTATAAGTTATTACTCAGATGTGTTGGTTTCTCATTTATAAACATTCAGGGAATATGTATAATACTTGTTGGTTTTGTTCAGGGAATATGTATAATCCCTGGAAAGTTCAGGGAATATACATACTCACTGAGTGAATCAGGGAATATACATAATCCCTGAAACTCATATTATTATACATATTAACTGTAACATATACACACATTGCATCTCATGAAGAAGTAAGCACATAGTTTGAAACGTCTGGTCTCTGCACAATAAAAAAGTTGTTATCTTTCAACAATGGTGCACATTTATACACACTAGATATATGTTTTAAAGTTGCAAATAATTCAGGAAGAGTCTTAGTTGATCACATATCTTTCAAGTTCAGCTCCTTACACTTCGTCAATTTGTAATAAGTAAATATATTGTAACTTAGTAACTACTAAGTAACTTAATTGTTTCATTTCCTGAGTTTAAGTATAATGGTAAATGTGAGTTGTTGTTGAGTTGATGAGTTGTAATTCTTAATTTATTTTATTCCATTTCCTAATTTCCCAGTCTTCAATCCTATAGTTCGTAAGTTTCAAGTTGGTAAGCCCTGTCAGTTGCTTTGAAAATGCCGCCTGTGTGTTATCCAAATTTCTCTAAGTTAGAAATTGAGGTTTCGGACTAAATTCTTCTGCAATAGACTATGAGGACCCAAACCAAATGGATAACGAATGCAATCACTACAATGGTGTTATTGCTAAAAGCGCCTTTTTATAAAAGAAGTGTCTCCATAATGAACGAGAAGTTCACATGGCATACGTCTTCAGTTGGTGTAATTGATCTCTTAAGGTGTCGAAATAGTTCCTTTTTATGAATCATGATATCTGATTTAGATTCTGTTATTTACAGTTATTGATTCACATTGTCAATTTGATATTCCAATTTTGCCCGAAGGGCGTGAAACAATAACAAGCACATTCGTTTGATTTGAAGGTATAAATATTCAATATATTTTCAATAATCTGTTTTAATTAAACAAAATATGTTTATGACAATGTATATGTGTGAACTTCTCTACTTCTCTCATAGCTATAAACGAGAAATTATATTCTTGCTTTATGCAAAGACTCCCTATCTCTACCTCTCTACCTCCATTAATTGGTTAAAACGATAATGCAAACTATTTTAATCTACAAACCATTTTATTCATAACAAAGATTTCTTATACTTTCAAGTCTAAAGTAAAATACCCAATCTTTCACAGGATAGAAAGTAGTGAAATCCATTTTCCGGATCCTTCAAAATATTGGGGGATCCTGAGGAATCCGGAAGAATCCGGAAGAATCCGGCAGGCAGATTCCACCACTTTTTGTCCTTTATTTTCGATCATACAAAACTCCAGCAATTCAGGGGGTTACATATGATGTCTTGTAACAATAAGACGATACCGAATGATGCCCTTTCCTAAAATTTAGATCTGGTTACACTATCCATTGAAAACAATCATTTATTGAACATACATTTTGATTACAACCGATTAGATGTACACTAGTTAAGAGAAGAATTATTTCATACTTGGTGTACTTTTGATCTAAGTCTGCAACTTGCTCAGTATAACGTGTATAAATGTGAGCTGCTAAAAGTTGCCAACTTGACTACAATTTTTCACAACAACTCTAGATGGAAATAGTACTACATGATGGAAAGAGATAAATGTTGTAAAAAGGCATGACATAATGACTTTGAGGAAGAATGTCAACATGACACTTAACAGATAACGAAGTACGCTACAGTTAGTTATCAGTATCAATGCATATATGGAAAGTATTGTATGTAAGTATGAATGGACTTGCTTTATCTACTTTTTTTCAATTTTACTTTGTACTTTTCTTTCCTAAATATTTTGGACAATGATTTGTTTTTATCATCATTACAAGAATAATGATTTCTAAATAAAAAGAGTGATATTCTCTTAAAGGCACTGTAGCACGTTTTTGGCATATCATTTTTCTCAAATTTGCCATTTAGTTTTAAAGTTTATTCAATATATAGTTACGTTAGAGGGTTCAATATCTCAGTTAACGACCCAATAAGATGTATTGATAGAACACGTTACCCATATTGGCATAAAATAGTGTGACACTTTTGTGGAACTCCCCAGAGCGAGAGGTACATTTACTTACGATTTTGAGAGTTAGGAAAGCAAGATGGTTTACCATTCCATCATTTTACCATATTCAAAACTCTATTCTGAGTGTTTAGATATCGCTACATCAGTCATTCTATTTAAACTACTTTCAATGTGAACACCTTAAAATGGCCGCTCGAATGGAAATGGAATCGCATGTCTTAACCAAACCATGTACATTCGTTTTAGAATTCTCTTTATTGACCAGGAGTAGTATTGATTAATCAGTAACACTTAGTGACATTTTCGTTTACGAAATTTATTTCATTAAAAACGCTGTGCTACAGCACACTTTAGTGTATTTAATAATTGAGTTCTTTTAGTATGAATAAACATCATTAAGATAAAGTGTTCTTTATTAATTTGATAACTATGCTGAGTACTTTACGTCTGCATCAACAATTCAATAACTGCAAGATGTAACGATATATTGTAGTTAAGCTTCAGAAATTTCATTTGTATTTGATGAGAACACGGGAAAAAGTGTTTAAAGCACGATTAGATACCAGCAGCTTTTGTGATAAGCTGACATTATCAAGACAGATTACACAGCAAAAAGACACGAGGAATCTGTTTATTACTTTTACGCTCTTCGGTTGTCAAATGGTTAGCTTATGCATTTTTCGTTTATCATATAGGCCATGTAACAGATACATCAGTATTTAATAAACCATTGAAAAGTGGATTGTGTTCGATTTGTCATGGGTACAAGGAAAGTGGTACTAATGTATATTGTCATATATATACAATTAATAAATAAATTATTGATAATAAATAATACTTGATTACGTTATGGAAATCACTTCTCTCACGTTACTGACAATATCGAAAAAAGATGCGTCTTTATGTCAACCAGTTTTATTAGATTCCTGTGCAACCTAAAAACAGATAAATGTTTTTCAAAATGTTCCCAATACGTCTCATATGAAATCATTTTCCCGACACTGATTCGATCTCATTATGCGACATTATTAGAACTGGATATTAACATAATTTCAGTTTTAATTTAAACTTAAAGAAACATTAGTACAAGGTCTAGAAAGTGTTTCACTTGTGCTTCATCTATTTGACCTTTTTGTCAATAGAATAAATTTGAACCATCTAAAAGGATAATTTTCCAGACAATCAAATAAAAAGAACTTTATACTATCAATATTAGTTTTCGTTCATAGTAAATACGTAGATGGACGCTCAAATTTGTTTCAACCTAAATATTGACTTACTACTTGGTAAATATAGTTTCCTCATCACCGGGTAGTTTGATTAATTTTACTTATTTTATGTAACACATGCTACTCATATACATGAATAAGTACATATATGTTTATTACATTTATTAGCCATAATTGCGTTCTGCATACATGAAAACTGTTATCATATTGCGAGTCTCTAAAACGGAAAGGCCATCATATTTTTACATTACACCCATGAAAGAACCATGTGTTTTTATGTCCTAAATCCATTCATCGGAAATGGAAAGTAAGTCAGTCCATCATTGTATGTTTTATTTTAAGAAAGAAAGAACATGTAATTCTATACTTCACTGTAAAAAGTTCTGAACCTCAATGAAGTTTCAGGGACTTCCCTAAAACAAGGATCATGACATTCCAAAAACAGTTATCTATGATTTCCTATATTCACTTTATGTTCTTCTGATCAATGGTGAGAAGGTACGAGTGACAAATATTATTCAAAATGAAAGAAATAGAGTTGTTTAACCTCAACAGGAGTGTATTTTCAAATGGTTGATGAATATTTGTCAATACCTAATTACCTAATTACTTTTCTACTCTAACAATTTGTAATTTGATTATTTCATTTGTTACTGCAACCTTGCAAAGACAATGTCACTGTAAGTACGATCACGGTCCCTGGGACATTTTTGTGACATCCCATTTCAAAGGAGAGTAAAGTTTAACTATTTATTTCTTTTTCAATAAATGCAAAATTTTAACCATGTTCCTCTCTTTTTTTCGCTCAAGTACTTTCTCATATTGAACTAAGCATTTCTCACAATTTATCTAAATTAATAGAGGAAAAAGTTAAGCACCGCTTACTGTATTCCTAAGTGTGATGCTTTGGGAATATATGAGTAAATTGCCTGGATTAATCACTCCCAACATGCATATATTTTAAGTTATTAGTACTAAATAAACACTAAAACATATAGAAATTCATCTAGATATTTTAAGAAATTAGTCACACAACTATTGTTTCTGTGCCAAAACTACGAGATAATCTGAATGTTGAAATATCTAAAACAACAACAATATTGTTACCAAGTCGACTTGTTGACTTTCCCTCATCATGGTATATTTAAAAACTACTGGGCAAAAAAAAGGAATCCCAGGACAAAAAGTGGCAGAATCCACTTGCCGGATCCTTCCGGATTCTTACGGATTCCACAGGATACGCCCAAATTTGGTAGAATCAAGAAAGGATCCAGCAAGCGGATTCCACCACTTTTTGTCCTGTGAATGAGTTTGTGTTTGATTTAGCTTCAAGTGTTTATAAAAGTGATGTTCCCATTTACATGTATACTTGTGGCTTTATAGCAGATCTACTGCACTGATGGCACATGTATTGTATATGCCTGATAATTTCATCAGAGTTTCAAACAGCTTTAAGTTATTACATATTGATATGATCGTTTACAGTCCAATTTGATAACAGATATTATACACCTCAATTCAAACTCAAGTGACAATATCTTTTTACTCGTCATCATTGAATGTCCATCTGCAGTTCTGATGCTGATTGCTCCTGGGTTCTCTGTGCTATCAGAATACATTCGTTGACAGGACAGAGTTGATAGAGTGAAATTGGCTGAAAGACAACCAAACCGATACAGACACAAAAACCATCCTGGAATAAATAATCGTTATGCAATGCCTGGGAAAATAATCCTAGATGGGTGTGTAATCATTGTTTTGCCTGACTGAACCAGTAGATGTAGATACAATTTCCAGACAGAATAAATGTCTCACAGAGAACTAGGCATGTGTGATTAAATCAATCTCATTATTATAGATGGGACATACATTTCATGTTATTTGGAACTTAGATATGTCGATTAATCTATATATCGCCAGTGACATGTTAGAATTGTATCAGTAATAACAAATAATCAGAAAGTTAGCAGTGAAGCCTAATGAAATAATTTAAGGAATTTCCCCTTCAAATATATTTCCGAAAAGACATCATTTATTAACTATACATGTACATGCATCTCTAATTGAGAAGAGGTAATAAACTGTTAGAGATCGTGTAAGTTAACAATAAGTCATTGTAAAACAAAGAAGTTTTCTTAAGGAATTGTAGATCTTACTCATGTAAAAAGTTAGTATGTACAAATGCTTGATCAAAACAATAAACGAAAAAGATACCAGTTACCCATTCCACACCACAGAACACAAAAGTCATAATCAGATTGTTTGAATTTCTTTGCTGTGTTATCTATATTCATAACGACAGCTTACAACGCAATCTGTTGATATCTTATCGTTTTATGAACATTTCCAATGAGAGTTCTCATCAAACTATCAACTTAAATCGAGTTATATGTATCTTGCAATTAAGGAACTGTTACTGCAAATAGTGCCCATTTATCAAATATTTAAAGAATATTTTATCTTAATGATGATAGTCCAAGGACAAATGTATTCTCAAGGTCTTAACAGTATGAGAATTGTGCATGCACAAATAGAGTTATAAACTATATTTCAACTAGGACTCAACTTATGAAGAATGTTCTTGTATTAAACCATGTACATATCTTAACGTATGGAATTGAAATGTATATTTTTCATGACTTTCATTTTCATGACTGGTTTAACATGATCTACTTTGATGCATATTTCACTTTAAGGAGAGATGGGACGATGAAATCAAATATTTTAGAATTTGTTTATTTTTTCAATATACCAAGTTTATGATGTCTTTGATCCAAAAATGTGAGAAAATTTGGGGGTCACCAAAAGATTAAAAAAGTTATCAGCATTAATAATAATACACCCGTTGGAAAATTACCTCAGATTTGACTGATTTGGTGTATTTAAATGAATCGCTCGCTTTTAATGAATAAACTCCGAATCCTCTTAGATACATTTCAGTTACATACGGGGATGTATAGCAAGTATATATTTTGAAAATGACACTGGAAAGAGAAACAAAATGAAATTAAGCATTTTAAAATTAAAAACGGCATTTTTATCATCGTGTTAAATAGAGGTGACGTGTAACGTGATGCAGCATGTCGTAAAATAAAGGCATTACGGTAAATTTAAGCGCTCCCCAATAGTGTACAGATAAGCCTATGCCCAAAACAACGTAATTCTTTTATTTTGAGACTTATTCACAACAATAAATTGTTTTTTTTCGCAAAATGTTGCCGTTAGCGAGTTCGATTTCTGGGTCCCATCTCTCCTTAAGCTTGACAATATAATCCATCGGTATTGTAATTATTAATCACGAAATCTGTTTGTAGATGCACCTGATTTTAATAAAACTTTACATGAACATATTTTGTATTATCTTTTTAACCAATCAGTGTTCAACAAGGAGACTTTTATTGAGCTGTAGCAGGTTTTGTAATGAAAATAAAGATGTTTTAAAAATATGGAAAGAAATATTGCCAATTGCAAAACCATCCTTCTCAATTAATACATAAAGTTCTGAAACGAATTATTATGCATTATTGAAACCACACTGGTAAGGGAGAAGGTTTCATTTTATACTGACACTGTTTTCTATGATTGGATATTTGGGACGTCAAATGGGTTATTCAATCTTCATAAGTAACGATATATTGCGCATGCATAAACTTTTATTATAAATGGTAAAATTAAACACATAAAACATGCTAAAAACGTGCTAAACTGCCTTTTAATATAAAGGGGGTGTTGTCAAATCCTATCAAATCAAGAAGACAATATTTGCACGATGGTTATGATAGATAATAAAATATAGAAAATATAAGAGAATATTAGTTGATAAATATAGTTTTTCCTAACATTTAGATGTGGGTTGTGGGCACTTCTTGAAGGCGCATCCCCAGGCGGCCATCGATTTTAAATTTCTGAAATCGGTCCATAAATTACTTAAATATGGCTTTTGGATCTTTAGAGGCCGAATAACGTTCCGAATTTTCATTGCGTAAACGTCCATAGAGTCTACTGTAACATGAGGTTCTCAACTTCAATAGTGCTCAACTGAAATGTGACTTGATCCTGAATTACAAATGAAAACTTACATCATAAACATAGGCCTAGGGTACAGTAAGACCCGGTATATCAGTTGAAAATCGTCCGTTGTTAAAGCTTGCATTATCTATAATGGTACCTGGTGAAGTTAAAAGTAAATCGCCCTGATAATGTTTGAAATTTCGTAATAAGTTGTTATGAATTGGGGAGGAAGAATTGATATTTTAAGAGAAAAATAGATATTTATATTTGAGTCTGGTTGAGTTTAGAAACTGCGTCCTGCAAATATAACATTACTTAACAGCAATGAGCTGTTTGAAAGTTCAGAGGTATAATGTACTTGATTGTAATTAAAAAAGATAAAAAAAACATCAGCATCGTACAAATGATAATGCAAATAATTTTGGTAAAAAATAATCATGAGATTACAGTCTAACTAATATGGCTCATGTATTATAATAAAAATTACACGATTTTGTTTTACAGTTTACATTTGTTTATAATAGAATACCATTTTAAAATCAAAGAAGGAATCCATAACTAAAAATGTTTTTTCCAGTTGGAGATTTGATTGTGTTAAGGATTATATTTCTTTAAGAAAATAACACAGTGTTAAACAAGAGTCATCAGAAGAGGACATATCCCAACGGTCCTATACAATTTGTAAAACACATCTTTGAATGACAATTGTATATCTTTAAAGTACCACTACAGTAGGTGGATAATACATATGCAATGTAATTGTTTTTCCAGTTGGAGATTTGATTGTGTGAAGAATTTTATTTATTTTAGAATATGACACAGTATTAAACAAAAGTCGGCAGAAGATGAGTTCAAGAGTTGTCCACCGGAAACGAATCTATCCCTTAACCAAATCCAAATCAAACGTGTGTTTATGGAAACGAAAAAAAATCTCAAACTTTCAAAGATATCACTTCAGTTAAATGGTAATACACCTAGACAAATTCAGAAAGATGTCATGAATGGGATTCGAGTTCTACTCGGGAAACGAAATGATTATGGACGGACTGGCGGACAGGGCGATGACTTTATCCCACGATAATACATACCGTTGGGATATAAAGGACACAAGCCATTCAGATCTCTGGAGAAGCGTTAAGATATGTTCCGAAACTTGATTCTTAGTTCATTAGTAAGGTGGGAACATACTAAATTGTTGATATAATAACTAATCATCTCGCTTCAAAAACGTGTTCCACGAAATAATCACATTAACAGTTGCCACAAACATTGTTTATATATAGCTAAATTAAGCCATCATACACTATTGCTGATTGTTAACTATGGAAATTAACTATTGATATTGATCAGTGCAATAAACTATCCTTCAACCTAAGGTGACAATATCTTTATATATATATATATATATATATATATATATATATATATATATATATATATATTATATTATATTATATTTTTACACCATAAATACAAATACTTAGAAAACAGTTAACATAATGTCTATTCACTTTCTACATCCAAAAGAGAAGTTGTAACAAAGCTAATTCTAGTAATGGTTCTTCTAGTATACTTGACGACATATCTAATTACCAAATAGCACGAAATGTATGTCTAATCTATAATAATGCAGTGTAAGTAGCTTTAGAATAAATGTCACATATCGTTTGTCTACATTGACATTTAATTCAGCAAGAAATTATATCAATTTTTAAATTTATTAGTATTATATGATGATGTGATTGCAGGCACACAAAACATTTATTGCACAGTGGTTTAAATACTTTTCACAAGTTAACCTTAACGTTTACTCCACCCAGGATGGTTTTGTCTCGTCGTTTCTTGACGTTTTGGAATATAGTGAAGATTATGTATGATATCATTCCGATATGTACAGCAGAAATAACCCAGTTTGGTATGTTACAGTGCAGAGATTTGTGTCTGAATCGGTTTGGATGTCTTTCAGCCAGTTTCACTCTATCGAGTCTGTCCTGTCAGCCCGTCTATTCTGATAGCACAGAGAACCCGGGAGATATCAACATCACAACTGCAGATGGTCATTCAGGGATAATATTGAAAAAGGTATGTACATAATATTAGATTTGATTCTTTTATATGAGTGTAGATACAATAATCTAGCACATCATCCATTAGTATGACGAACTATGAAAATCAATGATAACTATTTCACACCGTGCATAGCTTCTCCTGAGAGAATCAGAGAGCAATCACAATTAGATTTACAAAAAGTCATTAAATCATGATGAAATAGGGTATTTACATAATATTACATACATATACATACATATACATACATTGTACATATATACACGTCGCCTTGCACAGCCTTTAAAATAAAGATTCTTATTATGTTGGATTTAAACAAATGAACATGGTTTTAAGCCTTTAATTTGGTTAAGTCTGAATCTTAACGACAAGTATCCATGAAAAATGCTTTCTGTTAGTGTTTTGAAATAAGTCCAGATACCAAAAGTGAAAGTGTCACTAAATGCGAAGAGGAAAAACAGAACATTCGGGTTGAATGTCTTTATATATAAAGACCAGTGGACTCTAAAAAGGATTACCAAATTCAGCATCTGTCCCTTTCATCAACTTTCATTTGAAGTATTACATTTGACGAAGTACAAAATAGAGGAGAATACATTACATTGTACATGTATGAGACAACAATGTAGACATAGACATTTAAGTAATTGTGGTGTTTATATATGTAATATAATGCATTTTTATAACTTTCTACTATTTTCCTCAGGTCACAGATGCGCTCAAAAGTGGTGCTCCATGTTTAAAGAGATTTCAAATATTCCAGACTCACAAAGGAAAATATTTGTGCCGTTCATGTTAGTAATTTTCCCATTGCCTTTATCTACATGGTTCTGAATTTCCTTGCAGTTATACACTTCTGGTTTCCATATCTTTCGGAATAATAGTATATATATATATATATATATATATATATATATATATATATATATATATATATATCTATATATAGTCTAATATAGTCTATAGTCTAACAATAAAACCGTTTGTTTATCCATAAGAACAAACATTCTAAAATTGAATCTTTAAACTTATTTAACAATGAAAAGTATTAACTTTAAACATCAATCATATTTTTCAGAATAAAATGAGAAGTATTTATTTTTTCAGTAACATTGCTCATTACATATTCTTATTGGTATCGTTGTACTTGTCAACAAAGTGATTTGAATGTTTTAGATGTTAAACGAAGCATGGTGTCAAGTGATCAGACTTTAAACGATCATACTGCAATAACCATTATGAAGGTATGCATGGAATGTGATTATCATTTTTGGTTGAAAATAATATATAGTAAATAAGTTGGACAAACCTTTGTCTATAAACGTGATTAATGATATAAACTTCTTACAATGTGTCCGCGATAATAAAATTTAGAAGAAATCACATATTTTATATCATGAAACAAAAAAATCATTGAGTAGTGACTACTTTGGTATGCATTGGTATGCGTTTGACAGAAATGTTACAAATTTTGACATAATACGACATATTTTACTCTTGAAAATATGAGTATATGTGACTAAAGTGATTTTCTTCCCTGATTTAGGTGAACGGTCCTTTTCCGAATGATGAACTGTGTTCAAACGCATCTAACCGGTGTCGAACAGGTAATGTATTTATTTTGAAGTAATGGTTGTCCTTATTTTATTCCAATCACGAGGGAGGGATGAATTATTTTGGTTTTCATTTCAGCAATCAGTAAAAAAAAGCAAATAAGGCTTATACTAGATTAAACCAATTCATTTAAGATTGTTACTACTATTTCAATTGAGCATTCTATTTTATTCATGTTATAAAAGGTGTTACATTTACGAGAAATACATATTGTCGCTTGTTTTGCAGATGGGGAACGAAAAGGGATGCATGTCACTCCCCGTATATTAATCTTCTCTCCACCTAAACCAGGTCGCCACTTATATACCACAGTCTATCAGTTGTTTATTCAAAACAGAACTGTCACCGCCTATAGATATATAAACATAGATTATCCAGTAGCAGCTGCTTACATTGCCACTAATCAAATACTGATAATTGCTAAATCAGCAAGGAGTACTGGTTACGTAGGACTAGGAGATTGTAACCTTCAATTCTTTCGCATAGACAGCTCAGAGTGTTTTCACACAGAGGAAATTTGTGTGGGAAGCAATATGGCTGTGGATGAATCAAAGGGGTTAGTATTTTTACCAACTAAATCCCCATCCCATGGTATCATGGTCATGACCAAAGAAGGAAAAGATCTAAAACTGGTTGCAAGGACCGAGTCCAAACTAGATAGCATTGCTGTGGACCAATCAAGATGCATGATTTTCCTTTCATTTCCAAACATTTTAGGTAGAATTAATACAATAGTTCAGTATAACTATAATGGTACGATTGTAAAGGACATTCTCGTCACTCACAAACAGATTCAACCATGGATGAGCTTTGATTTTAAGACAAACGCATTGTACTTTCAACTAGAAAAAGAAATCCATATGTATTTCCCCAGAAACACTTCAAGTAAAATTTTCAAGGACATAAGTTATTCAGCAACATCGGTTCACATTATAGGAGGTGATATCTACTTCATCCCATATAAGAATCAAGTGTTTCTCAGAGTACTTGCAAATAATGGGGATCAGGTACAAATTTATTTAAAAAATGAAAGAAATTATGACAAAACATCATGTCTTGTGATGTAAATTTAACTTATTAAAACAATTAACTAATTTCATTTTGTTTCTTTTCTAAAGAAGCAGTACCGGGGTTTTCCGAAGGCAAGCCAAGGGATTCTATACGGAAAATAAGGTTTTTCACTAGTGAACTTTGACACAAAATAGAATCCCAGGCTTATATTCGGAAACATGTTCTTGTATTTGGAAATATTTTTAAAATGACAGTCATATTGAATAATAATCAGGGGACAATAAGTGAAGGGTATCTTTTAAAAATAATTTTCAGCAGTATTGCATGGAAACTCTTGTAGCTCTTGGAAACAAAACTGTAATGTATAATATTTGTTCATGAGAATTGGAGTTTCAACTGATTCAATGCTTCACACGACAAATCGCTGCAATCAGCACTACTTGTACAATCATCTACGAGGTTTCTAACACATCATCAAATAGCTGAATTAACAACTACTGGTATTGTAGAAGGGGGAGGCTACTCTCATTGGACACACTTTGGAATTAAATAGAAGCCCATGGGCTTCTATTTGGAAACATTGTCCCAATAGTAGCACATGGGCTTCTAAACGAGAGGGCTTGCTTTCGGAAAACCAGGTAGACTTGCATACTACACGTAACATGCATATTGTCACTTCAAACTGATACCAAACAGCAGGAAGATAAAGTACTGTTTAAAATAAATTGTTATTTATCTCTTTAATGATTTTACTTATCTAGCGAAAATGACAGATAGCAAAGAGCATTGCTGTGGGCTTTAGACCGTTTCAACTTTTAAAGTAAATTGATTTAATTATATACCGGTTGGCGAAATGGTGTTGTAAACGTTTTTGTTTTCGGTGGTCCCAATACCTAGCATGTGCTGTAAAAGGCGGCTTATCATATCCAAAATGTCAGAATTTCTTTTTAATTTATTGCATATTGCGTCTTGATATATGTTGATCATTATTCAAAAGTTGTCAATGGATATATACGTACATGACAATATCTAATGACATCACAAATCATATCACAAACATCTGATGTCGTCACAATTTTTCTTTTCGATTTGAAATATTATATCTTTTGAATCTATTGTTCGTTATCAAAAAGTTATCAGTATGTATTTACCTTACGCTACAGTGTATAACAATATCTAGGATATTTTTAAGTGACATTGCGGACATTTTGTACCATTACATTTTTTCTTATCATTTTGCTGTTTACAGTCTCTTGGATTCAGTTTTTGTTGATTTCTCATTTGTTATATTATATAGTTCACCTAGTTACATAATTATATCTGTTGATGTGTATATTTTATAACTTCAATTAGTGTTGTTTGTATATTATGCTAACGATTTGTTGTATACATTAGATGTGAATATATTCCAAATGTACCCATTCATTTTAACAAAGGAGTTAAAAATCAACACGTCTTTCTTTAGCTTTGTCATTTACATGTATGCATAGTTTGAATATTTTTTTTTTCTGAAAGAAATCTCATACTTACTGTATACTGTGGAATTAATGTTCTATAAATAATGTTTACATTGAATAATAGTCTCTTTTAGCCATTAGCCTGCTGAATTGATTTCAGGTTTTTACAGATTTATAAAATTGTAACAATTGAGTCACATGGATACGCTTCATTTAAATCTTTTCTCTCCTTCGTAATTAAGATAATTTAAAAAAAATAAATATCTGGGTCACACTTATCATTGTGATGAAAATGTTTTAATTAACGTATTATTTTTTCACTTGCTATGGACAAAATGAAATAATACAGCAGTTTTATAAATGTACTACATTTTCAAACTCAAATTATTTTGTCAATAATTATTTGTGCAGTCCAACTTTTACACCATTTTGTTCAGACTTTAATGTTATAGTAGAAACAATTATTATGATACGTGTTTTTCTTTCAGAAAACAAGAACCTGTCGTAAATGATCTCTGTTGTATATAAAATTTCGACATAATTTGTAACAACGGATATTCTTCAATGAACATATTTGTAAAATAATGCAACAGTTGTAATGAAATTTATATTAAAGGTTAAATTATCTTTTCACTTTTCTATGTTCCAAATATAAGCATACAGTATTTCAGTTTTTATATATTTCAACGTCAAACATTCATCGATATCGCGAAACATGACAGTCAACAAACACTCATCGCTCACCATTGTTATGCATATCCTTCCCCAAATACAGATTTGTTCAAATCAACATATCAAATAATCCAAATCACTTTGTAAATATTCCGTTTAAAACCATATTTAGTACACATTATTCAAATTATCTTTTGAGGATTTAATGGAAATATGCTCTTGAAAATTTTAAAAATACAAACAAAATTTCTGTCGGGTAGCGTTGTCATATTTGTAAATGATGTCACATGATGAGCTCGAATGGACAAAATTTATCATGTGACCAACATGTTTCTTTTGTCACTACATTGTAAATTCGCCGATTCAAACACTAGATGTTCACATTTAATCTTAATGTATTTGTTTGTCATTCTTGTTAATTTCATTGATGTTTTAGCATGTGTATTCATTTAATTTATATCAGACCAAAATATTGTGTGACGAAGCCGAGATGCACAGTGGCATCCTTATGCAATGAATTCGAACTGACCTCTCAATCTATGATTTCGTCTGAAAACGAGTATAATTTCTATCAAATTCCAAATGAAAACTTTAAAATAATGAACATGAATCATTTGGCAATTACATTCATACAGTTATTTCATATAGACGAGACTAGTTACGTTTCAGCGAGGTGGGATGACTGTTATGTTTCATGGCTAAAGTTCAAACTTGTAAAAACCGAAGATCGTAAAGTCGGTCCATGTCATGTCAAACACGTTTCGTACTTCGAATGTGAACTCAAACATGATAGAAATTCGTCATAATGGTAGGATATGACATTTATTTTACATAAATGTTTAAATTATTATCAAAATTCAAATTTACTCACATTTTTAATCATAAAAACAGCGGACACAGGTAAATTAATTGGATCAAGATCACTGACTCCATGAAATGATGAAATAATGATTACTACCTCACTTTTTCGGTTTATGATCAATTCATATAAAAGAACATCGTTTTAGTGTCAATTTGTTTAATTTAACAATTTAAAAAACTCTATTGTTGGATGGACGACCATTTCTAAAAATAGATACAGCTAGCGGCAACTTGGCATTCAGATTTATTTCCGTAAGGTAAGTTTTCCATGGGGTAACTTGAAAAATGGCCCATATTGCACTGCTGTTGATGACACGTTGAATAAAGTGCTATATTTGGAATCAAGAATTGACAGTTAATGCACAGATACATGTTTATTTATTTCTTGAAGATTCTGAGATTTTAAAAGTGTAAGTGAAATTCTTTCTTTATTTTCACAGATTTTACAAAAAGTAATCGATTGATGTTTTCATTTGCCGATATCTTCACAAATTTGCCATTATTTTCTAACAAGAATATGTTCAATGTCTATTATATAATATTTAATGAGCTTGGTTTCGATATTCTGAACATAATTATGTTAAATGTATGCATTTTGCATGAACTTACTATAGAATATCAACCTTTTGAATCGAATATGTAACATATGTTTTATGTATCAAACACGCACCTGTAAACAGTTTTCTGATTGTAAAATAGGTTCAATATTTTTAATTCATCATTTTTCAATAACAAAAATAAAAGTGCACATATATACTAATTACATCACATGAAACCCATTGATTCGGAAAATGTTATTTTTTTCATGAATCAAGGAACTTTGTAACACACTTTTATTGTATGCATGTCAAAGGGTCAAAAGTCAATGACGTATCAATAAGTCAACACCCCTTGGGCTTGATATCAAACATTCACAGGGTAGTAAACGACCTCCATTTAATACCAATTAATAATCAATAGAGTTAATGGTTTGTTTTATTAAACCCAAACAAATCGAGTTTGATACAATATAATTTTCGAGTTATGGTATTATATCTGAGGTTAGTAGTCTGTTTATAATTTGCCTAAATTCACCAAGCAAAATTGGCATCAATGTGCTGAAACTAATCTATCCGCAAGACCATTGAGATGGAGTAAAGCAATTGTGACGTCACAACTGCACACTTTGTAACATCATACCTGCTGGTGGAAGCAAATCTGTACATTTTTTTCGTTTGATCAATGTTATGCCTACTCTATAAATGCTACAAAGAGTTAATCATATTAGCATATGTCCGAATACTTTATGTGTACTTGATTGAATAGAAATAATGAATAACTGATTTTGAAATAACGGTTCTTTCACATCAACATTACCCTTTGTTGTAACATTGTTACATTTCAGATCGCACTATCTGCAATAGTAAAAATGACCTGAGATTGAAATCCTTGGGGGATTAGATCTTACATGTACATCCTCAGAGTCAGACGCCAATACTGACAACTTTTCACTTGGCCTCCGTGACTTGGAACACATGGCGGTATTTGTACTATTGCAGATAGTGAATATAACAATGTTATATTTGGGAACACACTATCTAAATTTCTTATACCCTTTATTCATTTGACAATTGTTGCTGTGCATTTACTGATGCTTGTCTCCCATCCATGAGTGTGATATATGAGCGTAGGTGCGGTAATATGAAGTGAATAAAAAGTGAATATTGAAACGAAGTATCTATTTACTGAAATACCTGTTCTCGATATGATTTACTTATTTGCTTATTACGTGTCCCATTCACTTCAACATATCTATCATACATAACATTCAGCCAAAGCAATAATTCATTTTCTCTAATCAATGATTTATTAACACTGACCACCACCTTTGGTATGTAAAGATGGACGCGAATAATGTTTAATGGTTTGATTGATTACTGTGAATTTGTTTTATCATCACCGTTAGACACAAGGGCATAACGATCACGGTTGTTAAATAGATTTTAAAAGTATTCAACAAGATTAGGACTCGTTTGATATATGAAATGATGGCCGAAACATTGAAAGTTTATCTTTCGGTCTACTGAATACTGCAAGCAGCTCAGTATATCAGCGGTGTGTCATATATAAAAGTGGAAATCCTGAACTAGTTATTGGACATCATAGACGTTATTTGAATATTGAAGCTTACATGTACTAACATGTAATATGCTTTACTATTTACGTTATCATCCTTTCCGTGCAGAAAATATCAATATGTAATTAATTGGTCAAGAGAGATTATATCCGATATGAGTTCTTTTTACATGATAATAAAACAATAAAATTCACCACACCCTGTTATGATAAATTAGGTGATATGAAAGTACAAAATAAAACCATGCCTTTTTTGCCTGTAAAAACTCTATACAAATGATACGTTCTAATTACTAAAAATAAACGTAAGATAAACATTGTGTTTCAAAAATTATGCTGAGGAAATGAGACAATATTTATCGATATACAACTTCTTTAGTCTTTGAAGGAGACGACATAGAGTGTACTGTCGTTGTGAAGTAAGTTTAATCAATTTTAATTTCAATTGATTAAATGTTTTCAAATTCCGCCCACTTTTGATACAACAATCCAATTAGTTAAGTCATTCCTGTAAAATATTAATATTTCCTTTTCATTAAACTATTTTATTTGAAAAAGACTATTCCTTTCTTAATCTCACTACGGGATTAGTATAAGAAGGCCATCTGGATACTTTACAACTCTATCAAGGGTCACAGACATAATCACCTTCAATCACATGCTGACATCACAGGATCAGTCTCAAATCAAGATTGCTGGTGTAATTGAATATGTCTGGCGAATTGAATGGGATGGTATTGATTGCACTGGATCCTTGTCACAGTACTACAAGACGAGAAGATTGCCCCCTTTTATCCAATTTATATAAACATGCGTTCTATGAATGGTGTACATGATGTTTCTATTTCCCTATTTCACCAACTATCACAATTACCCTTCCCATGTTTGAAACCTTTGAAAGACTTTCAATTGATTAATTTTCTTGAAGTCATAATAATGTTATACTTCTAGGTTGTTAACACTATCCCATCAATCAATTTTAGCTTTCTTTAACATTTTTAATTTTGAAGGTATATGTATGCTTTCTAAATCATTATTTGCCTCATTACTTTAATATTAAATTAGTTTATAGTTTTACCAACTATTAGTCTATAATATATATAATGCACATACTTAAAAAGTGAGAAATAAAAAAAGAAATAAGCATTATCGACAACAACATTCAATGTAATTAATTCTCTAACATAAAAACAGATGGAACATTTTCTTAAATGATCGTATGTCTAGTGGTATCAAATGACGTTATTGACTAAAGATGATCTTAACTTTTTAAACATTGTATTTATCGTTCTGTATCATTGTTGCAAAGTGTGCATAAGTTAACATTTATGTAATAGTGTTGTTTGTATGCATATTTTAACATTTCATTTCACATTGTTGCATTTGTTGCATATTTTAATGTTTGTTGAAACAATATTACTCTTTTTTATCATTAATTCGAATCGACTATTTTAGACCATGTGATTTGTTATTTGACTCCTCAGGACTCTTTAACATACGTTGTGGTATATATGTAATATATACACATAATAGACTTATAATATTACCGTCTGTTATAACACGCATGCCTGTTTTCTAAAATGGTTCATGCGGATCGCAAAGTCATAGTTGCATAAATGCAATAAATATCTTTTGACTTTGACAGATGAACAGACATCGTGAGATGAATGTTAAACTGTGCAAAACCTGAAGTATCTAAGGATATTACATCTGCTAGTGATGGTATAAAGTGTGACATGCTTGTAAAATCAGAGTCAATGTGATTAGAAATTGTCTGATCCTAAATAAAGCAATGTCAACTTGAGATTCTCATATTTATTATTATCACTTCTGACATGTGTGTTAATTGTATGCTCTAAATATATTTGACACACTCAATTCCATTAAAATACTTCATTGCAAACCCTTTGAAGCGTTCATAAATCATTCGACAAACCGATGCAAACACACTGCCTTAGTGCATTCTTTGCAAAAGCCTATCCTTGTAAAATACAGTTGCTTACACTTTCCTGTATCCTTTCGCAAACAGAGCTTCGTTAAGTGATGGTGTAATGCTGTAACGGGAGCTGATTGGATTGACACCACAGACAGAAATTCAACTTATTTACAGGACTTTGAATAATTGGTCTGAGCAGGATTAGAATGCGTCCCAGGAAATTAGGAGGCATTACATTACATGGCATTTACTATATTTGATTCTCACATTCTTTCACTGTTTCTCTTGACATGTTGGTTAATGTTTGAAGTTAAATAAATAGAGAAAGTAAACGACGTCCCGTTTAATAACATATTTATGAAACGAGTGGATGGTTTTGATATCAAATGAGCGAAAGCGAGTTAGATACCAATACCATCCACGAGTTTCATAAATATGTTATTAAACGGGACGGAGTTTAGTATTTTATTTATTACACGCTCTAAATTAATGAAATATGTAATTAAAATTCACTCTTCAATCATGTAGATGTGCGTAGGGATACATCTCTTACCATGGACGCATAACGCCATCTCACTAAACACCAAAAATAGACCAAGCAAATATCCGTTAATAACAGTTTCAATTTTGAACAAAACAATTTCAAAACACTCATTACATTAATATTGTGTTTATGTTGAAACAACAAGAATCGCAAATTGGCGAGTAAACAAAAACATCGTATTAATCTCGCTAGATCTTATGAATGATGTCAGGTGAGTGTGACGTCATCGGAATGCGAATGTTTTTGATTCAGTTAGGCTAGTTACAGCTGTACGTAGCTGCGGTTGCTTTGCCAAAATAGGCTCTGTAACACCAAGATGACAATGATACTGGGGATTAAAGTTACAGTTCTGCTGCTAGTTTTATCTAGCGAAATTGTGGGGATCAGTGTCCTTGTTGCCGATGAAGTTAACATTGACGGCACAAATTGCTAACAGAAGGCGTGAAAATGGAGTTCCAACATTATAGTGAACGTTAAAATGTTAGGTCTAGGCTATATAAACATTGACAGTTACCTTGAAGCATTTTTTTATTCATATATATCTTGGTATGGTATCCTCTGTAACAACAGACAGACATGAACAATGCCTCCACAACCTGGAAAACTTACGTGTCGACACGAAGTTACAGTAGTTGTTTACATTTTAACAATCTAACCCATTCCGCTAAAAAAGAAGAACATATCAAAACGTACCTTATATGATTACAATGTAGTCGCATTAATACTCAACTGACGATTGTCACATGATTCGTGGGTTGAACATTAAGTTTATTCCTTATGAATTTAGAATCTAGACTACGTCAAGTTGCATGACAAAGCCATGCAAATGGCAGTCAAATCGCGAGAACGCTAACGAGATTCAAGGGAACTAACTCTGAATCAACCCAGTGATACTGGTTGACGATAAATTGTGATAGAAGCGTCCGTACAATATTAATCGTAACGACGTTGTGTGAAAAAACATGTCCCAAGAAATCCAGTGCGAACCCAAAGGCCATGTGACTAGTGGAAAGTAGTTCCGACTGCGATCGCTTTCACGTGCAATGTTTCACAACAGTGTTGAATAACATTTCGATGTTTCACAACAGTAATATCGTCAACGAGAGTGTAATAAAAATGTTGTAATCATCATCTCACGTTAATGTTAAAATAAATACTCTCACTGTTCCTTCTTGCAACTGTACAACTGTGACAATGAAGGGAATGCAATTATCCTAAAAATACACTGAGTGAATGAGGCAGTGCCTTTAACTCTTCCATACTGGATGATTTGCACTAACAGATATTTAAAAACTGGCTGCTGGTGATAAAGGCAATGTTGCTGTCATAACATCGCTTCTTTGACACTATGCCATTGCAACTGGACAGGTTATGTATACCAATATATGTACATAGTCTCAGTCGTGTTTAAGATAAGTGTCTTGCAATATAACGATTTAATAATAGCTTGCATATGCAAGTCATCTGAATACCAGATTGCACATGAAGAGAAGACAACAAATGTTGACGGGACTTCAGTTATTTGAGAAGGAAATACATTGATGCTAGGGTTTTGAATAATTGACAGCAAATTTACCTGTACTCGAACATAATATCAGGATATATAATAATTTTAATAATTCCTGTTTTAGTGACGTTTTATCATAATTTTTTGAGGATATATGTTAATCCATGTCATGCTATTTTTCATTAACTTTGTGATAGTAAAACCAACATACAGAGACAATCCTTTCTTACGTTGGCATTGATCCAACCCTCAACCCTTTAAACACGGAAGAGGAACACTCAAATTGAAGTTAACAAGGCTTAAAAAAAATCCCTAATGATGGCAAATTTTTCTGTAATGTTTAATATTGATTTTCACATGCATGTAGTTAGAGAAATCCTCCTCTTCGTTGCATAATTGTTTTACTGTATAGTTAAAATAAAAAGTAGAGCCATACATTATTCAGTTTAGTTGAATGTTTTGTGTTATTGCAAATGACAGTTTATTCTTGATATTGCGATGTCTAAGTCTTGTTTGTGGCATCATGACAATATCGTCAATTTACCCAACATGCGTTAAGGTATTAGCAAAATATAGCCCCTTATGCAAATTATTTCATCTTTGTAATGTTATAGCTACCAAGACAACGTGGTAAAGAAACATTTCGTTTTCTGTGGGCAAAAAGCAATGTTCTTTATTTTATTTAAAAACATGCATTATCAAGAATAACACCTGCTTCTGTCTGCTGTACCAGCCCTGAAGCGATTGATTGAGTGATGTTGATTTCCATGAAAAATACTTAAATTAGGCTTTGTGATGTCTTTTTGAAAAATGTTTTATTTCTTACAACATTGATTGATATTTCAAAGTTCAGATGATGAAAAAAAGAGGAACTGTCATGAATAAACAACGTGTTGTTCTTTGTAGGCGACCTGTGATCGTTAAGCACTTGTTTGCTATATATCTATAAAACTCTATTAGGTCTTTGTTACATGTATATCAGTTAAATGTATATTGTAAAACACAACAAGCTGTGGCAGAGCATATATGTTCCTTGGAGGTTAATAAATATGCATGGTCGGTTTAATATTGATTAAGCTTCAATCCTTTAACATCAACAAATATATTACATAAAGACAATTGGTTGTTTATTGGACACGGTGTCATGTGTTATTTACAACATCCATCCTTAGTATTTGCTCACGTCAATAAAGTTAAGTCTCAGACAAAGTGAACAAAGGTAATAGGAAAATAAAATAAAACATTTAAATTTTAAAATCGGCAAAAATTAAAAACAATCATGTCCAATTTCGCTCTGGATCTCTTCTAGTGGTGAACAAGAGATGTGCCAAATTTGAAAAGGATGAGATAATTCGTTTTTCTGTAATCGATCAGACATTCTAGCTAAGAATATGAGTAAAAGAAAATATTTTTAAAATAGCAAACATTAAAAAAAATCACCAAATCATGCTAAATGTCGTTCGGGACCTCTCCTAGTGGTGAAAAAGACATGTGCCAAATTTGAAAAGGATTAGATGAATAGTTCTTCTGTCAGCGATAGGACATTCTAGCTCAGACGGAGAGACAAACGGAATCGTTGGTATTACTAGATATCCCCAACCGTTGGTCGGGGGTATTATTAAATACAAGATTCATGGTGACACAACTGTTACCAATATTATGTCGCCGTGAAAGGATATTACACTACAGGAACTTTCTTAGACTGAAGATATTGTTGTGTTAAACAAAAAGCTATATTTAAAAGTTGGCAGGAGAGTGTTTTTCTATATCAGACATTTCAATTACTAGTTGCTGGCTTCGATCTTATTTCATTTTGATCATTGAAGATGCTACTGAGCGTTTTAGTTTAGATGTGAGTTACAATCGATTTGGTAAATGCTGTTTATATTAAAGTTTGACGTTGGGGCTTGTCACGATGAGTCAAACGTTATGACTGATCATGGCCTGATCTCAACACTGAAGCTGATGTTAATGTAGGATGATAAGTTTATGATAAAAGACCCATGTAATTCAGTGCAGTTAGTTATAAATATGTGTAATTTCTTGATGCCGGCACAAATGAAATTAACAAATGTGATATCTTTGAAATTGAAACATCAAAACATGAACGCTGACAGTGAAGGCACAGTTAATTAATCACGTGACAGGAAGTCAGGAAGTTAATCAAACATCAGGCTAATGGAATGTCAACCTCAAAGAGAATATCAACCCAATGGCAAGTAAAATAGTTCAGTAGTTCAACTGAGAAATTTGGAATGAGAAATAAAGTCCACACAATTATATGAATGGTGAATGATGTATCTTGTTGAACGTGTTAAACGTCCTGTATATAATTGATTACTCCAGTTGTATTATTTTATATGTAAAATTAGACAGTAAGAATCAGTTTAATCAATCTTTTTCACTTGCCAAGGATTCAATTATGACTTCATAGTTGTCTTGATTGGCCAAATTGTATGTCTGCTAATAAAGCTGCTAGTATTATGCATGAGATGACTGATTTAGTGTTAGTTTTTTTACATGTTGTTTGAAAGAAATTGGTTGCTTGAGTTCAGCCCTTACCTTGCATCCCGGGGGCTCAGAGGTCCATGAGTCTATTTTCACTTCTAAATCTTCGAAACAAATTAGCATTTTTAGCTGACATTCTATGTATTCCGAAAGTTCTGGAATACTTGCATTTCGAAAATGTTATTTAACATCTAATTAATGTTTAGGTTGTACCTACGTTAAGTGCATACATGGCCCAGGAACATTAAGATTAACTGTCTCCAACAGTTGATATCACTTTGTGTGGTATCCAGCTATATCTACAAGCAAAATATATATATATATATACATCGACGTTTCTGTACAGTAAAGAGGTCATAGAAACTGTATTTATTGTCCAGTACAGCAGTGTAAAAAAGCATATACATTAAACATCCAACAAAGCATCCCATCAGTGTTTGTCTACTTTATTGTCTGACCAAGGACTCTCTTGTTTGATTTATACTTTACAATGTGTTCCAGTAGATTGAAATAAACGCATAAGCTGAACCACTGACATGGTATAGAGAAGAAGACAGCGAGACTTGTTGCGAGAGCCATGCAGAAATATGTGCCAATTAGTCCTGTGTTGTCTCTCTACTGCCCAGGATATGTTCTCTCTAAATGAACTGATCTCTGTTGTGTAAATCTTGTATCAGTTAATTATGGCGATCCAAGCGTTGCGCCTCCGTGGTCCTGCTGTGTCAGTTATAGGATGATAGAACATTTATGTAATTAATCAGGACATGTTTAAGTTTGTTTGGTGCAAAGATAAGGAGATATGTTCATTCTGGTACTTTGCTGGGGGATGTGGTTTCTTGTTCCTCAATGATTCACGACCTGAATGTTCTTACAAATTGTTCAACATAAGGACGATACAAATCAGGACAGTGGATCGAGATGAAGTATAGATTATGAAAGCAGTATTCCTGTGTAAAATATCTTCATTTTCACATCTGAAATAAATATAAACATTACACATTCAAGCTGTGAAATAGATATCCTGTGAAAGAGGAATAGAAGACAACTGTTTTCAAGTACAAATCAAAAGATGTTTAAAAATATATCATTTTACAAAATATATCACATCTATTCGAAAACTATTAACCACTAAGATGACAACGGTACATGTATAATAAAAGAAAATTAAAAGACCTAAACCAATATACTTTCAAGATTTTGGTACCGTGGAATACCTGTATATTGTAAGATCTACACACAAATATACTATGACAATTGCAACACGTGGTGCTAGTAATTGATTATTCATTTTGCCAAATGGGAAAATCATTTTGCAAATACATTGAAACAAATAGATAAAATATAATTGAATCACCACTACAATTTGAAACCTCCCCAAAAATCAATCAAATTATTTATCGATGCTTTTCTATTCTTTACCAGAAATATGACAGGCATAACAAAACCTCTTGAGTTCTGGTATTTCTAATGAATTGTTGTCAGGCATTATTATTCTACAAGCCTAATATTTTCCGCCGTTCTTTCATGGGGGAACCAATGTGGAACTAATGCCATCAGGATGTCATAAAGCAGTGAAGCAGAGAGATGCTGATGGGGAGCTAATGAAGCTCAGATAAGGAGGACAGTCGGTAATTATGTAAGGTCCTTGTTCTTGCGGAGGTTCACAGTGAGCTTTAAAGGGGCAATAGCACGTTTACTGGCCAATTTAATTCTTTTTTAAATTTCCATTTATAATTTACAAAAATGATTACCATGGCTTTACCGACCCATGTACATTAATTTTTTTAACTTGATTTTCTGAAGAGAGAAGTGTGTTTTACTATTAGTGACATTAGTTTCCAAATACATGTCATCAACTTATTAGAACGCAAAACCGTGCTACTGCCCCTTTTAGTAAAAGTCTCGATTCTTTTCCTGTTAACAGACCTCACAGATTCGATTTCTCTAATCAAGTGACAACATCATTTAATGTTCTTTCTTACTGAGATACTATCATGACTTTATTGTATAAATGATAACTAATTTGGTATCATGTGGGAATCTTGTCTAAACTATCAATGGACATGACAAGGCGGGATAGCATAGTGGTAAGCGCGTCCGGCTTCGGATCAAGAGGTCCGGGATTCGAATCCCGCCAGGGGCACGGCAACTTTGTCTGCAGTAGAGAACTGTTCCACACGCAGTAAGGTTTTAGTGCAATGCTACACTGAATTTAAGCGTAGTACCACCCATGGTTCGCTAGTTCCAGCCGCTGCTCGCAGGTTTCACCGCAGTGCATAGCCACATGGCGTTGCAGGCTTTCTCCCTGCCATAATACTAGCAGCCGCGACATAAGTGAAATACTCTTGAAAGCGGCGTTAAACTTCAACTCACCTCACCTCACCTCATCTCACAAAAGGGTACATCTCTATCACTTTTTTGTCATAAAATATATTCAGAAACACTTGTGAACAAAGGTAAGGCATCCTTCGCTCTTGATGTGTGTCGTTTCTATTGTGAAAAGAGTTTCTACATAATTGTCAGCTTTGAAGGTGAAGTGAGGTGAGTTTTTTCAGGGTGTAACGCTGCTTTAAAAAGTATTTGGCTTATATCATGGATTGCAGGTAGAAATTCGGCACCGCCATTGTGGCTTTGGAAACAATTTGTTGTTATGGCTTCCTCTAATTGACGTTAAGGATATTAATTAGCAGTTTGAAAGAGTTCCTTGATAAAAAAAAAAATGTCATGTTTTCCCTAAAGAAATGCTTTGTCTCCTGTCGCTAATGTTGATCACCGTTGCTTTGGAATATTGTCCAAGTTGCATTGTAAGCGCCCAATTGATGAAAGAAATCTTTCACATTTGAAACATCTTTTACAAATGTGAAGTTTATAAAGAAAGGATCACCTGACACCATAATTGGTTCGAGAAAAACGTGACAGCATTGTATGTGAAACGGGAAAAGTTTGTTTTGTCACATTTTTATCAGGAGTTTTGTAACAAACGAATCCAAAGTCTCATAGAGAATCCAATGTATGTTGAACATAGGATGCCCTTATCATTATTGATATATGCTTATGATAGTAGCACTTTGGATCGTCTCCAGTGGAATAACGCAATCTCATTCCTGAACTTGGCAGTTCACTGATAATAAAGGCCGTCACTCGAATTTAAATAATTAAAAAAAAACTACCATGACAATGGTTTTTACATTTAGTAGCCCAATGTTTAAAAAAGACATTCAAGTTATGCACAACTTTGATGAACCCTATTATAATTAAGTGATTATAAGATTTTGAAAGTAGGACAAAATGCACTTGTTTCTTTATGTATGAAAAACAGGTGATTAAAAGTGTTTTCATTTTTCAATTATCATTGTACTTCAATGTAGATGGTTAGGTATGCTTTGTGAAATACATGTATTCTGACATCTTATGACAAGAATCTAGTCTATCAATGGCTACACATCGATTTGACAAATGTGAAATCTTTTAATTGAAACATCAAAAGTTGATCCTTGGCAGTCGAAGACACAGCTGATTAATCTCGTGACAGGAATTCAGGAAGTTAATTAAACATTAGGCTAATGGAATGTCAAACTCAAAGAGAATATCCATTCATGTTGTCTTAACCGAATGGCATGTAAACTAGTTGATCGACTAAACTAGAAAATTTAAAATTTGAAATAAAGCTAAAAGGGTGTATGAAGTGCTGCTGGACGCGTAGAAGGTGTTCACTAAAGTTTTGGTCTACAACTGGACTTTATCAGAAGTAGTCAGAAGTGGTCATTAATCACCCAGAGAATTCCTTACTAATGCTATTGTGCGTTTTTGTCCATGATTTCATTGTGGCGTCATGTTTATGTTGATAACCAAGATTAATGCAGATAAATAGCGAATCTCAAACATGTGTCTTCTTATATCAAATACATCAACACGAGTCGATTCAAGTTACAAATATCCAAGACTTGCAGATGGTATTTTTTCTTTTATCAACGATTGTTGAGATATTTTATATCAGAACACACGAGAGTGAGATTCTATAAACCGTACACGATCATTATTGATTACTTTTCAATGACTAATTTAAATATCTAGCACAGCACTGTCATTTGACTTCTAAAGTGGCGTCTTCATGTTTATGACGCCATTGAATTATGATGCTATGTTGATTGCCACGTAGCTGACGCCGACACTGGTACTGTCAAATGAATATCTACTTGGCGATAATGGATAATGCTCTAAAGCCAGCTAATCCAAAATATTGGAATGCATTTACATAATTAAATATATGACTCCCAGTACTATGACTATGACACCCGTGGGTGGAAGCAAACTCAGTAACAAATTATTCAAACCTTTTTTTTTTTTTTTTTTAAACGGACGTTTTTATGGAAGTATTGTATTCTGTGTATTACTCGAAAACATATTCAAGCTAATTAACTACAGTGACCTTAAGCAGATATTGGAGAAAGAAATAAACAATATTAGACATTATTTTTATGTCAAAATAGCAAGTTTATTATGTCTCCTGTTCAAAATTGTAAGAAACTATAAACTTTAATTGTTAACAGCATTATTAATAATAATACTTTTAATTACTATCATAGACGTAAAACAGTCTTCACGGCAGTTTTGATAAATGTAAGTGTAATTTAGACGCCCGCCTTATTAATTTGGAATACAGTATCGATCTAAGAGTGCATAGAAAAAAATCACTATCAGTTGATTATACACATCAATAACTATTTTGAGATATGTATCTCTTTGGAATGAAAAAAAAACATATTAACTGTGAATAAAGATGACATTAACTTGACCATGTCGTAATGACAGTTTAAAGGAATTACTGTAAATCAAGAGCTCTTGTTAGTGTAGGGATAAGCTATACTACAAAACAAGTTATGCATATATCGAGACTTAATTAATACATAAAATTGTTGTTGCAAAGTTTTACCTTAAGTTAGTTTGACTTCTGAATACCATCTCTCCTTAAACTGTACGTAAGTCAGACACAATTGAAATAGGAAAACCAACATTGTCATGGTACAAATGTCAATGTCGTAAACGCAGCGGTGTTACACTAGTTAAATTATGTCAAGTTTTAAAGAAATACACAGTTTTGAGGAAACGTGGCAAATGTACAATGCGGGAACAATACGTCTTTTATAATTTACCTGTGGAATATGACCGACTGACTGACTGACACTCGAAACATTCTTACCCTAAACAGTCATTCTCAACAAGACTACACAATTCAGAGAAGAAAATAAAGAAATACAAAACCACGTCAGTCACTGTCTAAAAAAGAGTTTATTTCCCAAAAATAGAACTTTGATGGAACAGTTCATATTTGTCCAGCATTCAGTGAACAGTATTAAATTTGAAGTTTAGTTTAAGGTAAGGTACCCGAAAATGGCAAGATAATTTACGTTCATGGATATTCGCAATAAAAAAACATATTATAAGAGAACATTTTCTTTCATTTGAATATCGACTTAAGAAACAATTAATTCATCTGAAAAACTCAATAAACAGTGACGGGTATTTCAGTTGTCATCAACATTTATTAAAGATTTAGACTGATAAGACACACATACAGCAAAGACATCATACGAAACAGAAACCTGACAAACATTTTATTCTCCTAAATTGCGATGGAATCACTCAACATGCTGAATTGTTTCCCTCTGTTGTAACCATTAAACGACTTTACCATGTACTGTTTCATAGAGTGATGTCAAATTGTAAAATTGGGATGTTAAAATACCTATTCCATTTAATCAACGTAGTAAAAAAATCGGTATGTTTGTTTAACATTTTTTCAGTATTTTTTATACTGTATTCCGTTATCTTTTAATATGGTAGTTTAGATCACACTCATTGCAAGCAATACCATTAACTGTTAGTTTATTCCTGTAATTTGTATTTCTCATAAGGCCTAAACGTAGACGTAGTGTGTCGTAGATGGTACAAAAAACATAAATTGTGTTGTAGTTTACATAATAACCTTGTCTGTTAAATTCAAACTAAACTTAGATTAAACTAAAAAATATCACAAATAATACAAAAACACAACTTAATGTTATGTAGTCTATTGGACATTCAATTTGTGTTGTTAACTATGGCTTTCATGCAACATTGAGACAAATATCTACAAATAACAATTACAATATGACATAAGGAAAAATATTCAATGTGAACGTTTGGATTCATATAGATTTCAAGTAAGTTCAAGGAATTCTCACTGAGGAACGTTTATGTAAATAATGCAACCAAAATGTAATAGGAGATGAGTTCCATTATCTTTAGATGCGAATCGTTTCTCCCAGCCAGAATGTATATATCCAACGCTTATTTCACTTGTATCCTAATGCATATAACCTATGTAAACTTTTCACACTTAATGTACAAAAACACAATAAAAGAATGTCAAAATACATACATTCGGTACTGCAGTACTGTAGAGTAGCGATTCAAATATTAGAATATATTTGAAAAACATTAACTACAACTGAATATTCATGTTATGAGGTGTCAATATTTGACCTCGAAAGTATACATGAATATTTCTAAACTTACATCACCAGACAGGTTGATTTGCCACGACTGCTTGGGTTTCTTATATCAGTTGTTTTTATTTCATTCTTTTCAATTAACATTAGTGACCTTTGATTCCTCAATGGGAGAAAGTAGATATCACATCCAATAATGTGGAAGGATATGGCTGACGTTCGTATGTCTTTAAAACATGTAACTGAAGAATTGCTGAGGAAGAGCATGTGGATTTCTGTTTCAAGTTGAAAGTACAATGCATCTGTGTAAGAATCTAAGCTCAACCATGTCTGAATGCGTTTGTCGGTGACGATAATTTCCTCTATCACTCTGCCTTTATAGTCAAACTGAACTATTTTATTTATTCTACCTTTACTGTTTGGAAAGGACACGAAAAGCATGGATCTTGATTGGTCTGCAACAATGCTATCAGGTTTGTCGTAGATATTTACAACAGGTCGTAATTGTTTCCCTCGTGTTGTCATGCTCATGACACCACGTCTCGGGTACAAGCTTGGTAAGAATACTAACCCCTTTGATTCATCTACAGCCATATTGCTTCCCACACATATTTTCATTGTAAGTAAACACACTGAACGGTCTATGCCAAAGAATTGAAGTTTACAGTTAAAATTTCTAGAAGATGAAGTACCTGTCGCTGATTTAGCAATTATAAGCATTTGATTACTAGCTATGTAAGTAGCTGCTACCGGATAGTGTATGTCTATATACGGGTAGGGGCTAAGAGTTTTGTTTTGTACAAAATACTGGTAGATGATATATGAACCTTGGCTTGGTTTGGGTGGAGAGAAGATGAGGATACGGGGTTTGACATGGCTCAATTTTCGTATTTCATCTGAAAGGAAAGCAAATGAATGTAGACTTTCGTTTCCAAATCCGTTATTTTGACATATATTATAACAATGGAAGTGTTTGAATTTATTTTGAAGGGCCAGTAGCACGTGTTTTTATCGCTCAAATAATTCGATGAAATGTATTTGAAAAATAATTTCACCAATCGTAAAACACCCTTCTCTCTTCGGAAAACATAGTTAAACATGAGTGCACATGGCTCAGTAAAGCCATTGGGGATCGATTTTGTCATTCGAAATAATAAAATGTGTTCACAATAAAATGGCCGCCATGCAATTATTGCTTTATACGCAACACCGTTATTACAACTACGGATAATTGGTTTGTGTAATAGGATCATTATAAATTGGAAATTTGAAAAAATAAAATTTGCAAAAAACGTGCTACTGTCCCTTTAACTTGTAAAGACAATTTATCTTATTTAACTGAGAGCTCCGACCACGAGCCTAGATTTGAAGTTGTATTTTGAGTTCAATAAATAATTAAAAGTAAAAAGTTACCTTTGTGACACCTAGTTTTCTCCTCGGGACATGTGTATCCATCCTTAAATATATCGTAATCCAATGGCTCGTTCTTCTATGTCAAAGACAAACAGGTTACCATTAGTTCATACCAAAATGTGTGTAAGTAGTTAGTAGTATATGAAACCGCTGTGCCACGTGTATACTCAACAAGTCAATGGCAAATTATTTTAATCTTGATGTGGCATATGTATGACTTAAAATTTGGAAATGCCCATATCAATTATTCTACATATAATTTGCATATGCAGTCAAAGAAAGGTGGTTGTTGACTTCATTGTTGCTTTACATGTAAACTCATTCAATAACATAATTATATTTCAATTTCGTTTTTATTACTCGTCCGTTGAAGATATCGTTGTTTAATAAATCTGCAATGTTATTACACATAGCGTGCTGCCGATTGAAGTGACGTCATAATGGCAAAAACATGATGTCACAATATCAGCGCAGCGGTCTCAAAATAGTGTGTTCAACATTTATCGATGCCTTCGAGGAATTCAAATCTTTGATTAATAAATAAAATACTTAACTCGGTTCAGTTAAATAACATATTAATGAAACTTGTGAGATGGTATCATTCATTAAATACTAAACCACTCACTCGTTTCATAAATATGTAATTAAACTGTAAGTATTCTCTATATATTACCTCCATAGGGGGTCTGCTTGTGTGGCCTTTAGTAGTCAGATACGTTGATGCAAATGTTCGTTTCACATCTGAAAAAAATATTTGCTTGTAGAAGAATAACTTCCTTTTTGGAGATAAGTATAATCATTCAAACATTACTGTGTTGAAATGTGTATTCATAGAGAAAAAATTAACTGTCACCTAATCCAGATTAAATGAGCCATTTACTGATAGATATGACTTACTAGACATTTAAAGTTACAAGGAAAGTCACATCTACGTAGACTAACAAAAACAAAAGCACACTAACATGATCGGCACAGAGCTTTTCTTTTGCGAGTCTGAACTATTTTGAATCTCTTGGAACATTGACCGCCAAGAATAACTGGGTCTGTGACCTGAGGAAAAAAGCAAGATGTGTTACTATTTTAATGAACTATCCATACATTACATGTTTATGTAGTGAGTGTTGATTAAAAACAAAACACCACATCCTTATATCCGTTATCATTATATACATGTCGATGTAGTCTTCAAGGATAATGGGTAAAATGCCTATGACGTTGAATCATTATTTGCCACAACGATAGATATGTACAAAGACCTTCTGTTATGACTGTCCACTTCACGTTGAAGATAATTTTATGATAACAGATTCTTCCTTTATTTAAGTCTCCAGTGCAAAAAAAAGGATTTAAATATTGTCAATTGTCATATTTCAAATCTTGAAGAAGGTTTTCTGCAAAAACATTATTAATTCATTATCTACCATTCAGGTTACAAAGTCGAGAATCAATCTACCCTGTCAAACAGGTATCATTGATTTTCACAGTTCGTCATAAAAAAGAATTGATGTGCCAGAGGTTTGTATCTTAACTCACTTCAAATGCAACATACCTTTTTCATTGTTATCACTGAATGACCATCTGTAATTCTGATGTTGATATCTCCCCGGTTCTCTGGTCTATCAGAATAGACAGGCTGACAGGACAGAGTCAAAATAGTGAAAACGGCTGAATGACATCCAAACCGATTCAGACACAAATCTCTGCACTGAAATATACCATACTTGGTTACTTCTCCTGTAGCTAAAGGGATTATATTTATCAAAGTCGTCATTATAGTGCAAAACGTGGATACACCGCTAAGGAAAGGCATACTCGTTGCAAAGATGTCAAATGATTAGTTGCAGAAAACTATTTTAGCCCTCCTGTCATTAAAATATTTTGCCCGAGTAAAATCATATCGTGATAGAATACGAATACACTGGATACATTAATATTAAAGATACAAGAATAATTAGTATTTAAGCAGTAGAAGAAGGCTGCATGTGAGATTTAATCTGTATACCTAATTATACTGTACACGTATTTCTAACAAGATAGAAATTCTAATGGAGTTACATTATAATTTTAAGAAATCATTTTGTTTTTACTATCTTTTTGTAATAATCTGTGTTTCATGTGTATGGAAAACGATCTGTTTTGCCTAGTCAAATATCATCAAGTATTATAATTTTGAAATATTGACAATTCAATCTCTCGCTGCAAGTAAATAATCAAAATAACATCATGTAGACTAAAACGAGCCTGTAGACTAAAACGAGAAATCACGAGAAATCATGAGGTGAATGTGAAATGCAAAATGACTAAACAAAATCATAATGTATTCAAAATGAGTTTAGTCAAAGAAGCTTGTCAAATATGTCCCATGTCGCGGATTCTTTATTTCCTTCAGTTTACACCGAAGATCAGCAACAATTTTACAAATACATTATTAATATGTGAAAATTTACAATTTACAAATTGGAGTATATAAACGTATTTACAAAACTGGTAGGCAAGAGGAGCCGCTAGTGGACATTCAACATGTAAACATGTATATACCAGCTTTATAAAACAATTATAGTTAGCACAATATATGTAAAATGTAATATTGTAACAGGTGGCGTCTTATTTTGAAAACATACAGTGACAAGTTCAGAACAATGGTTTCCAAAGTTCCGTGTTCAATATATCGGTTAAAATCAGTTATGCCCTCGAGAAGGAAAGCTAACATGTTTGTTCATCTTGTTGTTCAAATGCAACATACGTTTCCGCTTCAAGAAAATCTATCATAAACGTAAATAAAGTATTTCTATCACAGTTAACATGTTCACAATGTAACAATATTTGAGTATCATAGTCGAAAGTCTGTTTATGGCAAAGTTTGCACTCGGTAGAAATTTTACAACGTGATGAAATTTGTATGCATAGTCGAAGGGCAGATTTAAAGTCAGGATGTAGATATGCTAATTGCCAGAGAATATGATAGCTTAGTTTGTTGTGAACACGTTGTTATAGACACATATTTGCTTTAAAGGATGTTCTCATAATCCATGAATGTTCCTCGTAACTATGTACAGACGTATTTACAATTTATCGCCATTCATAATTCGAGGGGAATACGCCTTTTGTAATACATGTACATGTACAATTAGATTATATTTGAGAGTATTGACAGCAGATCATTGCAGATTGTAGGAGATGTTGTGGAGGTTGAAATTGCTGCACAAAATATATTTTTGGCAAAGTTGTTACAGGAAAGTTTGCATAGGCGTCCAAAATATATGATATTTCAATGAAAACCAAGGAGCGGTCTCATGCATGTGTAGCAGCCGACAATCATGACTATCTCCCCTTTGAACTCGTGATAAGACACATTAAACGCTATAGAAGCAAATCTGTCTTCCTATCTATTTTATTAAAGTTTCCAAAATTGCGTTTCACTTAATGGCTGCAGCAAGCCAAAGACCATTGTCCTGTTGTCATTTAAACATCGAAATTGTCTGTTTGATAAGTGTGGGTAATTTTACCATGAGGTTAAACCTATGAAATAATTAATGAAGGAACTATCACTGAGCAATGTCACGAAATAAAATACCTAAAATACCTCTAAGTCAACCAGAAAGCCATAGTGTTATGGCTTACTACTTAGCAATACATTTTATTTACAAACAATTGTTTAATTCCTTCACGTGTGATATCCTGTTCTCTATTCACACATTTTGGCGATCAAAATAAAAAACAGTATTCGGTAAAGTTTTTTCTGTAACATAAATATATGTTGTTTTGTCTTCATTGTCTCCTGCTCCTTATTTCAAGGGTGAAGTTGACTGAAATAAATTCTGCTTAGCCAACAGTTTAGTTTAGTCGGTCAATGATCCTTCTGTCTGAACTATCTGTTTTAATTTATTTACATTTCTACAGTAGTCTACAGTAGTTGGAGAATGATGATACGCTACAGGTCAACGTTTTTAATATTTACACAAACACATACTTATGTAATAGTGTTTGTGAAAGTTGTACAACTTGAATGATTTAATCAATGTTATTTATCTTCAATACTATGTTCCTTGATGCGTTCTTTAATCCATTTTCATGTTATAAATCTTGTGGGTAGCATGTACCTACATATAGTAACTTCTATATTATTGACTTCGACCATAGTTTCCCATGTTGTTCTAAAACGTTGATTATTTACGTTAAGTCCGTGATTCTATAAACACTGATGTCTGTGATTTTATCAACATTGATGTCCGTGATTCTATCAACACTAAATTCCGTGATTCTCTCAACACTGATCAGAGGACAAAAAGTGGATCCTTTGCAGATCCTTCCAGATTCTTCCGGATTCTTCAGAAACCGCCAAAATTTGGGAGAATCCGGAAGATCCGGCGAATGTTTTCCACCGCTTTTTGTCCTTTGGATGTCCGTGATTATATCAACGCTGATGTTCGTGAGCTAGAGCTAGGAGTACTCAGCATATGTCCAATTAAACACTGAGATACTGCATAACAGGAAATGCATTCATAACGAGAAATTAAAGGAGTTAAAATTCTACATGTCCACCTTAGAAGCTTCTTCAGATGCTGCTTTTGATAAGCTCAGGGGTCGATTGCTGTTCCTGTAACTAGTAATTTTGGATGCCATTATTTGATTGAAAGACGCTATGATATAACTTGTGATAACTATTGAAAACAATCAATTTCAATTCAAACATGTTTACAGTCATTCATGAAATCTGTATCCACTTCAATAGCACCATTGTTGCAAGTGTCCAATTATATATACTATTTAGTGAGTTGAGTCTGAGCTTTGACGATTTAGATTTTGATTTGCCTGAAGACATCGGAACAAGTTAGGCACTTGATGTCTTCAAAACAAATCTGAAAACTCATTTGTTCTGTGCTCACTACAACAGAACATAATATTGTAGACTCACGGACCACTGCGCTTTTGAGTAATGCTACATTGGAAAAGGCATAACATTATTATTATTATTATTATTATTATTATTATTATTATTTTAGAATGTTGTTATTGAATGGCGCAGTTTTCAGATATATTTGAATTTTCTAGGATCATGTATTTTTCATACTTTATTACCTGTTTTCACCAGTGAAATTACTGATTATAAAATGTGAAATACAAAAGAAGATATCTTTGTCTCTACTTGTTACTTAGATGCCTGCTTGTTAGAGGAAATGGTTTCCAAACTGTCAGACAAGTAGAAAGTCGCCGTTCTGTTCTAATTGCTCGACTTATTGTACTAAATTCATTTATTATATAATTTAGAGTGAGATACTCAATTCTATCAGTGAAATAAACCCTCTATCGATCTACAGTGGCGATAACCTTTATCACCACTATACTGAGTGACGATAAATTTTATCACCACTCGAGTGACGTCATCGGGACAATGTTATGACGTCATATTGTCAGCTTGCGAAGGCTGGACGTTTGCCGTTGAATCACTCAACGTCAACATAAAATACAGAAATAATCATATGATAAATATTTGTCAAGAAAAGCGGATATCCTCTATATATACATGTAATTTGCTTTGGATTTGTGAAATGTGTTCAGTGTTAAACATCGCGAACAAATTGTCAGCTACATTTGATACATTCGCCTATACTTGTATGATGTTTCTATCATACATTAAATGAGTTCAAAACGATATCAAATATTTTGAATTAACTTTAAACATAAAACAGTTTTTCCCGAATTGATTTCGTTGTGAAGATACCAAACATATTCCTACGTCAAAGAACCAACATGTAGTACATTGTATTATGACAAGTACTCATATGTGTAGGCCTAAAGTGAAAAACTACCCAAATAAACTGTCAAATTAATTTTAAGAACACGAGTTATAATAGCACATCATACAACAATGTGATGATGGCAATAGAGGACTTTGATCCAGGAAGATGATCTGTATTTTGTATTCATTAAATAATTTCATTACTTTTTCACTCGTACAAAATACATTTAATTTCAGATAATGAGATATATACTTGGTTTTATCAAGAAGAGGTCCACTATGTATCTATTAATATTGAGTTTTAAACAAGCTATTGACATGCAAGATTCTCTTTATTTTGAACCAGCAGAACCCATTAGTTTATGAATTATTAACATAAAAATATTATTGTGTTTACAATTTGATAGATGGGCTCTGGTCACCTTATATTTGTATTAACAATTCAATAATTGCTCGATGTAATGACATTTGTAATTATCTTTCGACTTAAAATGATTATTTTTATTTGATATTAGAACTCACCATGAAATCGTTCATAATACGATTAGATACAATCAGCTATTGTGGCAATTTGTAGTTTGTAATATACCCCTTGGGAAGTAATTGTCTTTGTTGAGGGTCCTAACCACCATTGTCACCATTTCAATGTCAACAATTTGATTTTCATGTTTACGAATTTCTTCAGATTAGAAAAACCTATGTTAATGTATTTTTAAACTTTAAATAGGAAGTGCTTATAGTGTACAGTCAGCAGTTAAATGAGGTGACTAAGATTTTCCATTTATGTTTAATTATTGCCTCAATGAATATGTGAGGTGATTTGTGGACGAAAATCGGCATTATACTTATTTGTTCTTATACCAATAGTTTGTCAAACCCAGGCAGTCAAGCACCGCCCTTGTCTCTTTAAGAAGTGACACCTTACCTATCTAAGCTTTTACTCTGACCTTTGACCCCAACCTGTCAAGTTATGGCAATTAACTCGCTCGAACCAATGATTATGTACTGTATATGATATTGCAAATATAAACCTCGGAGTTGTATGAATTTAAAGTTGATAAAATACAATATGGATATTGTGGAATGGAAGCTAAATATTGAATTGGAACTGTTTTTGAAGATATGGAATGAAAAAACATAAGAAATAGAATTGAATATACATGTATATATGAAATTTTAGTTTGTCTTAAATGAAATTGGAATGGAATTGAAATGGATTGAGTGTTGTATACTCGAAAGTCGACATTGTCAAGAATAGAAATAGAAATACATGTATACATATGGAATTGTAATCATGTTGCAACTTTATATCTACATTAAAGTTAATACACGTGTTTTCGTGATCATGTTAAAAGCGTACTCACTCCACTGTTATTGATGTTTCTGATTATACCAACATTGGAAGCTAATGTCAGAGGCAAGGGTACAAACATATACATAATTACAAACAAATTCAATGTTGTAATATACAGCAATACTTTTACAGATTGATATAAGATGATCCAAAATACAGTAAACTTTACTACAATGAATATCAAAACATTCACTAAAATATTTTAAGGATTAATATCTAGGTTTATTCAAAAATTTAAGAATATTACTGATAAAAACCTTTTTTATTGGTCAATTTTCATCTGATGAGTACACCTTTCCGTTGTACCCTTAAAGGGGCAGTAGCACGTTTTTTCACTCTAATAAGTCGATGATTAAAATCATCAATAGTAAGACACCCTTCACTCTTCTGAAAATCAAGTTAAAAATGAATGTAAATTGTTCCGTAAATGTCATGGGAATCGTTTTTGTCATTCGAAATAAAAAAAATGTGTTCACAATAAAATGGCCACAATTTTGACTTTATACGCAACACCATTAATTATTACCACTACGGATAATTGGTTTATGTGATAAGATGTTTTTGCCCTCTAAGGTAAACATAAATCGTCCCATGAAAACCACGTTGTTCCAACTCCAGAAAAGTTACTTTGGAGCTACAGCCATTCTAAAGTTCTAATGTTCATAATATTTGTAATACTCATTGGAATTTAATAAAATGTTGTACGCATATGTAAAATTGCATCCATAATGTAAAACAATTGACAGATATTCGAAAAAACACATACGATTTCGTAAATATTCGTATTTCTGTTTGGACATAGAACATTTATCTCATTTTTCTCAAAATAAGTTTAGTTCCAGATTGTTCTAACTGGTATCTTTGTACACATGGAGATTACAAAATATTTTATATATTATGTTTGTAAAGAATTTCAAAACAAGAGATGTCCATATCAGTTTATCGATATTTGACCTGAAATAAGCGTATAAAGGAGGAAAATAGCCGTAAATTTTGAAGATACCATTAGTTCCAAACTGTTCTATGTCCATGTCACGTGATCAAAAGCTTCTATTGGATTGGGTGATGATACATAGAACACTTTGGATGTGAGCAATTGTATGAAATATCTGGAGTTAGAACCAAGAAAATACCTAGAAAACCAATTTCTAAGCTATATACTGCCATGAAACTTGCTGTGGAGATAGAATAAACCACCAGAAGTAGTCAGAACACCCTAACTCAGTTTTGACAAAAATGGAGATAGAACAACGTGGTTCTCATGGGACGAAATGACATAAACTATCATTATAAATGTGAAATTTAAAAAAATAAAATTAGCAAAAAACGTGCTACTGCCCCTTTAAGTTTTAGAATGGCGTTTCCTTGTCAATTCAAACAATGCGAAGTCTTGCCGCATTCTCATCCTTGTGCTGTTAAGCTCTGTTCTAGTCATGACATGTATTTGTTCATATTTTCATCAAAATCATTTACTTTTGTGACAATGATTTTATGAATTGAATGAAGACTGAGATAAATAATAACTGGTGTTTGTTCATGAGTTAACCATGTTCTGTTTATAACTTGATAAAGTAGTCCAGAAATGTCAAAATTAATCATTAGCCAAACCAAATTAAGGAAGTGTTACGAAGTACCACTTGGGTATGAGTAATAATCCACTTTTGTCATGAAGAACTCAATTAATTACAATTCATGTCAATTAGTAAAACATCATGATTTTATGTGTTTGACAATGATGAAAGTTTTAACAACAGTGAAATTATTTTATTAAGAATCAAAATATCATAATATGTAATACCTTTAAATTTGGTATCAAACAAATCAGGAAAGAAAGACATGTATTAATTGACATAAAAATGCAAATTCAACAAAGAATAGCAAATAAGTTGAATTAACATATGTAATGAGCTCCTTGAGTCTATGCAACTAACTTCTTCATTTCATTCTTTGGTTGAGACTTTTCGCTATATACATACATACATACATATAAACATTTGTATAGCGCCAATATCCAGCTAAGCTAAGCTGCTCAAAGGCGCTCTGTTTGTCCCCGATCATTGGATGTCACTGTTTAACGACACTCTTTGTCAATCTCAGCTCCATTTGGAGTATGCAACTTTTGCAGCCACTAGGCGCACCAAGTTAAATCACCATGCTCATCCTTACGAGGTACCCATTCATAGCTGGGTGAACTAGGACACATAGTCAGGGTATTTTGTCCAAGGATACTGCACGTTGCTGTACCTGCAACTAGGTGTCTGCACGTATTCATGTGGCCACCATCTGGTCATTTACCAACGGATTCGTGGGTTCTTTTAAGTGCACAGGGTTGTGTACTGTACACTAGGGGTTGTGACAACACTGAAAGAGTCCGCACTCAAAGTTGACTCCAAGGTTTTTACACCCGGTCACAGGTGGACTCGAACCCGGCACCTCAAGCTCGCTGGATTGCTAACCTGACGCCTTTGCCGACTCTGCCACAGTGCCCCCACTATAAAACCTGTTTTAGGTGTATCGTGAAATTTCTAGAATACTGCTACAGTTTAATCCAAACAAGATCAAGAATGCATATTTACAGTGATCTAATTGACATTTTCTTTATTACATTAGAACCAAAAGGATAATAATTAACCACGACGTAAAATCAAGGCAACAAAAAATATACACACAAGCAGGAACAAATCCTCAAGATGTTTAACAGTTTTTAAAGTTCTTCACTGAATATCATAACATATTAAAATCAACAGATATAATACATTCAATACGTCTAGAAAAGACATTCAATCTTACACAGCGTTTCATAACTATGAGTATATCTAATAACGTTCATCTTCCTTCGTAATTATTAAAGAGGGATATGTTGCAACATATTATTTCTTCGAACGGTCTTTATTGAATTAAATTTGACCTTTTATCCAGGTTTGAGTTGATTTCTATCTGGTATATTCTGCAAAAATAGTAAATCTCTAACATGAAAGAGATGAGTCAATTTACCTTTCAGTGAATACACTCGAACATTAACATTATGTTTGTAAAAGCAGGCCAAAACGGCGAGATTCTTCCAGTTAGAGATCTGTGTTTCACGGTCCGTTTTCTGAGGACATCTTGCAAACTGTTTTGGGTTATGAACATTAATATGGGTGAAAAAGACATCATCAGTAGAGTATCTGAGCAGATACATGCTCTTCGACAGAAGGTGTGCAGACAAAGCGTCTACCTTTACAGTCATGAGCGTTTTCTTTTTGAGGCTTTGTATGGAGTCATAGTTGTACAAATAGCATTTATACTGGTAGTTGTCACCAAGCCAGTTGTACTCGTATGAAAGCAATGATTTAGACTCTGCATGTCCGTTAAAGCAACTTGGACATATCTTTGAGCTCGTTGTTGCTATGATATGACCTTGGGGGAATTCTCTCGTGTGATAAACCTTCACATCAAACTCACCTTCCTTTGATCTGTACACAGCATAAAATATGTATTCGTTGATTTGATCACAATAAACGGCTTTATTCGCTCCTCTAATACGGTTTGTCTTCTACTACCATCAAAACACATCGATGACAATTCCCTGATGTACTTATATTTAACGTGTAAGAGGAACAAACGACAATGTTCCATGTCCAGAAAAATGTCTTGGGTTCGCCGTGGAAACTTCATGTCAACAGGAACTAATTTGGGAGTGGCAGCAGGTTTGGTGAGTGTCAATGTCAAATCTTGACCTTTATATGAAACCGCTATCATGAAGTCACCCTTTCCAAAATTCGGCTTCCCATAGTTGGGTAAGTTGCATGAACAAGGTTGTTCTGCTTGGACGTTTGGGGATTTCGTTGCGAGCAAGGCTTCTGTTGTAGTTTGATGATTGTTGACACTCCTGTTTGATATTGCTGTTTTAGAAAATAACACTTTTGAAATATATGTGCTTTCGTAGTTCCTAACAAACGTTTTGGTAACAATAGTGGAATTTGAAGTAATGTTTGGATATGTGGTGTTGAACATTCTGAACAAAACCCCCTCTTTCGAAACAGTTGTCAACGCAACACATTTGCAGCGTGTTACTCTAGCACAAACAGTCAGACTTTCCAATGAGCTCCTGGCAACGAAGTCGGACTGAACCTCTCCGCAAACATAATTAAAAAGTGTAACAAAGATAACATGTTGAACAAGATCCAGCATATTGCTACACAACTTCATCCTTATGAAACACGAGACTAACAATATTCACAACAAAAGACCACAGTCTTGTTCCGGTGATGTGATACAGAACTGTGGGAACTGGCCAGATTATTGGTTTGGACATCAATAAAATTGATTATTTTCATAGGAAATGTATTTTTTGGGCCTTACTCACAAACAAATATCGGTTCCAACATTTAGACATGAACAAACGGACATTCATTGTTAAAATGGCCAATCCATTCTTTTCAAAATCAATAAAATCACATGTTACTTTGTAATTGGAATATCATTTGCATTTCAAGAAGATGCACTTATTCTCATTTACAACTTTTATTTGAAGGACTCAGTACATTGAATAATAAATAGTGTAATTCAACTCATTTCTGTATGTTATGTCACCTTAAACCACAAGACATATTTTTACTAGTTAAATCCAATAGATCAGATGTGTCGTCTTTAAATACTAGTCTAGATCACTGTCTTCCTCCCAGGGATGTTGAACGGATCTGACATTGAATCACTAATTAAATGTAAGCAAAATTACCTAAGATTTTCTGAATAAAACCTTTTAAATTTGTGTTGATATTTGACATCTTTGGAATATTTTTTTCTTTCTTAAATTTTGCCATTTATTATTAAAGTTTTAACAATATATAGTAACGTAAGCGAGTAAAACATCTCATTAAACCAACTGATCCGTAACCATAAAAAAACGGTTATCCGCATTGGTAGAAAATAATGATATGTATGAAGCAACAATTAGGTAGAGGTCCCATACAATTTTGAGAGTGTTGAACTATCACTACCTTCGAGAACTACCACCAGCTCATAAACTTTGTTATTCTTTCTTGTGTTTGTATACAGTGTGTGTGTTAGACCACAATGTTTTGCGCTTGAAAATAATAGACTGGATCTATATTTAGACTGGAAAACTCCTTTACCAATTATAATTACTTATTTAGGGTCGAACAAATTTGGGAAAATTTCAGTGTATATATTTCACGGAGATAGATTTTTGGCAATTTTCCTATATGTTCATCAACATCGTTGATGGCTCTTTAAGGCATCGACATCACTGCAAAGCTCTTGGACAACACCTTAAACTTGAACTTAACCATTTTGACAGTGACTCTCACATTGTGTCATTTAACATTATTACAAGTTTACCATTATTACAAGAACCGGATTCGGCCAGCAGAAACTACTTTAGGTTCTTTTTAGAAGTTCATTAAAATAGCAATTTGAGAGTGAGTTTTTTCTTGCGTAAATACAGTTAAGGAAATGATAATGACCCATGGCTCTGGAATCATGAACAAATCTTAGCTAAACTTGATTCAATTATGATCACTACCTTGCTAAATGTAAATTTGAAATAAGTACTTGTTTAAATATTAACCACATTATCATGTTTCGGTGATGTTATTCCATGGTAAATTTAAGCTTAATACAAACAAATCCATTTGCAGGATTCATTATCAATATTGCAAAAGTTGGCAAAGTTTGAAAACCAATCAGGAATAATAAACACAAAATTCTTGTCATCATACTTAATTATCCATCTTTGGATCGGATTGTTCCGGCTAATCAGCAACTAAGATAGGTGACAAATCGAGCAATCCAATTTTTGTAATCGGCAATCGCAAAGGCTAAAAAACTCAAAACACCTGGAAATGTTTTTTTTCCGAGAACTGAAGATCAGACATGTCAAAACGAATTAGAGGTCTGCCGCAATCCGATACTAGGGGACGAAATGGCGGATTGATTGGTATGAATTGACTGTCAAGACCGACCTGACAGCTAGTTTCATTGGTCTTAGTCAGATCTTATATATGTAACATAATGGAGCTTAAATACGATCTTATAAACATGAGATTGAGCGGTCGTTTTAATTCAAACGCATTACAATGGCCGTTCAAAGGGACATTGACTCACATGGCTGAAACGAACAATGTACATTCTTTTTTTTATTTTGGCAACACTTATCTACATTTTCAGTGAGAACGCATTGAATGATTCACATTCATCAAAAGTTTAGATAAACATTGTGCATACAACCAAACTGTATGAGAAACAAATTGTCAAATTTCAATGTTTTGTACATATCCACATATGCATTATCATAAGTATTGCAAAAAGAGAAAACACAAAGATCACAATGTTGCACTATTGATTTTGTATTTTTATTTCAAATATGAATATATTCCTTGATACATCTGGCGGTATTTACATAATTTTGTAGTATGTACACGGACTTGTTATACATGTTCTTACAGCAGATATACACAATATAAAAACATAAATTTTAATGCATAAAACTGCAGGTAAATATCTATTTAGTCCTTCATTTACACTGTGATTTACCTAAACGATTAATTTTTTACACAATTCGTTATCCACTGACCCAAAACCAAATTACAAATACATCAGATTTTAGAGACTCAAATCTTTATTCCCAAATATATTATGGATAATGGAATCTATCTGTCTGTTTTAAAATTAGATTATTTGCTTTTGTAAAAATGAAAAGAACCCGAATCCTTGATTCTAAGCAATGATGTTTGTTATCTGCCCTTGATATCTGATAGTCATATTTATTTAACCTGTTTATATCTACAAACGTTCTCGATAACAACTAAACCCACAAATAGATTATAGGGTTACATAAGTAAGTTGAAACGCTATTGAGAGTTTATAAATATCGAAGGTTGAAAAACTATATATTCGATTTCTTTTAATAAGGAATGAATCTTTACATCACCAGACATGATGTCTTGTCATGTTTCCTTTGATTTCCTAAATAAGTTAAACTTCGTAGCGTATTCGCTTTAAGTACTCTGATACATCGCTGATCATTATATTTAATGAAGTAAATATCACCAACAATAATGTGGAAGGCTATTGCTGCATATTTGATGTCCTTAAAGATTTTACTCGAAGAATTTCGTGGGACGAACATATGAATTTTTGTTTCAAGTTGAAAATACAATGCGTTTGTGTGAGAATCGAAGCACATCCATGGTTGAATTCGTTTGTCAGTGACGAGAATGTCCTTCACAATGATACCATTGTAGTTATACTGAACTATTTTATTAGTTCTACCTTTACTATTTGGAAAAGAAAGGAAGATCATAGATCTTGATTGATCCACGGCAATGCTACCTAGACTGGCATTGGTCTTTGTAACCCGTTTCAGATCGTTCCCATCCCTTTTCATGACCATAATAGCGGGAAATGGATACGTACTTGGTAAAAATACTAATCCCTTTGATTCATCCACAGCCATATTGCCCCCCACACAAATTTCCTCTGTGTGGAAACACTCTGAACTGTCTATGAGGAAGAGCTGCAGTTTACAGTATTTCATACTTGAGTAAGAAGTACCTTTCAATGAAGTTGCAGTTATCAGTATCTGATTAGTGGCAATGTAAGCAATGTTTATATATTGATAGACAGTGACAGTGTCGTTTCGTACAAAATACTGATAGACGGTGGTATTGGAATGTTGCCCTGGTTTGGGTGGAGAGAAAATTAGAATACGGGGAATGATTTCGACCCCGTTCAGTTCCTCATCTGAAATGAAGGCAACTAGATGTAAAGTTACATTTTTCATAGCATCTCTTTTAATATGAATATATATATATTTAAGTCCGTACATATGATATAACACAGGACAAAACGTGGTGGAATCCGCTTGCCAGATCCTTCCAGATTTCCCAAAAATTGGCGGATCCTGAAGAATTCGGAGGAATCCGGAATAATCCGGAAGAACCTCGCAAGCGGATTCAACCACTTTTTGTCCTGTGTAACCATGGACATGTTTATTTTATATGAATCCGTTTGAACTTGTAAAGACAATTTATCGGATTTTCACTGAGAATTGATCTGTAATCCAGAGTACCCCGATCCCTTCCGCATTTATTTGGAGATAGAAGTAAAACAGTGTCTTCGTAGCTCAGGTTGCATACTCCAAGGGGAGTTGAGAATGAAAAAGGAACGATGTTGGTCCTTATACCATGGTAATAATGTGTGTGGTGCTTTGAGCACGGCCTTTTGTGTTGTGGATTTGGCGATATAAGTATCCTTATTATTATTATTATTATTATTATTATTATTATTATTATTATTATAATTTTTTTTTTTTTTTTTTTTTTTTTTAAATATTTTGTTACCTTTCTGACACAAACTTTTCTCCTCGTGACCTTTGTATCTCTTGTCACACACATGTATACCACCATCCAATGTGTGTTTCTCCTAAGTCAAAGAGAAGCACTTAAATTTAAATACATCATACCAAAATGTTAAGGAAACACTTATTGTATGAACATTCTTTGCAAAGTGTATAGTTCTGCAAACCAATAACGACGTATTTGAATTGTATTTTGTCATATGCACATGTACGCTACAAACAATTTGAAAATGACAAATCTTTAGTCAAAGTTTAATGGAATTAAGGACCAAAGGTGGTAACATATAATTGCTTTCTGTGGATGACATACATGGGAATTGTAATGGGTCTAAATTGTTTTGATTTGGGCAATGTTGCAATGGAGCTTCACAAATGATCAAAACGTAAGAATGCGCAGATAAGTCGGTGCATTCGTGCGAGGTAGTTTATATGATGAGGTTACCATTTTTTCAATTTCAATTTTTGTCACATACGCATGGCATAAAAAAGAGTATAATGCAATTTCATTCATACTACCTCTGTATTGGTCATGGCAGTGTGATTACTTGACAATGATTTTCCGTGAACATCTGAAAAATAAGATTTACTTTAGAAAAATGGTTTTCGTGTAAAAATAAGTACAATTGCTACCAATTTGTTATGTTTGAAAATGAAGAAATTAGTTGGGCTGTCAGCTTATCTAGAATATATTAGATAATCATATTGTAGATATGACTTTCTAGAAGTTCATAACATCAGTATTTATTTAAATGGAAGAGCACTGACTTGATTGGCACAGAGTTTTTCCTTTGCGAGTCTGAAATATTTTGAATCTCTTGGAACATTGGCCATCAACAATGACCGGTTCTGTGACCTGAGGAAAGTAGAAAAATATGGTTTTATTTCTTTTTAAAACACCCATAAATTAAATGTTAATGTAATAACCTACCAAACATGGGCCAGTACTGTGTCAGTAGTGGCTGATACAGGCATCCGGTTCTGGTCCTGTACATACTGGGCCATAACAATTTTGCCTTAAAGGGGCAGTAGCACGTTTTTTCGCTGAAATAAGTCGAGGAAATGTATTTGAAAAATAATGTCACCATTAGTAAAACACCCTTCTCTCTTCGGAAAATCAAGTTTAAACATGAATATACACGCTTCAATAAAGCCATGGGAATCGTTTTTGTCATTCGAAATAATAAAATGTGTTCACAATAAAATGGCCGCCATGAAATTTTTGCTTTATATGCACCACCATTATTACCAAAACGGATAATTGGTTTGTGTAATAAGATGTTTTACCCTCTAAAGTAAATAAAAATGGCATAAACTACCGTTTTAAATGAAAATGGAAATTTGAAAAAATACAATTTGCAAAAAGCTTGCTACTGCCCCTTTAAATGGGCCGATTCGGTTAAAGTGATACTGGACCAGTACTGGTTCTTTACCATTAGCCAGTATGCCTTTATGAACATTATCAGCCAGTACCAAACCAAAACTTTCCCAGGACAGTCATGTTTGGTGGGAAGTGGAGAAACAATTTTCAACACGCTTATATCCTATTTGTTTCGATGTACACTTCAAGGATCATGATGACATTGTCTATGACGTGACAATTGTCATGTAAGTAGAAATTAAGTTACCTTATGAGCAGAATTTCATGATAAAAAGATCTTCTTTTATTTCAATCACCATGAGATAGAATACATAAATGGAAAGGTGACAGAGGAAATATTTCGAATTTTGTAGTCTTAATACTAAAGTATTGTTTGCCATGTCAAACAGACACAAATATTGAATAAAATGTCTGTCTGTCTGGCATGCTGTGCATGATTATTGTATCGCAGCTCATTTGTCATTCAAGAAATGATATGCCTTCAATGTTTTAAAAACCAAATGCAATCACCATTTTCATTGAATGGCCATCTGCAGTTCTGATGATGACTTCTCCGGGGTTCTCTGTGCTATCAGAATACAATGGTTGACAGGACAGAGTTGATCGAGTAAAAATGGCTGAATGACATCCAAACCGATACAGACACAAATCCCTGCACTGTAACACACCAAATAGCCTTACTTCTTCTGTAGCAAGTGGAATTAAATTGTTTATCATTATATACCAAAACGTGAAGAAACGGAAAAACAAACCCATCCCGAGGTCGAACATATATTATGAGTATCTGGAGAAAACTGTTGTAGACCTCTGGTCAATAAATAATTTTGCGACTGATATCGTATCGTGATAAAATTCACGCAGATAGGATAAATTCATATTTTAGATTTAAAAATATATATATATATTTAAGCAGTGGTAGAACGTTGCATGTGATATTTCATCCAGATAATTCATTATTCCGTATTAAAACTGAAATTCACACTAGTGTGTCCTTAGTAAATCATTTACAGAATCTTAATGACTTCATGACATGGAGCACGCATTTCCAAAATGATAAAAATGGATTCTATCATAAATTTGTCGCAACTTTACTTTAAATATCTGCATTTGTCGTGTAAACAAAACAATCCGCTAAGCAAATATCATCAATGGCAACCTGTTATCAAATTTGTCACTGAAAATAAATAATCAAAATACCAGGTTGTAGTAGTTTCAAACTCTTTACAGAATATTGATATTCTTATCAAGTCTTCTGAAGGGCATTTAGCAGTGACATATATACGAACAGGAAGATTTTCTGGATAACAACATCTTTAATGTTTCGGACTGATTCCTTCAGGTGGAATGTAAGGCCAAAAACAAAATATTCTGCCAACAAAACAATGAATATTCGTTGATAACTAAAACTATTTTTCCATGAAAATGAATTCATGAGTTGAATTTGCAGTCCTAACGTTGGTTGTCGTGGGCTATCTATCATAAAAGGAAAGGAACTCAAATGTGTTTTGTTATGAACAGGTAATTCAAGCCAATGGTCACTGGCGATATCTGAAATACTCAGTGTTAGCATAGACAATTGATTCCACTGTCAAATCCAAACGTTAGTTGCTAACACCATGTTTAACAATCAACATAATCAACAAAACAGACAAATTTTATTATTTTAGCAGCAAAAAAATACTATATTTTACAAATTTACATGTCAACATGTTTTGTAAGATTGGATGATTCGTGTCATGGTGAAACACATACATTGTACATGTAGATGGAAAATGTTAATATAATGTTACCTGTGTATGCATTAAGCCTGAAAAGCCATCAGCCCAAAGGTATAATTTTGTTGAAACAACAGTTACCTGTTTATGGGCTATATCCCTGGTCTTTTTTTCACTTAATCACTGTATAAAGAATGAAATATTTCGAAGGAGTTTCATTAAAGGTCATAATGTTTGTGGTTTTTGTCTGTCTGTAATTCTTGAAAACAGATATAACATTTCAATGCCATCACTTTCGACCTGTTAAAATAGATTATGAATATTCTTGAAGGATGTCACGAAATAACATACCTAAATATGTTTGGGAAAATCTTTAGTCATCCAGAAAACCATTATATTAGTGTTATGGATTTCTACTTTACATTTGTTTCTTTTAAAAAACAACTTTAATTGTTTAAACATCTTTGTGATTGATATCGTACTATATTTATTTATTTATTTATTTTATTTATCGGGGATCAATATAGAGCAATATAAGAGCAATATTAGATGGCGTTTTTCTGTAATTGAGTGGTTTTTTTTGCAGATTTAAAAGCAGCAATTTGGACCTTCAATTGCTTTCTACTGACTTTTCTTTATTGATTTCATGTTTTTAATGTGTAAGCTACTTAACCAACAATCAACTGTCTGAAAGTAAGGGTTTATGGTAATTGGAAACTTTTTCATACAAAACAAATATTGAAAAATCATACCAAAGTGACAACATTATCTCAAGAAATATGCGAAATATGCGAAGGGAAAATGCAGTATGTATATCATCATGTTTGGTAACCGCCTCAAAACTGTTTTCATAAAAGAAAGACCTGATAAGTTTTACCATGAACGCAGAGTTCAATGCACGATACTTGTGACCCAAGATATCAGTAAGGATTTTGATTTGAATGAATGTGGATGAATTATGGCCACACGATTACAAATTGAAAGATTAATTAAGTGCACTGAATCATTATCAGAAGAATCCCAACTATAGTAATGCCCTGGGAGCTGCAATTCATTAAGCTGCTACTTTCAGATTTAGGAAGACAGGGATGTTTATGTATGGTCAAGAATAGTTGAAAACGGTGAATCTATAGCGAACATATCCATTGTGACAATATAGCAGTTGATCATCCACAAAATAAATGAGGTGTATTATGAGTGCATGTAGATATTTCTTTCGGCAAGAAGAATTTAATTCCAGGCTTATGATAATTAAATTCCTCTTCAGATAGAAAGCATGATCATATTAATAACAATAACAATATTTGCACACATGGCTAGTACTTTTAGGTTTTGACATTCAAACCGTGAATGTAGCCTAACACAAACAAATTGCAACAATAAAAGGACACAACTAAAGTTTAATTTTAATGTTAAAATGTGAATGTGAATTTAAATCATTTAATCAATAGGTGATAATGATGTCTACCTGTAGTAAAACGTTTGATAAAATATATGTTACAGTTAAGATATTGAGATTCGAAAGTGTCTAATGTTAAGAACACAACCTTTTTATTTGCACGTTCTTTTGCAAAATTATATTTAGTAGTAGTTGTAGTAGTAGTAGTAGTAGTAGTAGTAGTAGTAGTAGTAGAAGTAGTAGTAGTAGTATTAGTAGTATTAGTAGTAGTATTGATGTTGTGTTTAAAGCAAGAATTGCATGGCGACCATTTTATTCTGAACACACATTTTCGATGTGATTACGAATGACAAAAACGATTACCGTGGCTTTACTGAGTCATGTTCACTCATTTTGAACATGAGTTTCCGAAAAGAGAAGGGTGTTTTACTATTGTTGAAATTATTTTAAAAATAATTTCACCAAAAGTGAAAATCGACTTATGTTGCAGGGAGAAAGCCCGCAACGCCATGTGGCTGTGCATTGCGGTGAAACCTGCGAGCAACGGCTGGAACTAGCGAACCATGCGTAGTACTACGCTGAAATTCAGTGTAGCATTGTACCCAAACCTTACTGCGTGTAGAACAGTTCTCTACTGCAGACAAAGTTGCCGTGCCCCTGCCGGGATTCGAACCCCGGACCTCTTGATCCGAAGCCGAACACGCTAACCACTGCGCTATCCCGCCCCCGATTTCATTTGAAAACCATCCTAAAATTACGTGTTCAATGAATTTATTTCCCTTGAAGGTGATGTAATAAATATGATACTTCCATGATCACCCTACGAAAACCTACCTCATCAATATTCATGTCCCATTAATTGTCATCTGACGGTGTAGTCTCAGCTATAAGAGTATGATATGTTCAGAAACTCTGCCTCACCATCATCTTTCACAAAGATTATGTTGTTCAGTGTTACGAAAGTAAAACGAATGAACTCTTGAGAATGTATTACCAATTTTACTGAATGAACATTTAACAAAGATAAAGAAAACAAATTAGAGCATGAACTATTTATGAATATATATTTTCTATTTGGTTTCTTCTAGATGCCATTCTATATCATAAATGGTTATTAGAACAACACACTTGTGTGTTAAATATACTTATGTCCACACATTGCAGAGATCAATGTGAGAGCATTAGCTGTCTATGGAAGGTATCAAACAGATTGTGCAACGAAGGTTGCGAAGTTCCACAAATTCTTCCTCTCCATCTTCCTTCTCCAGCGTCAGCTTATCGTGTTTCTTCCTGGGTTGAATTAGCAGGTCTCGCCCAATGAAGTCAAAGAATTTTGCCCTGAATAAAATCTTCCTATAGACCTTGGTTTTACCAGTGTCAATGGAGACTGTATAAATCACAGTGTCAAGCTGGAAGAACAGAACATTGGCATCAGTGTCAAAGGTGATCCAGGGTTGAATGAGTTTGTTAGTGACCAGTTTCCCTCTCACAGTATGTCCATTATAGTCATATTGAACGATTTTCTCTAAAGTATGTGGAAACGACACGAAAATCATGCATCGTTGTGCATCAACAGCAATGCTGTCAGGTCGAACTGTTGTCTCTACAAGAGTTGTTAAATTGTTTCCTTTGGTCGTCATTACTACGACAGCAGTGTCCGGAAACACACTTGGTACAAACAAGAGGTCCCTCTCCTCATCCATAGCTAGTTAACTTCCTACGCAAATGCTTTTATCAAACAAACAGTTGAAACTATCTAATGGGCAAACTCTCATCTTGCATACTGATCTAGGTTTTGACAGATAGAAAGGAAGTACATCAGCAACAACGATAAGCTTGTATTTGGAAATGTAGGTGACTGTAACTGGAGCTTTCAGTTTTGGAAATGGATAATCAGCCAGGCTCTTGTTCTGCAAGTACACCTGATAGGAAGGATGTTCTTCTGATGTGAAGACGATTAATCTAGGTTGTGTCGCAGCTACACTTTGTGTCTTGTCTGTAAAAAAAAAAGTTGGATACTGATTAGAACCAGAAGATTTGTATATTGCGACATTTTGCTACCACAATAACCATAATTTGTTGTAAGTGATGGCTACATACTTTTAAGAAAATCGATTATCAGTTCTTTAATAATCAAGTTGAGTTGAAATGTATAATCAAAATTGTCAAGGTGTCCTTTTATTGTAAAGACACCTTCTGTGTTCATTGATTTGTAACATATAAAGGAACACTGGAATAAATACTTACGATGTTGGCAAGATGTTTTGTCTGGATATGCCTGGAACAGTGTAAATGGTTTCAACAATTGAAGATTTACTAAGACGGGGGGCTGATCAGATATGATTGTTATGAAATGTATGTGTTTGATTATATGTAGCCTTAATAATCGTTAAGGAATACCCTATATTTCAAAGCTTACGTGTCGAAATGTTAACCAGTTGACTGATTCGTTATTTAGTGATAATTTGTCATATTAAAAACAGAGAATATTAGAATATATTGGTAAAATTAGTATGTCTGTGACTCATTTACGGAAATAATGATTGTCCTTATGATGAAACAACGGTGACATCAAGGGACAACAATAATAGTGTTTCATCAAGTTGACTTTCTTACATGTATATCAAAACATCCTTGTCATGCATAATTTAAATACTGTTAGAAATTCTTTCAAAACATCAAATAAGAGTAATCATAGATATGTCTATATAAATAATTAATTTAGAGGTGTCGACTTATCCAACATCTACTCATTCTAACAGGCGTGAATTTCACTATTTTACCGTAACGTATATTTAAAGGTATTAATATGAACAACATGAAACAAAAATGACGTGACATATTTTTTTTACAGAAGTAATATATTGTCTGATTACAAAAGCATATACTTGCTTTGTTCAACAAGCGCACGTGTACAGTGGTAATATCAAATTGTTTATCTATTGCACAGTCTGTCCTAGGTGTCTAGATTTGTTGTGAGCAGACATTGCAACAAGAGTGTCCTCTTTCCAGCCAATTTAGTATTTCCAACAGTACTACAGTGTTCTCCCTCACTCTCCACTAAATGGGGATCACAACGAATTACAAATAGTGTAAAATAAGTAATTCATAGGTTTGAAACTTTAGGTTAAGCATCACAATGTTAGAAGATTACATAATAGAAATGAAAATAATTATGCACTGTGACATGATAAACTTAAACAGCATTTACCTTGGTTTGGAAGGTCATAACGTTGTCATCTGGACTTGAACGTAGATACTTGTCAGAACAGAGGTGACCACATGAGTTTTCTATAAGGGAGTCACTGATTTTGCAGCATTTATAAACTTGAACACACCACTCTCTGCATTTACCACTAGCAAGATTCGATACAGCTGCATTTGCCCATATTGAGAAGGTAAACAACATAGAGGACAGAGTTGCTGCAGTTGAAGAGCCAGGCCATCTTGATTACTAATATCTGAGTGAAAGACAACTAGTCAAAATTAACAACCGTTCTTTGACATATCTACTTATGTACTAGAATCGTTGTATTAAAAATAATACATGCATTATTTAGTATTTAAAATATTCCATTATGTTATATCTTTTTGAGTTTAAGTAGTTGTTAATTATTCATTTGTAAATCCCCAAAACACATTTCAGTTTATATTCAAGATGTTATTTGCATGACTACTTTGATTAAGACAGTCCTTGTTAATGTTAATGAGACAAACTTCATCAACATAGTTAGCTTTTTAAATTGATAAAGTTTATACAGATAAAGATAAAAATTAAACTATTTAAGGTAGAGGGTTATATGGTATTAGCTACTTAATACTATGTTTTTACATAATATATGTAAACACGTCGCATGTCATGTCTGTTGATTATATCTCGGCAATCTTTGGCAATTGAAATGTAAAGAATATTATTGCAATGTAGTACCGATAAAATGTCTGGCATGTTGATAAGTTTTAACCAATATATATAATACTTACATAATTTGTTTATGGCACGGAATGTGTGCTCACGTTCTCCCACATTCTAGGGCAAAAGTTTTTAAAACCATATTTACAAAAATTGGTGTTAACTATCTCTATTGATTTATTACCAAAACACTCCTTAATGCAGAAAAAACAGGCTTCAATTTATAATCAAATATCCCAAAATATGTGTTAACTGGTAATTTCCGGACACGACTAAATATTTTCCAAACAACTTGAACTATCTAATTTTGAAATATTTTCATATTATGATTTTAAAATTTGAATATTTGTTAATCTTGTTGTAAAACAATAAGAAATTTAGAACAAATCAAGTCGTTATTTGCATGACTACTTTAAATAAAAGAACACTTTTTAAATGATAAACTTATACTTAAACTGATTAACTTTATTAAAACAAATAAAACAAATGACTCTTTAAAGGGGCAGTAGCACGATTTTTCGCTCAAATAAGTCGATAAAATGTATTTGAAAAATAATTTCACCAATCGTAAAATTTTATTTTTGTAAAATCAAGTTATAAATGAGTGTACATGGCTAAGAAATGCCATTGGAATCATTCTTGTCATTCGAAATAATAAAATGTGTTCACAATAAAATGGCCGCCATGCAATTGTTGCTTTATACGCAACACGGTTATTACTACTACTGATAATTGCTTTGTGAAATAAGATGTTATACCCTCTAAAATAAATTTAAATGGCACAAACTATCATAAATAAGAAATTTGAAAAAATAAATTTTGCAAAAAAGGTGCTACTGCCCCTTTAAAATGTATGTTAAAAGTATTTTCGTATTCGTATTAATACATAATATATATATACAGATAGATCGCATGTAACATAATAGATGTTATCTCATATTAAACAGCTATGTCAGATTTGAAATGTGAACACGATCACATACAGTAGGTGTATTATTAAAGATCAATTGAGATACTTTTGAGTTATCTCCACCTTTCCAAGGTTCAGCGAAGCTTCCTCAGTCTATGTTAAGATGGCGAAACTCATAAAGAGGACAGAGTTACAGTTACGAACCAGACCATTTTTATAACAAAGGTCTTAGTGTCCAGTCTGCAAACATGATTAATCACCCTCCGTTCATATATTTTCTTCCATACGGGAACCTTTTCATTTGATATGTATCAATACATTATTTCGTGATGTACATTTTTCAATTTGAAACATATTACAATGGAAATACACGTAACATGAACTGAACAAATTATAATTTAGGCTGCGTGACTAGTTTGAATAAGACACACATTTTGCATCATTACATTAGTTCTTATTTGCTATACATTTTTTAATTCTCAAGATATTAATGTGGTAAAACACACAACATGCTTTTTAAGAAATAGATTAGAATGTCGATCTATTGTTTGCATGACCATTTTGAATAAGACTGAAAATTTGTTAAATATAGGAAAATTTAAAGTTAAACATTTAAAAACGTAAAGGGGACACATTTAGCCATTGTATATATGCCTTCAATTATTAAAAAAAATGTTTCAGTTAAAGAGATATTAGAAATAAGTTTCTTTAAACTATATATTCTAACAGTATATTTGTTCCTTACTTTGCAAAATTGATAAAGTGCATGGGAACACACACAAAAATGCATCAACTGTAAATTATCGATATATTCCTGGATTGAGGACTGTGCATGATTTAGGAGATGAACATACTGTGTTTGAAAATCAGAGACATGTTATACTGGATTGATAGAGAGTAAATTTAAAATTGTAACCGAATGCGTAGCGTGAGGTTTAAATTTTAAACTTACTCTCTATCAATATAGTATAACATGTCTCTGATTTTCAAACACAGTAGGTTTATCTCTATTCTACCATGACCGTTTTACCACGGGACTTTTTTTGTCGGATGCTGACAAGTGCGTATAACGGCAGCTCACGAGCTCAGAATTACGTTTGAAAAATCCACTGTTGACAACAGCATCGAATTTCGTACATAAACTTCTTTAACTATTCACAAACAAATAATTAAGTGTCATTTATTACGGGAGTTTACGTTTACAATTGCTTTCATACAATCAGGATTCGTTTTTCCTGAATTCCGAATTTTTGGAATAACCCGCATATCACGCGGCTTTCCGTTTGCCAGTCGCTGTGAATGACGGATGAGGACTTGTGTAGGTGTGCAGATGATATTGCATGTATGTATTTCTTATTTTGCATCAATACGTTACAGTGCCGGACAAAAGTCATGGGAGTAAAATTGCAGTATTCCCGCAATCGTGTCGGAGCACAGTTGGGTCATGACTGCGTTATTCCTGCGACAGGAACGCGACAGTCTCCCGCCAAATTAGCGTCTCTGTCGCACGATAATTGCGAGATGACTGCGTGAATGTGGGCGGGGCTATTCCGATGCGTCCAGGTCCCAAATTAAGCTGCTGAGAGCTGATTGGTCTAGTACTGTAGTGGGCGGGCGTAAAGATGAAATGTGCATTTACTGTCAAATGATTGCTGAAGTTGTCGTTGCTTCACGTCGAATAAATACCATAGTGTTATGTTGTGGAATTTACCGGCGGTAACATTTCTTACTTGTACACATGTTGTATGAGATAATGTTATGTAATAGTGACAAAATGACACACATTCAACATCCGTGTATACTTCATTTTAAATACGACATGAAATAACTAAAATGTGTTTAAAAAAACAGCCATTATTTGGCTCATGAGACAATGTTAAAAAGTTATCACATATATATATATATATATATATATATATATATATATATATATATATATATATATATATACATTATATATATATATATGTATATATATATATATATATATATATATATATATATATATATATATATATATATATATATATATATATATATATATGAAAAAAAGGAAAACGGTAAGAAGCAGAATGTCTAAGCGAAATATATTTAAACTGTATAATGGTAGCATTATAAGATATGTTCGTGAAAGTGTACATTTGGGGATCTAAATAATAATAATAAAACGAAGATCTGAATAAAACTCTATTCTAACAGGTACTAAAGGTTTATCAGTTTAATAATATTACTCACATTACAACAACCACTATCGACTTTAATTTTTCTCTTTTTTTTTTGACAAAATTTATTTGTTACACTGGTCGATGACGCTTCTGTCATATCACACAGTTTCTTTTTCTGATACATTGTCTATTTTCTTATCAGACATTTATGGGTACAATCCTTTTTCCCTGTATATATTTCCCAACGGTAAAACAATAGTGTTGCATGTAGATGGATTAATGTTAGTATGGTGTTTCTCCAAGTACATACATGTGTATAGGGTGTGTATGTATGTATATTATACATTTCCTTAAAGAAGATATCTTACAAAATATGATATATAAGTCTGTGATTATTTACTTGTAATAATTATCACGTTTCATAGTTCGGCAAAACCGATTGATAATGCTGTTAGTTACACGGTGTTTTGACAGGTTGCACGGAACTGTAAGACACTTGTATCTTCCGTACTGTCCAAAGGCACCGGTACCCCTATGCCCATTGCATCACCGAGTGTACCAACTCCCATTCAAATGGCAATTTAATCACATCAATGGATACCGCCGTGTCAGGCACCGGCACACTTGTTGATCTCGTGATCTACTTCGAATAGCACGTCTCTCATAACCCCAGAATGGGTAGCTCGATGTTCTGCCTGTTTCTTTTTATCAATAAATCAACATATTTATAAAAGTGCAATCGAGGTGAGATTTGAATAAAATATCTGTCTGTAAACGTTCGTGACCATTATAAACAATTTAGTTACTGACTTGAGATTTTAATTGAATTCCTTATCATTATTGTGTACACTCAGTCATACCGAAGTTTGCTGAAAATTAAAATAAACAATGCAAAAATTATATAACGCCTACCCACATTTTTTAATGCTTGTTGACTAGTTTATTTTGTTTCTGTGGTGTATGGAACATTTTCTGTTCTATAATCGTCACTCATTTGTTTAAGTATATGTTTGTATGGAGATTTCTTCCTTGTTTAACGATCCCGTCATAATAAATACCTTGAAACCAACAGTTATATCAATTACATGAGATAAATCCTTTGAAGTTTGTGAGAAGGGTACGAATTGTCTTATCACGCATTACGTAGTGCAGTATATACACATATAATGAAATATACACATGATTTTAACTGTAGAAAGCAACTTTTAAAAACGTTAGTTTGTTAATATTTCATTTGTACAAACATGTAGTCCTTCATATCCTGTAGATGAGCCCTGAGGGGTAGTTATATACCGGACAGACAGACAGACAGATATTTTATTACAAAATCTCACCTCATACAAATGTTTATATACAAGTCAATAAAATATAAAGTGATGAGCCATCCCACATGGGATTATGAGAGTCTACATATATACATATTAAAGGACCTTAATAAAAATGAAATGTACATATTATATAGTATACTATATTATTAAAACCAAAGGTAAATTGTTAAGGTAAAATGAATTGCTAGATATATAAAAGGGATTTTCTAAAATCTAAGACTTCCATGCAGGTTTTGGCAGTAACTCTAAAAATATATGGGCATGACATAATAAATGCAAGCTGTTCCACATCCGATATATTATTAAAACTAACATTCAAAGTAGAAGATAAAGATAACATATTTTTGGTAACATTTTTGTATAAGGGGCAGTGTAAAAGTACATGAGCTTCATTTTCAATAAAAATCGTTGCAGTTAAAACATACCCTATCTTCCAGTGGTGTGTTATTGTATACCGCTAAAACTGATTATTCAACCGGGGAGATATACCACCTCTCATGATGGCTCTTCTGTTTTCAACTTGTGACACTTAAACAAACTTGTCTGTCTGCATGCCTGACTATGGCGAATTAAGCATGTTATCTTTCTCTCTGTGTGTATTACGAGGGAGACACCGTTCACTCAAAATCGTTATGTAATATAAATACACCCGGTGGTAAATTCACTCAGGCGTTACGCCCGCGCCCCCCTTGTCGCAAACCGTCGCATTTGATGTCGGCCATAACCTCGCATTATCATAATTAAACCAGAGACGTATATCCATCTAATTCCTTGTCTAATTCATTGATTAAACAATTGATATCGGCTCTTAAAGGAACATCCATCTGTCTGTCTGTCTGTCTGTCTATGCAAAACGTTGTGTTCTAGATTATGTTATGTTATCGGGAAGTACTGACTGTTGCCGAAGATTGCCATTTTGATCTTAGTCTACTTAGTATATTGACGATATAAAGCTAACAGTAGTGATTTCTGATCGAAAACCGGACAATGTACCGCGTGTGGCGCGCGCAAATGATTTAAACGTAATTTTGGAATATTATTTATAACAGACAAACTGATAAATTAGTCACATATTTAATAGGTCATATAACTACTGTACATTTAAATGAGACGTTTAGTTTTGGTTTCTGCATATGCATAATGATGTTACTCTATTTTAATTGGAAACAAGTATTTGTTTTTTCGGGATGAATATGCAAGTCGAGTATATTTATTTGCACTGTAATTACAAACAGCACATATGTTATGTTGGATCGTATTAAAGCTTAATGAAATTTTATGAAACACAATGGATGCAGCTTTACCATAAATGCGACCTTGTGCTGAAAAGATTTCGACATGTTTCAAATAAACAACCTGTAGAAATATTTCTTGATATTTTCCCAAAGATATGACGATACACAAGTCGAATGAAACATTTCAAATCTAAAGACTGAATGTAACCGAAAATAAAAGAACTGCATTTGGAATTTGAAGGCTAGACAAGTGACTTTTTTCTCAACGCAAGGGACCAACCACCAGCACAGTTTACCAATCGGTAACCGTGACCTCGATCAATATCGCTTGATGACAAAAAATATGAACACTACATGTTAATAGAAGAGCATCACTAGCAGTTTTAACGAATGACGATGCGTTTGTTTCACACTCTATTGGAAAATCCAATTTTATATATTACTTGTGACTGAGAGTTAGACAGTTATAGTTTATTAAAGTGTCACGCATAGAACTCATTGTACAATTGTACAATATAGCACAAATTATTAGTAAATACCCAGCCAAATTGACTTATGAGACACATGTTACGTTTTAAAACATACTATCCACAGACTCATGTCATATCGAGCGAGACAATAAACCCGGCGAGGCGCAACGAAGACGAATAAGCACACTGCTTTAAACAAGGGACGGGTTGTGTATTGAAAGTGGGTTGTGTATTGTAAGCGTGTATTCAGTCGTTAGAAATAAATGATATACCGGATTACGTAACATACATTTAGGTAGTCGCGCGTTTATCACATTACGTGACCCACTGGTCACCCACTGATCAAGCGTAATTAAAAAATTCCAAATATTCACGATTTGCTAACGGTCATTTAGGTGTTATATACATTGATAGTGTCAGTGACGGTACGCTTTTATATTACGGTTTTATTCACTTAATTGGAGGCAAATTTACTTATACATGGAAGTTCAGAAATTATGTCCATAGGGTAATTATCAGAAAGGTTCAAGTATCGTACCTTGATATTCTGAGTCTATTTGGATAGCTTAAGACGCGCGATTATAACATACTTTGTGTTTTTATTGCCATTTTCTTTAAAGTCGTACCGACAATATATTTCCTTTACTTTGATCTTCGAATGATGATATAATTGCATCAGCCAGTTATTTAATCGACATGATTTGATACTTTCGGATACATTGTGTAAAGGATACACGCATCTCAAATTCACTACACAGTTATTGGCATTTAAACTTTTGTTACAGATCATTCAGCATGTACATGTATCTCGGGTTTTTTTTCTGTCAGAGAGCAACAATCCCTTAATCAACCTAAACACCCATTCTTCTAGCCCCAATTCTTCACTAGTGTTTTCCTTTTTAACTCATACACACGCAGTGCTCTGTTGGCGGGAATGAGCGGTACGCTCTCATACTAAAGTAATACTATTGAATCGGTTATGTTAATTATGTCTGGATGGGTTCATAAAATCAAGGATATAACATGTCCGGCTATAAATGTAAATGGAAAACGCCGTTTAATTGTATGTTGACATGTTAATATAAATATTCGTTTCCATATATGTTTATTAAAATGGTCATGACAACTGTGTATTAAATTTTTTTTTTAAAACAATCTATTTAAAATCTCAAAATAAAATCACACTGAACTAATGTTGTGTACATTTTAGATCAAATATCATAGGGATTATATGAATATAAATTCATAGTTTATTCATTAGATGATACATACAAAATTCCACTTAGAAGTGTAAATATATTCGCTAAACAAACTAAGAAACCGAAGCAACAATAGTCCACAAACATACAGTATCTACTATCTACATGTAGATACAATTATTTACATTCGTCACACATCTATCTATATGCAATAAACATCATACATGTAAATCTTTATAATGTACAGTAATAGTTATTTACATGTATCTTATAGACATGCATACATGTATTTGGGAATACATATTTGAACCTTGAATGTATATATGCGTGTCTTTAACAGGTTAACCTGTCAAATTTACCTCAAACTAAAATCCAATATCTTGAAAATGTTTTGTTTAAAAGTACATTTCTTATCACTGAGATATTACTACTTGTATGTTAACGGTTTTGATGTATGCATCTGCCTGTATAATTAATTACACATTTCATAAACGGGAGCGAAATTAGATAAGCCAACAGTTTAATCAAATCCACTAACATACAGAAAGAAACATCCCCGAAAGAAGACCTAATTTAATGTTTTTACGACAAATTATAAGAAAGATATAACAATGTAAATGTAACGACGCCCTTACCAAATATGTAATTGATAATGTTAATAGAAATATAAATAAAAGTATATCAATCATTATTATTGTATAACATTCTTCAATGTAAATGAAATATGATTATGGTTTCGGCGAATCGTTTCTGAGATGCTTGGTGATCATATCATCGGCAGTGAATAAAGTTGAAATGCATTTGCTGTTATGGAAATGACCCTTCCGCCGTCAGTTCTATAAGTTTATGCAATTCTAAATGAACACAATCAATGTATAACTTAACAGCATACTTTATCACTTTGAAAATCAGGTTTCATTTCGTTTCCGGATCATCAACATGATCAGTTCTAATATTACCCACAAGCATTGTCAAAACAATATACAACATATAAGGATTTTACCGGAGTTCAAAACCGGCTTCAGGGGAATACCCGACCCACAACTTCCCTACACCACACAAACACCTACACAAAATATGTATCCGTTATCATATCCAAGCAGTTTACTTTTACAAGAACAATAATAAACACTACACAATATGTACACACTGTGTAACTGAATATAATTCTAAATACACTTTTATGTGGACGACAATATTCAAACTTTATATAAAGTGAATTTCCCCAGTGCAATTGCATGTGTTTACAGGAATGCTATTCTCTCTAATCGAGTTTACCTCACATAACAGTGAATAAGAAATTTAGTTTATTACAAACTGTCTCACTTTGTTACATAATCGGACAGGCGTACATGTACATGTAGGACTTTCGAGACCCACAAATAAATAACAATAAATTCGTTATTAAGATAAATATCACTATATCTTTAGTTTATTGAGTCAATCATCCATCCAGGACTATCTTACGCACATGTCAATTTATGGCCGCAAAAGCATTGATCGCAGTAATGACCAGCGCGTACATGTAAGCCCCGCCCTCCCGGTAGCCACTGAACCGCTCAGTCGCCTGTATTGCGACTCTCCCACTCTTTTACTGCGATAGTAGTGCAGAAATCACGGGTCAGTCCTGCGAGCCGACTGCATTCCCGTTGCGATAATACTGCAGTAATTTCACTTTCAGACTGCAATACAGGGGAAGTGACTTTTGTCCGGCACTGTACGTTCGGTTTTAGAACTGGCTAATCATTGCGTCATTGACATTGTGTTTGCTCTCCTATTTAACTGCATTAAGTGTCGCTATTTGAATATTTCTTGATACTGACGAAGTTTGTCTTACTAATCTATCATTTAATGTAGCTCTAAACTACGGAAGTGTATAAGTGTCACGATGAAAAAAAAATGTGATCGTACTTAGTATTTCCTACGTAGGACATAGAATCTCCTACGTAGGAGATAGTATCTCCTACGTAGGACTTAGTATCTCCTACGTAGGACTTAGTATCTCCTACGTAGGACTTAGTAGGAGATAACTTCTATAAAGTCTGAACCACTTTATCACATCTAGCGTTTTTCACAATTGTATTAAACACATGTATACTCGTATAGTGTATGTAAACTTCCGTGTAAACGAAAAATGAAGAACAATTTGATGGATACCCAACTTATTTATTCTATGTAGGCGATGTTTCGACATAGAATAACGAAGTTGTGTATCAATCAAATTGTTCTTCATTCTTCTTCACCCCACTTTCTAGAATGCTCATAAAAAATATTGGATATATGGTATGATGTATAAGTATATGATAGTATATATGGCCGTTAGAATGCTTTAAAGTCGCTTTAGCTGTATTTTGTTTTCTCAAATTTGCGATATACTTTACAGTTTAAACAATATATTGTTATGTTAGAGGGTAAGACATCGCGTTACACGATCCGATAAGCCTGCATCCATAGAAAAAGGTTATCCCTCTTGAAATAAAATGGTGCGACGTATAAAGCGACAGTGGTGTGGAACTCTTCAGTGTGAGAGGTAGATTTGTAGGTCATTTGAGAGTTCAGACAACAAGATAATTGACAATTCTATCATGGTTCCATATTCAAACTCTACTTTGAGTGTTACAGGGGCAGTAACACGTTTTTTACAAAACAAATTTTTTCATAATTCCTATTTATAATGATGGTTTATGTCATTTATATTTACTTTAGAGGGTAAATCATCTTATTACACAAATCAATTATCCGTAGTGGTCATAATTGTTGCTGCGAATGAAGCAAAAATTGCATGGTGGCCATTTTATTGTAAACACATTTTATTATTTCGAATGACAAATTGATTCCCATGGTTTTATGGAACCATATACAATCATTTTTAACTTGATGTTCAGAAGAGAGAAGGGTGTTTTGCTATTAGTGACATTATTTTTCAAATACGTTTCATCAACTTATTTCAGTGGATAAACGTGCTACTGCTCCTTTAAGGTATCGCTTCAGCCGATGGCCACTCGAAGGGAAATGGACTCGGATGGCTTAACCGAAAAATGTGCAGTCGTTGTAGAACTCTTTTTATTGATTCGGGAGTATTATTTAGCCATTGGTAAGACTTATTTACCTTTTCGCGAGATACTTATTTTTCATTATTAGAAACGTGCTAGAGCGCCATTTAAGTATTTTATATATTGGTATCTATAGAAGTAGAGTTGATTGAGCCATCATGTGTTATGCAATCCAGTATTGTTTTGCACTGAACAATTATATTTAATAAACTGATATTAATTCAATAGTTTACAGTATATCTCTACATTGTTGCAAAACATTATATGATTGCAGTTTCCCTATTTATGTTTTGGAATATCAGTTTTAAACTCCTTCAATAATTCAAGTACAGTCAATATTTCCGTGAAATGAAAATCCACGGTCATTGTCACTACTAGCGACCTAATTACACTTTTAACGTGGTGGTGGACATTTGTTACACTACATCACTCAAAACATTACTCAACAATAACGGATCTCAGCTTCCATAATTAATTACCGTTAATGAATTTTTGTACTCTTGATGTTATGAATGTACTGGAGAAGAATAGTTAGCGATACATGTAAATTTTGAAATGTTTTATATTGATTTATTTGCACATTTAAACACTGATTAAATATCAATAATAAACTTCCAATACACCTAACCTATTTTGACAATTATTTTTACCATATGGGTAAATTAACCATCTGAAGTGACGAATTTTAAAATATACCTCAGTTGTTATGTGTTCTTATTGTTAATTATAGCATATCGTCATTAGAACGACAGTAGAACTCGTATGAGGTGTATGCATCTAATTACATGTAACTTATTTGAGTGGTATTTTGTAGGTTTTTAGTGAAATAAGAACAATTAATTTTGAATAAATGAGGTTGTTTATCCATAAATGAGTGTTCTTATTTGACTTTAATTAAATTACATATAATTCCAATCAGATTTTTAATGAAGTGAAATGAAGTAAGACTTCTAAATAAGATCTGCGTAGACTCAACTCGTAGTATGTGCTTACTCCTTTTTCAGGTCAGAAATATATGCTTATTCGATTTCAAAACAAACTTTTTGTAAAACAATATGAGACTAAGTACACAAGACAAATAAACATATCAAATAGATAAGAATGTGCCTCATGTAAGCCATCCTGGAAACCAGGGGTACTTTGTTTCGCTCGCTTCACTTTGAAACTAACCCCTGGATTCCTAGTACCCCGGCTGGTTTCCAGGATGCATTTAAGCAAAAAATATAACTTTTGTCATATGTTCAATCCTATGCAAGGACCCCTTTCAATTCCTAACAAAGTTTTATGTTGTCAGTTGTATCAAAAACCCTTACCCTTTAAAACACGCTAATCCTAATGAATTGAAATAAAGTGGTCTCTCAAAAAGGTTAATAAGTGTTACCAATGACTGAATAACACTCCTGAATCAATAAAAAGAGTTTTAAAACGAATGTAATGGTTTGGTTTAGCCACTCGAGTCCATTTCTTTTCGAGCGGCCATTTTAAGGTGTTCACATAAAAATGGCTGCTCGAATGTGGTACAAGTGTTCTGACTGACGTAGCGAGAACGAATCACCCAATAGTATAGTTTTTAATATAACACTGTGACGGAATGGTCAACAATTTGTCTAAACTGGCATGACACCTACAAATCCACTCTCACACTGAAGAGTTCCATAAAATGCTCCCTATATACTTCGTCCCAGTTGTTACCAATACGGTTAAACCGTTTTCTATACATGCAGCTTGTCGGGGCGTGTATTAGAATGTTTTATCCTCTAACGTAACACAATATTGTATTATCTTTAATAATAAATGGCAAATCTGAGAAACAATGTGCAGATAATTATAATTATTTGAAACTAACTGTAACAGTATATTCGCAAACTATCACTAACGAAGTGGACACTAAGGGAGGAGTAACTGAAAGATACTTCATTTTGTAAATCAAGACGGAACTTCGAAATTACAAGATTTAATCAGACTAACATAATTATGTTTTTTATGAAAAAAATAAAGGCAAGATGCTTAGGTGTCTCAACAACTCGTGGATAAGTATACAACGAAGTGATCAGTGCTTTCTCATGCTATCTCCTACGTAGGAGATAATATCTCCTATGTAGGAGATGCTAAGTCCTACGTAGGAGATACTATCACCTACGTAGGAGATACTAAGTCCTACGTAGGAGATTCTAAGTCCTACGTAGGAGATACTATGTCTTACGTAGGAGATACTATCTCCTACGTTGGAGATACTAAGTCCCACGTAGGAGATATTAATTAGCCAGTTTTGCACACAAGAAATCCCAAAAATGTAGGGGTAAAAACAAGACCAAAATACGTTAATTTTAATTCTGTGTATTCCCTTAAGTCGTTGAATTTGTTAAATGTGCCACATGGGTGCCAAATGTGGTCGATTCGTGTGTCAAATCATTATGAAATACACTGTCATAAATGTCTTATGACGTTACCTGGCAGCTGTTTCTGTGTTCATGCAAAACCAGTATCGATGCTTGTTCATTAACTGGAGGGTTTGGTTTGATTTTAACCCGCCATTATGGGCCGTCTGAGAGATGTCAAATCTTGAGAAAATAGAAATTAATGTAAAGCTGTAACGTTGTATGTCAAACTGACGTTGTCACAGCCATAATGACATTAGCGGTTAGTACCTGTCTAATTGATCTACCAAGTTCTTCTGGTGCATGTGTGCATAGTGACATGCCGATCTATGGTGGTCGCCGTCAATGACGTCACACAGAGATAGCGTTGACAGAAGTTATTCACGTTTTTCTGGTGTTACTTTTGACGGGTTTTAGGTGTTTTTAGCTCATCAGACCTGAAAAGCCCGATGGGTTTATGGCATGGCATGGTGTCCGGCGTCCGTCCATCCGTCCGTCCGTCCGTCCGTCCGTCCGTAAACTCTTTGCTTTTTCGACTTCTTCTCCAGAATCAATGACTCGACAGAGCTGAAATTGTATGTGCAGACTCCTTGGCCAATGGTGATTCTAAATTAAAGATTTCGTGACCCTGTGACCCCAAATGGGGTCACAGGGGTGACATCCTTATAAACCTATTTTCAACTTCTTCTCCAGCTCAAAAAGGTCTAGAGAGCTGAAAGGTTGTGTGCAGACTCCTTGGCCAATGGGGATTCTAAATTGTAGATGTTGTGACCCTGTGACCCCGAAAACCTATTTTCATCCTTATCTCAAGTATGTAAAGCTCTAGAAAGGTGAACTGTTGTGTAGAGACTCTTTGGTTAAAGGTGATACTTAATTGTAGGATTGGTGACCCTGTGACTCCAAATACTGGTCACAGAGGTCATGATCTAAAAACCTATTTTTTGCTTGTTAACAATGTGTTACTTGAGATAACTTAGATATTCAAACTTGGATAATAAATCAATGAAATCCTTTTTTTTCTCACTTTATTTCTTTTTGAAGGCACCATACATTTATAATCAAACATTTTCAACATAAATAAACATTGTATAATATCTATCATAACAGTCGGCATTTAGGTTTACATGGTATACATCTTCATTTCAACCTAGCAGAAAATGAGAAGAGATTATGCAAAAAGACTATGGCATGAAGACCAAAATGACATGAATTTTTTATATCTACATTCTGTAAAAAACATCTGCTTACTAACGTCGTAAGTGTCTCGAATGACTGATTTAAGACCATTAATGTGCGGATTTCTGTTGTGACATTTGCATGTATAGATGTAATGTTTGGTAACAATAAAGATCAAATTTAGAACATCATTTCGCTTTTCCTCGTATCCCAAATCAATGAAATCCTGTTGAGCTACAGAGCCAATGACTCTAGTTTTTATTTTCACAGATTGAATGGTCAACATTAATAAAGTGCAGCAATTATATGTGTGTCACGTGACTTTACATTAAGGTCAAATGATAATCAATATTTTCCAAATTTCTCGAAAATGTTTTAATATGGTTTTAGTTCTTCTTTAGAAAACCATAGGTTAAAGTTCAAGCCCTGTGTATCCGATGCTTACTGTCAACATCAATAATATAAATTTTCCATAATTTCATTTTAAAAAGTGTATACTTTCTTTTGCCTGGCAGTTTAGAAAAATAGGTTTCACTTTTCATTTTCATGAATTATTCCAAATGCAACTGTAAAACTATTAAAACTTATGTTTGATGCCAAATGTAATGAGCGGAGCATGGGACCAAAAACTCTAGTTTCGAAGCAATGCTCCTTGGTATTTTACGTTATTACATTATGACTTATAAGTACCCTTAAACTAAACCTACACTCTACAGACTGCCTTTCTCACTAGAATATTTATATAATGAACGCGCATGCGCATTCTGTGTACTTTAAATATTTGGTGGTGACAATAGACATGCTAGTACCAAATACCTCTGTCTATATATATCTGAGAATCAAACACATTTAAGGGACATTAGCACCTTTTTCGCAAAAATAATTCTATGAAATGTATTTGAAAAAAAATATCACGAATAATAAAACACCGTTCTCTCTTCGGAAAATCAAGTTGAAAATGAGTGTACAATGATCGGTAAAGCCATGGGAATTGTTTTTGTAATGCGAAATCATAAAATGAGTTCAAATTAAAATGGTCGGATTGCTATTTTTTATTTATATCCAACACCTTTATTACCACTACGGATAATTGGTTTGTGTAATAAGATGTTTTACCCTTTAAAGTTAATATAAATGACATAAACTATCATTATAAATGGGAAAAAATATAATTTACAAAAAATGTGTTATTGCCCCTTTAAGCGAACAAGTTATTTTTTTTATAACTTATAAATATATACAAATTCACATCACCAAACATGTCGATTTGACGTGAATGCCTCGATTTTTAATATTTACTTTTTTTCCATTACCAATTTTCTTAATTACCATGAGGTACCTTTGATATCTATATGGGATAAAGTAAATATCACGTCCAATAATGTATAAGTTTTTTGCTTGGTGTCTTATGTCCTTAAACATTTTACTCGAAGTATTTCTGGGGAAGAACATATTAATTTCTGTTTTAAGTTGAAAGAACAATGCGTCTGTTTTAGAATCAAAGCTCATCCATGGTTGAATTTGTAAGTGAGTGACGACAATGTCTTTTACCAGGTTACCATTATAGTTATACTGAACTATTTTATTAGCTTTACCTCTAACTTTTGGAAAGGAAAGGTAAATCCTACATCTTGCTTGGTCTACAGCAATGCTCTCTGGTCTAGATCTGCTATTTACAACTGGTTGTAGATATTTCCCCCGTGTTGTCATGGCCATGATACCACGGATCGGGTACAAGGTTGGTAAAAATACTAATCCCTTTGATTCATCTACAGCCATATTGCTTCCCACACAAATTTCCTCTGTGTGAAAACACTCGGAACTGTCTATGGGAAAGAATTGAAGCTTACATTTATCTATGTGTCCATTTTTTGAATAAGACATAGCTGTTAATGATTTAGCAATGATCAGCATTTGGTTGGTGGCAATGTAAACAGCTGCTACTGGATAGTGTATGTGTATATACGGATAAGCCCTAACAGTGCTGTTTTGAACAAAGAACTGATGGACTGAGGCCGATAAACTTTTGCCAGCCTTGGGTCGGGAGAAGATTAGAATACGGGGAATGCCTCGGATCTTTTTTCGTTCCTCATCTGAAAAGTAAGCCATAAATGGGAGTTTTAATATTTTCTGACATCTATTCTTTTATAAATGTATACATATGTTTTATTTTGCTAAAATTAAATTTCTGTTATAAAATATTGCTACAAAGGAAATCAATTGTATTGTTACTGTGAGTTGAAATGGAATTTAAAATAAACCCCCTCCTTCGTATATATGACGACAGGAGAATAACAGTTCAATCGTGATTAACATGAATAGAACTATATTACCTGTTTTAGATGCATTTGAGTCCGTAAGACGTCTTAATCCGTTGATACACAGGTAGCCGCCCAAAGGAAAATTGTCCTAAATCATAGAATTAGACAAGAACTTTCGAATAATAGAGAATGACATGATTATATTTTGTGTGCGATATTAATTACTTAATTCTCGGGCATTTGGTGATAAATACGCAATTTACATAATGATGATAAGAACATCTGTCATTCCCCAACATGACCTGGTTATTGTTTTTATTACAAAATGTTTAAATTAAAACAAAACCTCGAATACTAACAAAATATGTAGTCATTTTATACGGATATGGCGTGGATTTACCACCCTTGCGACTGAACTATCTCCTTTAAAATGTATTTAACAATAAAACAAGTAACTGTGGTTGTGTAATAAGTTGTGAATGTTTTCTTATTGCCATTAAAGACTAATGAAAAAGATTATTAAACTTTTTTATAACTATGCTCAAAAGCAAGTCGGTAAGAACAAACAACCCTGTGACGTTACCACCAGCCCGTGCCAATGATATCATTGCATTCAAACAAAATCCGTCGAGACTGCAAGCTTTCCTTAGTTACATTAGTAAACACACGTTTACTTTCTTTACGTTTCAGATCCTTATAGCTGCTTCTTTCAACTTTTCATGCATCGGTACATGGTAATAACAACTAAGCGGGAAAATGAAGTTACTTGTCGTGAAACCATAGGAAATAGTTATAGTAGTCCCAGCAATATTTTACGAATGAACCAAAGGACGTTTAGCAAAAGATTTACTTCCTTGGAAAATACAGGACAAAATACTACTCAGTCTGATTAAAATCAACCTTGTTCCGAGGAATAACATTTGCAAAAAATGCATCAACCAGGATACGAACAGGTTCTGTAGATTCCTCGCCAAAAGGTCTGAGGACACCCCCTTTAGGCGCGTGTTCAGTACCAGTTTAGCACAGCCAAAGCCAAGTCAAATAGCTGACCAATCACATCATAGTCATCACGGTCGCGTTTTGAAAGCATTCGGAACAAATGAAAGGATAGCTGTTTGGAGTTTTCTGCCCCTAGATTCTCGCACTGAAAGCTTTTGTTTGATGTCTTGTAATTGGTTATCTGAATTGCGTAAGAACATGGAAGGCTACAGGCTGTTAACAGACGGTTTTGAGAGTGAGTGTCACTATGTTGCAACGTTTATTCCTCGGAAAACCGTCGATTTAAATCCGACTGAATACTACTCCGCGTACATATTTCCATAATAATAGAAAATACTATATATATAATACATAATAGCTAGAACATGTCGATATATTCACTGCATCAAAAATAAATTCAATTTCATTCACTATACCTTTGTACGTGCTATGGTAGTGTTACCGTCAGTGCTTTTATTTCTTGATACAAATTGTTGCTTGTTCTCTGAAATAGATAAAAAATACTTATAGATAATGATTTGTTTCAACTTGCATATCACTCAGGTTTATTTCAGTAGAAGGGTGTGTCTTCAAAATGTAGTGACAGTTCTAACTTCTCAGTTTTGGAAATGTTTACTCGACTAGTTCTGTTGGTAGGAAGGTGACTCAAGTAATATAAATATGATTATTAGAGACATTGGTTCAGGTACAATTACAGGCGCTGTAACCGTTTTCGCATGTTATGTTTTCTTTTGTTTTTTCATTAAGTATTAACGTTTATACAATATATCGGTACCTTAATGGGTAAAACATCTCATTACACGGATCAATTAGCCGTATCCATAGAAAATAACTATTGCTATTCGAAGAAAATGTTGCGGATCTAGCGACAGTGGTGTGGAACTCAGCATAGTAGATTTGTACACTCATGAAAATTTTAGAGTTCGTATAGCAAGATGGTTTACCATTCCATCATTGTACCATATTTAAAACTATGTCCTCAGTGTTTAGGTATCACTACATCAGTCAAATCACTTGAACTACCATCGAGGTGCCATTTTAATGTGAACCGAACCATGTACATTCGTGTTCTAACTCTTTTTATGGATTTAGGAGTAGTACTTAGCCTTTGGTAAAACTTATTTGTATTTTTGTGAGAGTACTTTATTTCAGTAAGAATATAATGGTACAACGCCTTTAAGATAAACAGCAGAATAATGGCAAGGCAGTATATGTCATGAGATAAAAATTATTTGTGATCATAAGTAATCACTGAATTATCGAGTCGCTTTTTACAAAATATCATTCCATAGAATACAATTGATGAAATGGGAGCAATATAATTAAACGCATAGTCCATATTTTCAATATGTATTTTATATGCACCATGTACCATGGACAGGGTATTGCAACACCTTGATTTAGAGAAGAACAAAAGGTGATTGAAATGATTTAGCTTCAAATAACTAAATGAATCAATGGTTATATGGCGAATGGTTATGTAGTGACTATTTTGTTAGTTACAAATCAATTCCAGAACAAAAATAGGGTTATATTGAAAAAATTGCGATGGTACTATATTTCCGTAGAAAATAACTTTTGTTCTTGAAAGCAAACAACAAAAACAAAATCAACGTTCTCATTATTAAGTTTACATTCATCGATGAATCACTTTGTTATCATGATTAATAAGGGAATTATCGATGGTTTAAGATTTATCTAAAATCGCAACACTTTTGTAAGTTTTTTTACAAAGAGTCACGGGGATGTGTAATCAATTTTAATTCGTTGAGTGTAACATGTTGAGATACAATCCACTTTTCTGTGGAGAGAGAGTTTATACAGTTATAAAACTCATACTTTCCAGATTTGAGTATTTGTTTAACATTTTATAGAATCTCACATTTTCAAAATAGTGTGTCGTTGAAAGCTCATTTTGGTTTAACTATTGACTGGCTAAAAATGTCATGTATGCATCACAAGGAATTGAATTAAAAACATTATAATAAAACATATCGACTTTTATGTTCAAGGGTGACGGTACTTGACTAAGCTGGAGAGCCATATCAGATTATTATAGAAACAAAATATCTTACAGGAGTGAAATGTCGTTTAATTTCAGTTTCACTTAACAGCTGCTTGATCATCGTTTTATCACAATTATCGACTTAATATCTTGTACAATATTGTATTTTCTGTTGATGTAACTTTAATGTTGGTGTTGCGATATTTAATCCTTGTGTCTATATATAGAGGATATTTGACATGTCTCGTCGAATACCATGTATATCTCATCAAGTTAAGTAGAAATGTTGGTAAATGACGTTCATTTCATAAATGGACCATCCGAGATCGCCTTACTTTCCACGGCTATCATATGACGTCATCCTATTGTTACGATGACGTCATATGAATGAAAGTGTTATTTCACTGAGTAGAATAACATGTTATTACTCGCCCGTGTGAGATACTGCAGTGTAATATTTATACGGCAATATTAAACTAGTGTAATACCGCCTCGTGTATGACGTCACAATAGTTTGCGGTTATGACGTCACAATTGGAGTAACGTGGTCACAATGGTATCGGACTTGCGGGAATCTTAATTTCTCTTCTATTGAATACCATTTTTATTAAACTCGTGAATGATTTGGTCTCAAACTCGCTTTCGCTCGTTTTATACAAAATCATTAACTTGTTTCATAAAAATGGTATTAAATAGAAGGTCGTTTAGTATCCTCTATTTATTTCACTTAGTGAAAATACGGATTTTATTCTAACTCATAAATGCCGTATTTCACCAATGAAAATCTAATAAAAGTACTTATCGTTTCTAATAACCATCTGTTTCTCATATATAACCATTTCATAAGAATTCAATATCATACTAGAGTAAAAAAAAACTCACGATGCTGACAAGGGTTGTCCCGCTGTGTCTGAAACAATGTGAATGGTTTGAAATAGATGTAGTTATTCTTGAAATAAAACATACAAGTTTGAGAAATAATAGCAAATACCGAAATCTCCTTGTCTTAAATGAAATGATATCTTATGTGTTCTGTCATACGATTCAAATTTCGAATATTTTCTGACATAGTTTCTTAAAGAGGCAGTAGCACGTTTTTTGCAAATTTTGTTTTTTTTAATTTTCAATTACTAATGAAAGTTTATCATTTATATTTACTATAGAGGGTATTCATCATTCTACACAAACCAATTATCCGTAGTGGTAATAACTGTGTTGCGTATAAAGCAAACATTGCATGGCGGTCATTTTATTGTGAACACATTTTATTATTTCGAATGATAAAAACGATTTCCATAGCTTTACGGAACCAAGTGCACTATTTTTAACTTGATTTTTAAAAGAGATAAGGGTGTTCACTGTTGGTGACATTATCTTTCAAATACATTTCATCGACTTATTTCAGCGAAAAAACGTGCTACTGTCCCTTTAAATTAATCAAATACATTTTACTGCTATAAATGTGGGTTTTGCAGACATTTTATCCGATTATAATATGGTACAATAATTATATTGAATCATTTGAAACTTCTCTAATTACTCTATGCTCAAGTAACATTACTGTAACAAATAAAATATGTTAACAACTGTGACTTGATACTTTTAAATGAAACATGTCTGCCTGTAACATATTCCTTTATAAGTGGATTCACTTATTCTATGTCCTTAGTCAGGAAATACGTATAATGAATGACTGACCTTCTATCTCAGTATGAACATAATTAGGAAATATTTAAGTATTCACTGAATGAATGAGTAATTTCAGACACACACGCGCGCGCGCACGCACGCACACACACACACACACACACACACACACTTATTTGTCAATATTTTACATTTGCTTGGCTTGTTTCAACACGTTATTAACGTATTTCAGCGTCATGTCAATGGGTGTACTTAACCCTTTAGAAACCAGAAAGCTAATACTTTTTTCTGGCCTCTGTAACGGCCTGTAGAGGTAAAAAAAAAGGGTTAAAGTCAATGTTCTTGCTTACCTTTGTCAGGTGCATATACATGTAAGTGTCATCGACTACTGGCCAAAGGGATTACAAATAGTTTTAGTTAGTGAAAAATAAATAGTTTATAGTTTGACTACCTTTCGTAAAACAGCATTATGTATACACGTTTACAGAATAGAAATGAAAATATGTATGATGACAAAAAACGACAGAACAGTATGTACCTTGTTTTGTAAGATTATAAAGTTTGCCTCATGGTGTGAACTTTGATACTTGTCAGAACAGAGGCGACCACACGCGTATTCTATCAGAGTGTCACGGATGGAACAGCATTTGTAATGATGGATACACATCTCTCTGCACTGACGCACATCAAGGTTCTGGCTTGCTACCATTGGCCATATTGAGTAAGTAAAACACATGAAAAGGACAGAGTATACACACTTAAAAGACAAGACCATCTTCATGACAAGCGTCTTAGTGAGAGACAAAGTGAAATACTTCCCCCTTTCACAAATCGACTCTTGCATGCACAGTTGAAACCTGAAATGCATTTTTAATTTAAGTGGTAAAACACATCACATTAAGTTTAAAACAGATGAGAATTTAGTTAGCATGGCTAATTCGATTAAGACTATCATGACTTGGTGAAGATGGAATTCTTCATGAACAAAGATACATTTAACACGTAAAAACATTCATGTACACTTTTGAAATATTGTATATACCTAGCATGTTTGACAGATCGTTAAACAGTTAAAGGTATTAAAGAAACCGATTTTGAAAATAAGGATATACAAATATTAAATGTATAATCGTAGAATATAACTGTTATCTTTGCGATTGTACTATTATGATAAAGTAGTTTTTCCTAGATTAAGATAGTTTTAGGATGATATACAAATATATTTGTGCAAGTTGAATCAATGTATTCTTGAATGGCGCAAGTGGAGAAGTTTATGTGGTGCAGAGTCTATTCATCTATCCTTTCTCTGCATTCGCAAAGATTGTTGCCTCTTTACTCTACTCATCATTGAAATATTTGTGACCGGCGACTTTTTATGATTCTCTCATTAAGGCTTTCAATTATCAGATCGTTTAGATCGCCGAGGATAACTTTACTGATATCATGGAAATCGCGATCCACAAATGTTTTAGTAATATTATCATGAAACTTTTCCTCTTAGTTATAGATAGAGAAGGGGTAGCAGTACGTTATCGGGATTTATAAGTACGGTCATGAGATGATTGGGCGAGTAAAACCCTCTCAAAACCGTACATTTATCTCAGAAAAGTGTATTTTAAAACGTCAATACTAATTCTAATTTAATTGGTTCATGTTAAAACAGGCATTGGCTTTGTAATTTCCCATCATGTACGTGACAAGTTGAGCTGTATTTACAAATTTAATAGTTGTAATATTTATTGTATGTCGTACTGACGTATGGATGAAAGCATGCTCTAATGGATGTTTATGTTATTAATGTGTATGCGCAAAACAGTTGCTGACTGTCACGACATCACATACTTTGTTAATTTAGGTAAACGGTTCACGGTAATATTGTCCATCTAAATCATATCTATTTATGTAAATTTATACAGTTTTATATCTACCTCAATCTCCTTTAAACATCAACATGCTTCCTTTTGTATTCCTGTCAAGTAGTTCTTATGTGTAATTTGCTTTGAATTATTTATAAATTGAACATATGAAATTGACATATGAAATTGACAATGAACAATAAAGCTTGCTCACAAATGCTGTCAAGGAACTTCACGGTTTAAAATAGCAAAGAAAAAACACACTTTAGTATGTGATGTGGATGAAAAGTACAACACACAAATAACTGTTCTGTTATATGAACGCCTCAATCCCAATACTAGTGTTATTGTACAAACGTTTTAAGGAACTATGATCAACTTCAAAGCTGGACAGCGACACACCAATGAATACCCCATTCATTAACATTTAGTTTTCAAATGTATGATGTCATTGAATTTGAAAGTGACATAACTGTTTGTCGTAGATATGAAAATATGGCTACCGATGGTATGCCTCTGATTTTGTGAGTAATGTGCAGAAATGTTGACATCATACGATTCATTTTATGGACTCAAAAGACAAAATTTAATTAATATTGAAAAAAAAATCGATGATATAATGATACCAATAATACCTTTATTCCTAAAAAATGTTTGCTGTTTCTTTTTTTAAAATAGTGGACATGTGTGCTTCAAAAGGGTCAAAAACTTCTTTGAGCGCCAACTGCTCCATTTCCAGTAATCTTTTCCTGATATTGAATAGATAATGTGAGTCTATTCTAAAATGATAGTATGAAGATGGAATCTGCATGTCAATATATTCAAAACACTGAAACGTGTATGGTTTTCTGCTTTTGATAGGAGTAAGTTTATCCTCATTGCAAAGAATTAAATCATAAATTAATATGCGCATATCAAAATGAAATAGTCTTCAATGTAAACATTATTAATATAACTTTAATCCCAAACTATAAAGCTTGTTTGATTTGTTTCAGATACAAGCATATATGACGATTGTACATACATATGACAGACATTATAATAAGTCAAGAAGAAATGAAAATATAGTTACAAGTGACGATAAAAGGATTTAGCCCATATATAAGTAAGTTTAATGAATGAAGCCACCCTTCTAGTGTAAGTGCGCATCTTTTAAAGAAAGTTGCATGCCTCTAGCATGTCTGTAGGATTATTAAGATCCAAATTTCAATGGTGAAAATGCATATTTTTTAAATCCTGGAGTAAAGCCAAGTGACATTACTATCAACTTTAATATCAAAATGATCTCAATTTTGATTGTTGAGCAAATATCTGGGATAAAATTGCAATAAAGACCATTGATTTATTTTTGACAGAGTTATGTCCCTTTGAACATGACCCCGAAATTCGCCCTTTTTAAAAATGACCATTTTTAAGGGAAGGTTGCTAAATATTTAAGGGTGAAATTAAAAATTCGGCCACACTTGCCTTTTAATAATTCATATATTTTCAAAATAAGCTATCACATGTAGCTATACTCGTTGAATTGAAGGAGAAGATGTTCAAAGATGGGTACCCTAAAAACCACAAAACACAAATTTCAGCACATTTTAATTGTTTTCCGAATTGTGAACAGAAATCATTGTTCGCGAGCGATTTTATAACTGATTCCTAAAGAACATAATATTGCCTTACTCTCCTGAAAAAATCATGATATTCGATGGGTAGGTGTTTGCCTTATTACCTTAAAAATCACCTTATTTCTTGTATGCATTGTGAGAAAGTATAACGAAAACAGATAACTCGAAAATAGAGTTGTTTGGTAATGCTTTAGCTGCACTTATATACAAGTTTCAGCAATTAGGTGCAAGTAACGTAAGAGGATAAGAATCAGAATGGCGGAAAAACCATGTGATCTACGGATTTTTCATGATTTACTTTTATGTTTGCATGGTTTTTGCATTAAATTTTTTTTAAAAGCATTTTGAAAAAAATGTCCCATGTTAAAAATCGAAAATTAAAATCGAACCGGGACTTTTAATGTCTTGACCGAATGGATCCAAAAGCTACGGGGCAAAACTTCATGGTTAGGTCTTCCAGTCCATAAATTCTGGTTGTAATATCTCGATTCCTTCTTCTCATTGTGACTTACACAAAATCGGTGGAAAAATAATAATAAACACGCAAATAACAATAAGAATTCAGCAAAATTGGCTGAATCCTTAATAGATTGCCAGATTGAAAGTTTAAAATAGACTTATAGGTTGTCAACTCCTTTATTATAAAAAATGTTTACAAATATACCACTATAACTGGATACACACAACATGTCTGAACACTTTTGGATAATATGCAGACAACACAAATTGTATATAAAATATGCACTTCAAAAGATATATGTAGTGTGGTTACACATTGCATATATTTGTTCTTATTTTAAATATTCGAATTAATTAAAGTTGAATATATCAGTTAATTTTCTGCATGGCTCAATAGGATAAGAAAATCGTTTAAAATAATTTCTACAGTTAATTATCAATTTCATGAACACGGATATCCATTAAAACAACTATTAGAACTGTTAATAACTTCATAACTTTACAAATGTACATTTGAAATCTATATTACTTTAAAGTCTTTGAACAACAGTGAGAGTTATTCAAACTGGACAATTTTACGTTTGTTTCAACATATAGTTGTCTCGCTTCAATCCGAATGCAACTGATTTAAAAACATTACAATAAAGGAGCAGTAGCACGTTTTTTTCTCTCATATAAGTTGATGAAATGTATTAAAAAATAATGTCACTAACAGTAAAACACTCATCTATCTTTGGAAAAGCAAGTTGAAAATGAGTGTACATGGTTCAATAAAGCCATGGGAATTCTGTTTGTCATTCGAAATAATAAAATATGTTCACAATAAAATTGCCACCATGCACTTTTTTCTTTATACGCAACACCGTTATTACCACTCCGGATAATTGGTTTGTGTCATAAGATGTTTTACCCTCTAAAGTAAATATAAATGACAGAAACTATCATTATAAATGGGACATTTGCAACAAAAAAATTGGCAAAAAAACGTGCTTCTTCCCCTTTAATGTGTTCACAATTATCCTTATAGCATCAAAGTCCCGACTTGTTGTCTCACTGGTACCATAGTTTGTCTTTATTCAGTTATTATCTAATGAAACATTGCATGAGTTAGAGTTAGGGATTGCTCTATAAAAATCATGAATTTTGAAGCAGTTGTGGAAATATTAAAGAAAGCGTCAATGGTACAGGTAATTATGAATTATCAGATTGGGAATGCTTCAAGTAGAAAGGAAAGTCAACCAAAGTTTAAGATCAAAGTAGAGGATGTAAGCTTTACTGATGGATTGTGGATTTATCTTTTGTGATTTCCTAATAATAATCCCTTTATTACCTCGAAAGGAATTCATTTTGTATCATGATAGAGCTCGTGTACATTAAAGACAAATGGTACAAGTTACAATATATTTACATACATTGTATAACAATCACAGACGATTAACTTAAGTATATGTAAAAGACAAAAGCTGATAGGAATAAATGTATTTTGAAGTAAATATATCCTTCCAGAGGGACACTTGACATAGTCACTGTGTAAAACATGATCCTGGTCATATGAAATTTTCTTTTCTTCATATAGATATAGTAGATTTTGAAACGAAACTCCTGCTTTTTTACAAGCGATTAGAACATCTTTTTCTAAGCGAGATTAATTTACCAGAGACAAGGAATCATACCAAAATTGGAAAGAGAAAGTTAAAATGCTTTCAACGAAATAATGATAAATAGTGATACTACACGCTCATTTACATTTAAAGATCTTCCCCAAAAAGCAGAACTGAATCTGAATCTGTACTGGCCCAAACCATACGGGACACACGCGTTTTTGTGGCAGAATAGGTGTGTAAATTGAATGGTTTAAACTCAAATTTATCAATAATTTTGCCATATGAAATGGTACTCTTGAGGAGAAAAGCTTTGTAGATTACCCTAACTTCATAAGTCTGAAGATACCACGCACAGACACAATTGTAACAATGCACGGGCAAAACAATACTATCTAAACAATTTTGTAAAACTTGGACTTGGCTAGCAATGTTATTTATGTAATATATAAACATGGGATAAGCATTACTATGAACATGATAACACAAAACACTCCTGTCTCTTTATATGTAATAAGCTTAAACACATTGAATTAATTAATTGTTTTTATAAGTTATTACTATTTACACATTTAGATCACGAGACATGAGGATTTGTCATAATCGTTTCCACTTTTTAGATATATTTTTATGTGCTTTTCATTTTTATTTACTACTCTGATAGACCGTTGATCCTGTAATGGGATGAAGTAAATATCATCTCCTATAACGTGAAAGGATATTGCCCAATGTTTGATGTCCTTAAACATCGTGCACGAAGTATTTCCTGGGAAGAACATGTGAAGTTCTCGTTCTAGTTGAAAGTACAAGGCGTCTGTGTTAGAATCAAAGCTCATCCAGCCCCGAATGTGTTTCTTAGTGACAACAATGTCCTTCACCATCGTACCATTATACTTATACTGAACTATTTTATTAGTTTCACCTCGTAACCTTGGGAAGGAAAGGAACATCCTACATCTTGATTGATCTACAGCAATGTGTTTTAGTCCAGATTTGATCTTTGAAACGAGTTTAAGATATTTGCCCTCTTTTGTCATGACCATGATACCACGAACTGGGGATTTAGCTGATAAAAATACTAACCCCTTTGATTCATCAACAGCCATATTGCTTCCCACACAAATTTCCTCTGTGTGAAAACACTCTGAGCTGTCTATGCGAAAGAATTGCAGTCTACAATCTGATAGTCCTAGAGAGTAATAACCATCTCGTACTGATTTAGCAATTATCAGTATTTGATTCGTGGCAATGTAAGCAGCTGCTACTGGATAATCTATGTTTATATGATCATAGGTGGTGACAGTTCTGTTTTGAATAAACAACTGAGAGACTGTGTCATGGTAGATGCGCCCTCGTTTGGGTGGAGAGAAAATTAGAATACGGGGAGTGACATTGGTCCTATTTCGTTTCCAATCTGCAAAATAAGTAACAATATGTAGTTTTTCCTAGTTGTAATATATCTTAAGCATTAATACAATAGTATGCTAAATTAAACTTATATACATTTTACTAAAATATCTTACATGACTTCGTTTGATCGAGTAGATTCCTCAGTTGCAAATTTAACTGCTTGTTGAAACGAAAACCGAAACGATTCCTCCCTTTTTCGAGATAAGAACGTGAATTAAGTTCAGACAGTAAATCCATCAAAAAAAATACATTACCTGTTCGACATTGATTCAATCCCTTTAAACACAGGTCATCGATATCATTCGGAAAAGGGATGTCCACCTAATATATGGAAGAATGAACACATAAGTTTGCATTGCAACTTTTTTCAAGAGGAAGGTATACAGAGTAAATTCATATTACATTAAATGTGTTAAACGTACGCCAAATGCATACACATACCAAAGAAGCAGTTACAAATGTCCGTTTAATGTCTTGAGAAAAGTCATATGTGAACTACTCTCAAAGTGAAAACGATAATGTACCTTTGTAAAAAGATGTGTCAAAGTATACCTTCAAAGGGCTTATGGTAGTGTGACCCTCAGTAGTCTCATAACTTGATGATTTTCGTTTAACATCTGAAAAAAGAGTAACTTGTTAAATAATTACTTTGTTAAATAAGTATAACATTTCAATTAAAAGTGTGTTTGAACATGTGTGTTCTTTTGGAAAAACAAACAGTTTTATTGTCAGAGTATGACAATAAATATGACACTATTATCATTTGCGATAAATGACTAAAAGTATGTATTGACAAGGAAATAAGCAACTATTTATATAAACACAAAGGAAAAATCACTAACATGAACGGCATAGCAGTTTTCCATTGTGAGTTGGAAATACTTTAAATCTCTTTGAACATGGAGCACCTTGGCCTGAGTCTGTCACCTGAGGACAAAAGGAGAATATATAGAAATACATATATACAAACTTATGAGCCTACGGCTGATTTACTATATGTTTATATGATAGGTGTTGATAAAACAACAGGCCACAACGTTTTCTCATAGCTACCTGTTTAAATTCAACCTTCATCCGTATATATCGTTCATTTCAGAGATCGTATCATATGGTTAGTATTGGTTACAATTCTGTATCACCTGTTACGAGGGACTCACAACATTGTAATTCCCTCCAGATGGAAGACAATAGTATAAAAGAACCTTACAAAGATACCTGGCCGTACTGGTATTTAAGTAGATTTCAGGTATTTTACTAACGACTCACTACTCACGACGATATTTACCAGGGACATTTGATAACGTGATTACAAAGCGTATTTTAAAATTAAAAACGGTTGATAATATCGAGAAACATATATGGTAAGGTTGTGGACCCTGATAGTCATGAAAAACTCATATAGGGAATTAAGTAGTCCCTCTTGTAATCCAGTTGCATATCAAGTAAAGTCTACATTTTACGAGCTGTGCAGCTTTCTCTCGTGAAATAAAATGTACTAAGTATTCGAAGTTAATAAATGTAAAATGCGTATTTATCTCATGAAATAATAATTTGATTGACAGTTATAAGTTCTTAAATTGAATATAATATCTTTTAAATCATTTTGAAACCTTTTCCATCATTATGATTGAATGTCCATCTGCAGTTCTGATGTTGATTGCTCCCGGGTTCTCTGTGCTATCAGAATACATGGGTTGACAGGACAGAGTTGATCGAGTGAAATTGATTGAAAGACATCCAAACCGATACAGACAAAAATCTCTGCACTGTAACACCAAACCGTGTTACTTCTCCTGTACATATCGAAATTATATTGCAAAACATGAAGATAGCACAAAACCAAATCATCCTGTGTAAATAAAAGTTATGCTAATCGTGTGATACTTATTTGCAACTGCTATGCAATAAATGATTTCCCAGACTTTATGATACGATCAATTACTCATATTGTAATGTATGTTAGAATAAATCGTACAAAAGCAAAAAGGAATGTCAAGGCCGGCAGACAATGTGGAATGCGAGATTAAATCTTCAGTATTACAGATAAGACATGTATCTCACGTTATGTGGTACTTAGGTGTGTTGATTAGTTTACTTATAAACTTATTTACTTATATTACTCATACAATAAATGGATACCACTTTTTTAGTCCTCAATCAAAACTTTGCTGAAACTATTTTTAAGTACGAAGTGTGTTCAATTATAAGATCTCTTGACCTTGGGTGAAGTTTGAAAACTGATCAATCCCGTTATCTTATTGATAACATGTAAATATATAACAATTGTTGATACTGTATACATTATTACTCAGGTGTGTTGGTATCTCATTTATAAACATTCAGGGAATATGTATAATACTTGTTTGTTTTGTTCAGGGAATATGTATAATACCTCGAAAGTTCAGGAAATATACATAATCACTGAGTGAATCAGGTAATATAAATAATCCCTGAAACTCATATTATTATACATATTAACTGTTACATATACACACAATTCATCTGATGAAGAAGTAAGCATATAGTTTGAAACGTCGGGTCTCTGCACAATCCAAAAAGTTGTTATCCAAAACACATTGTTTTCTTGCAAATATGTGTACCTCGCCCACAATTGTTATATACTCTAGGTAATTTTATATATCAAGAATATTGTAACCGTATACATGTATTTCAATCTTTCAACAATGGTGCACATTTATACATACTAGATGTATGTTTTAAAGTTGCAAATAATTCACTAAAAGTCTTAGTTGATCACATTTCTTTCAAGTTCAGCTCCCAACACTTCGTAAATAATTTGTAACTTTGTAACTGCTAAGTAACTTAATAGTTACATTTCCTGAGTTTATACGGGTATAAGGGTAAATGTGAGTCGTGTTGAGGTGAGTTGTAATTTCTTTATTTATTTCATTCCATTCCTAATTCCCCAGTCTTCAATCCTATAGCTCGTATGTTTCAAGTTGGTGAGCCCTGCGAGCTGCTTTGAAAATGGCCCCCTGTGTGTTATCCAATGTCTCTAAGTTAGAAATTGAGGTTTCTTATTACATTCTTCTGCAAAAGACTCTGAGGACCCAAACCAAATGGATAACCAATGCATTCTCTACAATAATGTTATTGCTTCAAGCGCCTATTTATAAAGGAAGTGTCTCCATAATGAACGAGAAGTTCACATGACACAGAACCAGCTCCGAAAAGTCCTCAGTTGCTGTAATTGATCCTTTAATGTGTCGAAATAGTTCCTTTTTTACGAATCATGATATCTGATTTAGATTCTGTTATATACAGTTATTAATTCACAAGATAAATTAGACATCCCAATTTTTCCCGAAGGGCGTGAAACAATAACTTAGGCACATTCGTTTGATTTGAAGTTCCCCTAATTGTATAAATTTGCAATAATCTGTATATATATATATATATACATGCCATTTGCACCTGATGAGACCCGTGATGGTCGAAAGCATGCTTGTTAATAATGAATAAATCATCGTGATTTCTTCGCCAATTGTATTTTCCTATATATATATATATATATATGAATAAAACATATGTTTATAACAATTTATGTGTCAACTTCTCTCATAGTTATTGACCATTTCATTCATAACAAATACATATACTTTCAAGTCTAGTTAAATATACAAAAAATAAATTAAAGTAAAATATCCAAGCTTTTCAATCATACAAAACTCCAGAAATTTAGGGGTTACATATGATGTCTTGTAACAATAACACGATACCGAATGATGACGCTATCCTAAAATTTAGATCTTAGTACACTATTCATTGAACAAAATCCTTTATTAAACAAACATTTTGATTACAGCCGATGAGATATACACTAATTTAGAGAGGAATTATTTCACACTGAAGATACTTTTGATCTAAGTCTGCAACTTGCTAAATATCACATTTTTAAATGTAAGCTGACAAATGTTATCAAGTTGACTACAATTTATCACAACAATTCTAGATGGATATAGTACTACATGATGGAAAGGGATAGATGTTGTAGAAAGGCAAGACTTAATGACTTTGAGGAAGAATGTCAACATGACACTTAATAGATAACAAAGTATGCTACAATTAGTTACCAGTATCAATGCATATATGGGAATTATTTTATGTAAGTATAAATGGACTTGCTTTATCTACTTTTTTGCAATTTTACTTTGTACTTTTCTTCCCCAAATATTTTGGACAATGATTTGTTTTTATCATCATTACAAGAATAATGATTTTTAAAATAAAAAAGAGTAATATTCCCTTTAAGGCACGTTATTGGCATTTAATATTTCTCAAATTTGCCATTTAGTTTTAAAGTTTATACAAGTGTATTTAGTTATTGAGTTCTTGTTGTATGTAGTAAATAATGATATTGTGCATGCATGATTCTTCTACTATTAAGATCTTGAGAAACCATTTGTCTATGAATAAGTATCATTAAGATAAACTACTCTTTATTAATTTGATAACTTCGCTGATTACTTTACGTCTGCATCAACAATTCAATAACTGCAAGATGTAACGACATACTGTAGTTTAGCTTCAGAAATTTCATTTGTATTTGATGGGAACACGAATGTAAGTGTTTAAAACACGATTAGATACTAGCAGCTTTTGTGATAAGCTGACATTATCAAGATAGATACACAGCAAGCAGACACGAGGAATCTGTTTATTACTTTTATGCTCTTCAGTTGTCAAATGGTTAGCTTATGCATTTTTCGTTTATAATTTAGGGCATGATACAGATACATCAATATATAATAAACCATTGAAAAGTGGATTTAGTTCGATTTGTTTTGGCTACAAGGAAAGTGGTGCAAATGTATATTATTCATATAAATACAATACAATAATAACTAATGTACTTGATGACGTTATGGAAATCACTTCTCTCACGTTACTGACAATATCGGAAAAAGATGTGTCATAATCTCTACCATTTTTATAAGATTCCTTTGCAACTCCAAAAAAAAATGTTCTTCAAAATGTTCCCAATACGTGTCATATGAAATCCTTTTCCCGACACTGATTCAATCTCATTATGAGACATCAATTAGAACTGGATATCAACAAACTTCACTGTAAAAAGTTCTGAACTTCAGAACTTCCCCTTAAACAAGGATCCTGACATTCCAAAAACAGTTATCTATGATTTCCTATATTCACTTTATGTTCTTCCTAACAATGGTGAGAAGGTACGAGTGACAAATGTTATTCCAAGTGAAAGAAATAGAGTTGCTTAACCTCAACAGGACTGTATTTTAAAATCGTTGATGAATAGTTGTCAAAACCTAATTGCCTGATTACTTTTCCTCCTAAAAAGTTTGTAATTTGATTATTACATTTGTTACTGCAACCTTTCAAAGACAATGTCACTGTAAGTACGATCACGATCCCTTGGACATTTTTGTGACATCCTATTTTAATTGAGAGTAAAGTTTAACTATTTCTTTTTCAATAAATGCAAAAGTTTAACCATGTTCCTCTCTTTTGTTCGCTCAAGTACTTTCTCATATTGAAATAACCATTTCTTATAATATATCTTTATTATATAAAAATACGTTAAGCACTGCTTACTTTTAATTCTAAGTGTGATGCTTTGGGAATATTGGAACGAATTGCCTGGATTAATCACTACCAACATGCACATATTTCAGGTTATAAGTAGTTATTAATAAATAAACAATAAAACATATAGAAATTCATCTGGACATTGTAAGACATTAGTCACAAAACTATTGTTTCTGTGCCAAAACTACGAGATAATTTGAATGTTGAAATATCTAAAACAACAACAATGTTGTTACCAAGTCGACTTTTTGACTTTCCCTAATCAGGGTATATTTAAAAACTACTGGGCAAAAAAAGGTTGATCAGCTAGATCAATGCAAAAAGTGGCAGAATCCACTTGCTGGATCCTTCAGGGTTCTTCCGGATTCCACAGGATACGCCCAAATTTGGGAGAATCTGGAAAGGATTCGGCAAGCGGATTCCAACAATTTTTGTCCTGTGTTAATGAGTTTGATTTAGCTTCAAGTGTTTATAAAGTTGACGATTACCATTTGCATGTACACTTGTGACTTTATAGCATTGATGACAAATGTATATGCATGATAATTTCATCAGAGTTTCAAACAGCTTTAAGTTATTACATATTGATAAGATCGTTTACAGTCCAATTTAATAACAGATGTTTTGCCTGACTGAACCAATAGATCTAGACACAATTTCTAGACAGAATAAATGTCCCACAGAGAACTAGGCATGTTGGATTAAATCAATCTCAATATTATAGATGAGATATACATTTCATATTATTTGGAACTTAGATATGTCGATTAATCTATATATCGCCAGTGACATGTTAGAATTGTATCAGTAATTACAAATAGCAGTGAAGCCTAATGAAAAAATTGAAGGAATTTCCCCTTAAACATAATTTCAAAAAGACATCGTTTATTAACTATACATGTACATGTAACTCGAAGAAGAAGAGATTATAAACTGTTAGAGATCGTGTGAGTTAACAATAACTCGTTGTAAAACAAATAAGATGTATACAGTTTTCATAAAGAATTGTAGATCTTACTAATGTAAAAAGGTAGTTTATACAAATGCTTGACCAAAACGATAAACGAAAAAGATACCAGTTACCCATTCCACACCACAGAACACAAAAGTCATAATCAGATTGTTTGAATTTCTTTGCTGCGTTATCCATATTCATAACTATAGCTTACAACGAAATCTGTTGATATCTTATCGTTTTATGAACATTTCAAATCAATCAACTTAAATCGAGTTAAATGTATCTTGCAATTAAGGAACTGTTAATGCAAATAGTGCCTATTTATACAATATTTAAAGAATATTTTATCTTAATGATGACAAATGTATTCTCAAAGTCTTAACAGTATGAGAATTTTGCATGCAAAAATAGTGTTTTAAACTTTATTTCAACTAGGACTCAACTTGTGAAGATAGTTCTTGTATTAAACCATGTACATATCTTAACGTATGGAATTGAAATGTATATTTTTCATGACTTGCAAGATGTTTGATGTATCCATGGGATGTCATGGTTTAACATGATCTACGTTGATGCGTATTTCACTTTAAGGAGAGATGGGACGATGAAATCAAATATTTAAGAATTTGTTTATTTTTTTCAAAATACCAAGTTTATGATGTCTTTGATCCAAAAATGTAAGAAAATTTGGGGGTCACCGAATGATTAAAAAAGTAATCGGCATTAATAATAATACACCCGTCTGCAAATTACCTCATTTTTGACTGATTTGGTTTATTTAAATGAAGCGCTCACTTTTAACGAATAAACTCTGAATCCTCTTAGATGCATTTCAGTTACACACGGGGATGTAAAGCAAGTCTATATTTTGAAAATTAATGACACTGGAAAGAGAAACAAAATGAAATTAAGCATTTTAAAATTAAAAACGTCATTTTTATCATCGTGTTTCGCATGTTCAACGAGATTTTTCACAAACACACATACATTAGATATTGCTAAAAATTTAATATAATGTGCGCAGTTAACCGAGCAAACAAATTCAGAAATAATAATAGGGGTTGACCGAACGTTTTTCATCACTTTAACGTCATTTTTTAAATTACCTATATAAACGTGAAAACTTGACGTCACATCAGTTTTGATGATTTTAAGTGTAACTTTGATGGCCTACCGTGTAATCATTATTTAACATATTCTAATCTAAGAGTGCACGGTGAAAGAATAACAATGAGTTGATTATACCAGGCTATTGAAATTGGTAAATTAACTTGAGATATGGATGCATCGAATAACACACATAGAAACATATTTACCGCGAATATAGGTGACGGTAACTTTATGCAGCATGTTGTAATATTACCATTATAAAGGCGTTATGGTAAATTTAAGCGCTGCCCGTTAGTGTACAGATAAGCCTATGCCCAAAACAACGTAATTAATTTATTCTGAGACTTATTCACAACAATACAATGTTGTAGAAAAATGTTGCCGTAAGCGAGTTTGATTTCTTGGTCCCATCTCTCCTTAAGCTTGACAATATAATCCATCGGTATTGTAACTATTAATCACGAAATCTGTTTGTAGATGCATCTGATTTTAATAAAACTTTAAATGAACATATTTTGTATTATCTTTTTAACCAATCAGTGTTCAACAAGGAGACCTTTATGGAGCTGTAGCAGGTTTTGTGATGAAAATAAAGATGTTTAAAAATATGGAAAGAAATATTGCAAATTGCAAAACAATCCTTCTCAATTAATACATAAAGTTCTGAAACGAATTATTATGCATTATTGAAACGTGATCACACTGGTAAGGGAGAAGGTTTCATTTTATACTGACACTGTTTTCTATGACTGGATAATTGGTACGTCTAATGGGTTATTCAATCCTCCAAAATAATGATATACTGCGCATGCATAAACTTTTATTATAAATGGTAAAATTAAACACATAAAACATGCTAAAAACGTGCTAAACTGCCTTTTAATAGAAAGGGGGTGTAGTCAAATCCTATCAAATCAAGAAGACAATATTTTCACGATGCTTATGATAGATAATAAAATATAGAAAATATAAGAGAATATTAGTTGATAAATATAGTTTTTCCTAACATTTAGATGTGGAGTGTAAGCACTTCTTGAAGGCGCATCCCCAGGCGGCCATCGATTTTAAATTTCTGAAATCCGTCCATAAATTACTTAAATACGGCTTTTGGATCCTTAGAGGCCGAATAACGTTCCGAATAACAGCATCTGAAAACGTTCGAGAGCTGGACCTTGTGCCATGTTAATTACTCGTTCATAATAGGGACACTTCCTGTTTCCCCACAATCCCCTTTTATAATTGGACACATGCTGGGCACTTGCAGCAATAGCGCTATTGTATTAACTCAAGACAGGGGAGTTGATAAGGAGTAGGCAAGCGCTGCACACTTGATTAAGTGGACACACTGTTTGTTCATTAGCTATGCCCCCTCCTGACCCGAAGGTTGATATCTTTCAAACCAATGTTTTGAAATTCAATTAGCAAGGTTAAGTTTCATAAAACACGTCAGCATTGTTCTTTCTTTGAAATTATCCAATTTTCATTGCGTAAACGTCCATCGAGTCTACTGTAACATGAGGTTCTCAACTTCAATAGTGCTCAACTGAAATGTGACTTGATCCTGAATTACAAATGAAAACTTACATCATAAACATACTCAGCTGGTTAGGCCTAGGGTAAAGTAAGACCCGGTATATCAGTTGAAAATCGTCCGTTGTTAAAGTTTGCGTTATCTATAATGGTACCTGGTGAAGTAAAAAGTAAATCGCCCTGATAATGTTTGAAATTTCTTAATAAGTTGTTATGACTTGGGGAAGAAGAACTGATATTTTAAGAGAAAAATATATATTTATAGTTGAGTCTGGTTGAGTTTAGAAACTGCGTCCTGCAAATATAACTTTACTTAACAGCAATGAGCTGTTTGAAAGTTTATAGGTATAATGTACCTGATTGTAATTAAAAAAGATAAAAACATCAGCAGCGTATACATGATAGTGGAAATAAATTTGGTAAAAAATAATCATGAGATTACAGTCTAACTAATATGACTCATGTATTATAAAAACATATTACACGATTTTGTTTTACAGTTTACATTTGTTTATAATAGAATACCATTTTAAAATCAAAGACGGAATCCATAACTAAAATGTTTTTCCAGTTGGAGATTTGATTGTGTTAAGGATTGTATTTCTTTTAGAAAATAACACAGTGTTAAACAAGAGTCATCAGAAGAGGACATGTCCCAACGGTCCTATACAATTTGTAAAACACATCTTTGAATGACAATTGTATATCTTGAAAGTACCACTACAGCAGGTGAATAATACACATGCAATGTAATTGATTTTCCAGTTTGAGATTTGATTGTGTGAAGGATTTTATTTCTTTTAGAAAATGACACATTATTAAACAAAAGTCAGCAGAAGATGAGTTTGAGAGTTGTCCTCCGGAAACGAAAATATTCCTAAACAAGATCGAAATCAAACACGTGTTTATGGAAACGAAAAAAAAATCCCAAATCTCAAATTTTCAAAGGTATCACTTCAGTTAAATGGTAATACACCTTGACAGTTTCAGAAAGATATCATGAATGGTTTTCGAGTTCTAACATACCGTTGGGATAAAAAAAAGACACAAGCCATTCAGATCTCTGGTGAAGCATTCAGACATATTCCGAAACTTGATTCTTAGTTCATTAGTAAGGTGGAAACATACTAAATCTTTGATATTATAACTAATCATCTCGCTTCAAAAACATGTTCCACGAAATAATCACATCAACAGTTGCCGCAAACATTGTTAATATCATACACTATTGCTGATTGTTAACTATGGAAATTAACTATTGATATTGATCAGTGCAATAAACTATCCTTCAATCTATGGTATATTTTTACACAATAAATACAAATACTTAGAAAACAGTTAAGTAAAGTTATAACACAATGTCTTTTCACTTTCACATCCAAAAGAGAAGTTGTCACAAAGCTATATCCAGTAATGGTTCTTCTAGTATACTAGACGACATATCTAATTACCAAATAGCACGAAATGTATTTCTAATCTATAATAATGCAGTGTAAGTAGCTTTAGAATAAATGTCACATATCGTTTGTCTACATTGACATTTAATTCTGGAAGAAATTATATCGATTCCTACATTTATTAGTATTATATGATGATGTGATTGCAGGCAGACAAAACATTTATTGCACAGTTGTTTAAATACTTTTCACAAGTTAACCTGAACGTTTACTCCGGCCAGGATGGTTTTGTCTTGTCGTTTCTTGACATTTTGGAATATAGTGAAGATTATGTATGATATCATTCCGATATGTACAGCAGAAATAACCCAGTTTGGTATGTTACAGTGCAGAGATTTGTGTCTGAATCGGTTTGGATGTCGTTCAGCCAGTTTCACTCTATCGAGTCTGTCCTGTCAGCCCGTCTATTCTGATAGCACAGAGAACCCGGGAGATATCAACATCAGAACTACAGATGGTCATTCAGGGAAAATATTGAAAAAGGTATGTACATAATATTAGATTTGATTCTTTTATATGAGTGTAGATACAATAATCTAGCACATCAACCATTAGTACGACGAACTATGAAAATCAATGATAACTATTTCACACCGTGCATAGCTTCTCCTGAGAGAATCAGAGAGCAATCACAATTAGATTCACAGATAGTCATTAAATCATGACGAAATAGGGTATTTACATAATATTACATACATATACATACATATACATACATATATACACGTCGCCTTACTTAAAATAAAGATTCTTATTATGTTGAATTTAAACAAATGAAACATGGTTTTAAGCCTTTAATTTGGTTAAGTCTGAATCTTAACGACAAGTATCCATGAAAAATGCTTTCTGTTAGTGTTTTGAAATAAGTCCAGATACCAAAAGTGTAAGTGTCACTAAATGCGAAGAGGAAAAAGAGAACATTCGGGTTGAAGAGAGGAAAATTACTACATTAAATTGCATGCCCATTTCAATAAAGTGAGTTGCCCTAAAATTACATTGTACATGTATGAGACAACGATGTTGCTTTTTATCAATACTTATTAAGTAGACATTTAAGTAATTGTAGTGTTTAAATATGTAATATAATGCATTTCTATAACTTTATACTATTTTCCTCAGGTCACAGATGCGCTCAAAAGTGGTGCTCCATGTTTAAAGAGATTTCAAATATTCCAGACTCACAAAGGAAAATATTTGTGCCGTTCATGTTAGTGATTTTCCATTGCCTTTATCTACATGGTTCTGAATTTCCTTGCAGTTATACACTTCTGGTTTCCATATCTATCGGAATAATAGTATGTATATATATATATATATATATATATATATATATATATATATATATATATATATATATATATATATATATATATATATATTCTTGCTAGTCTAACAATAAAACCGTTTGTTTATCTAAAATTGAATCTTTAAACTTATTTAACAACGAAAAGTATTAACTTTAAACATCAATCATATTTTTCAGAATAAAATGAGAAGTATTTATTTGTTCAGTAACATTGCTCATTACATATTCTTATTGGTATCATTTTACTTGTCAACAAAGTGATTTGAATGTTTTAGATGTTAAACGAAACATGGTGTCAAGTGAGCAGACTATAAACGATCATACTGCAATAACCATTACGAAGGTATGCATGGAATGTTATTATCATTTTTTGTTGAAAATAATATATAGCAAATAAGTTGGACAAACCTTTGTCTATAAACGTGATTAATGATATAAACTTCTTACAATGTGTCTGCGATAATAAAATTGAGAAGAAATCTCATATTTTATATCATGAAACCAAAAAATCATTGTGTAGTGACTACTTTGGTATGCATTGGTATGCGTTTGACAGAAATGTTACAAATTTTGACATAATACGACATATTTTACTCTTGAAAATATGAGTATATGTGACTAAAATGATTTTCTTCCCTGATTTAGGTGAACGGTCCTTTTTTGAATGATGATCTGTGTTCAAACGCATCTAACTGGTGTCGAACAGGTAATGTATGTCTTTTGAAGTAATGGTTGTCCTTATTTTATTCCAATCACGAGGGAGGGATGAATTATTTTGGTTTTCATTTCAGCAATCAGTAAAAAAGAAAATAAGGCTTATACTAGATCAAACCAATTCATTTAAGATTATTACTACTATTTCAATTAAGCATTCTATTTTATTCATGTTATAAAAGGTGTTACATTTACGAGAAATACATATTGTCGCTTGTTTTGCAGATGGGGAACGAAAAGGGATGCATGTCACTCCCCGTATATTAATCTTCTCTCCACCTAAACCAGGTCGCCACTTATATACCACAGTCTATCAGTTGTTTATTCAAAACAGAACTGTCACCGCCTATAGACATATAAACATAGATTATCCAGTAGCAGCTGCTTACATTGCCACTAATCATATACTGATAATTGCTAAATCAGCAAGGAGTACTGGTTACGTAGGACTAGGAGATTGTAAACTTCAATTCTTTCGCATAGACAGCTCAGAGTGTTTTCACACAGAGGAAATTTGTGTGGGAAGCAATATTGCTGTTGATGAATCAAAGGGGTTAGTTTTTTTACCAACTAAATCCCCATCCTATGGTATCATGGTCATGACCAAAGAAGGGAAAGATCTAAAACTGGTTGCAAAGACCGAGTCCAAACTAGATAGCATTGCTGTGGACCAATCAAGATGCTTGATTTTCCTTTCATTTCCAAACAGTTTAGGTAGAATTAATAAAATAGTTCAGTATAACTATAATGGTACGATTGTAAAGGACATTCTCGTCACTCACAAACAAATTCAACCATGGATGAGCTTTGATTTTAAGACAAACGCATTGTACTTTCAACTAGAAAAGGAAATGCATACGTATTTCCCAAAAAATACTTCAAGTAAAATTTTCAAGGACATGAGTTATTCAGCAACATCCGTTCACATTATAGGAGGTGATATCTACTTCATCCCATATAAGAATCAAGTGTTTCTTAGAGTACTTGCAAATAATGGGGATCAGGTACAAATTTATTTAAAAAATCAAAGAAATTATGACAAAACATCATGTCTTGTGATGTAAATTTAACTTATTAAAACAATTAACTAATTTCATTTTGTTTCTTTTCTCATATCCAAAATGTCAGTATTTCTTTTTTATTTATTGCATATTGCCTCTTTAAATATGTTGATCATTATTCAAAAGTTGTCAATGGATATAAACATACATGACAATATCTAATGACATCACAATCGGAACACAAACATCTGATGTCGTCACAATTGTTCTTTTCGATTTGAAATATTATGTCTATTTGAATCTATTGTTCGTTATAAGTTATCAATATTATACAGTGTATAAAAATATCTAGGATATTTTTAACTGATATTGCGGACATTTTGTACTATTACATTTTGTCTTATCCTTTTGCTGTTTACAGTCTCTTGGATCCTGTTTTTGTTGATTTCTCATTTGTTATAATATATTGTTCCCTTAGTTACAGATATCTGTTAATGTGTATATTTTATAACTTCAATTAGTGTTGTTTATATATTATGTTAACGTAAGCAGATTTGTTGTATACATTAGATGTGAATATATTCCAACGTACCCATTCATTGTAACAAAGGAGTTAAAAATCAACAAATCTTTCTTTAGCTTTGTCTTTTACATGTATGTATAGTTTGAATATTCTTTTTTTTCTGAAAGAAATCTCATACTAACTGTATACTGTGGAATTAATTTTCTATAAAGAATGTTTACATTGAATAATAGTTGCTTTTAGCCATTAGCCTGTTGAATTGAATTCAGGTTTTTACAGATTTATGAAATTGTAACAATTAAGTCACATGGATACGCTTCATTTAAATCTTTTCTCTCCTTCGTAATTAAGATAAAACAAAAATTAAATAAATATCTGGGTCACACTTATTATTGTGATGAAAAATTATTAATTAACGTAATATTTTTCAAATATCAATTATGTTATCACTTGCTATGGACAAAATGAAATAATACATCAGTTTTAAAATTGTACTACATTTTCAAACTCGACTTATTTTGTCAATTATTATTTTTGCAGCCCAATTTTTACACCATTTTGTTCAGAATTTAATGTTATAGCAGAAACAATTTATTATGATACGTGTTTTTCTTTCAGAAAACAAGAACATGTCATAAATGATCTCCTTTGTATTTATAAAATTTCGACCTAATTTGTAACAATGGATATTCTTCAATGAACATATTTGTAAAATAATGCATCAATTGTAATAAAATTTACATAAAAGGTTAAGATATCTTTTCACTTTTCTTTGTTCCAAATATAAGCATATGGTATTTCAGTTTTTCAACGTCAAACATTCATCGATATCGTGAAACATGACAGTCAACAAACACTCATCGCTCACCATTGTTATGCATTTCCTTCGCCGAATACATATTTGTTCAAATCAACATATCAAATAATCTAAATTATTTTGTAAATATTCCGTTTAAAACCATATTTAGTACACATTATTCCAATTGTCTTTTGAGGATTTAATGTAAATATGGTCTTATAAATTTGAAAAAAAAACAATACAAATTTCTGTCGGGTAGCATTGTCGTATTTGTCAATGATGTCACATGATGTGACCAAAATGTTTCTTTTGTCACTACATTGTAAATTCGCCGATTCAAACACTTTTTAATCTTTGAAATGTATTTTTTTGTCATTCTTGTTAATTTCATTGATGTTATAACATGTTTTCTTTTACTTTATATCAGACCATAATATTGTGTGACGAAGCTGAGATGCACAGTGGCATCCATTTGCAATGAATTCGAACTGACCTCTCAATCTATGATTTCGTTTGAAAACAATATAATTTCTATCAAATTCCAAATGAAAACTTTAAAATAATGAACATGAATCATTTGGCAAATGCTTTCATACATTTATTTCATATAGACGAGACTAGTTAATTCGTAATTTACGTTTCAGCGAGGTGGGATGACTGTTATGTTTCATGGCTGAAGTTCCAACTTGTAAAATCGAAGATCATAAAGTCGGTTCATTTCATGTCAAACACGTTTCGTACTTCGAATGTGAACTCAAACATGATAAAAATTCGTCATAATGGCAGGATATCACATTTATTTTTCATAAATGCCTAAATTATTATCAAAATTATAATTTACTCACAGTGATTTTAATCATAAAAACAGCGGACACATCCTGGAAATGTTCACTTATGCAAATTAATCGGTCAAAATCACTGACTCCACGAACTGATGAACTAATGATAACTACCTAATTTTTTCGGTTTTTTATCAACTCGTATAAAATAACATCGTTTCTAGTGTTAATTTGTTTAATTCATAATTTTTCACAAAAACAAAAATTGCATATAGATACATATTAGATCATGTGAAACCCATTGATTCGGAAATTGTTAACTTTTTCGTGAATCAACGAATTTTGTGACACACTTTTATCGTATGCATGTCAAAGGGCCAAAAGTCAATGTGCTTTATATCAAGACTGCAGCAGCGAACATCTTAAGATTAAGATCTTATTTGGATTCAGTAGAATATTTTCTTCAAATGCATATTTTACTTATTCAATATAACCGAAATGAGAACACTCAAACACTGTAACAATGTTCCAATGCCAAGATCTCAAGACACAAGGAATGAACTCTTTTGACCAAATTTCATTTTTCTGATATTTCCCTTTCATTGGTATTTACCATGAGTATATTTACATTCATTAGAATTCACTATGATGTAAAACTATGGCTCTCACCAAGTACTGGGCATAATAAATTAACTTAACAATTATAAGAAAGAGTAATGAAAAATACTACCGTGTTAAGGTTATGTTCTCATTCCGTGGTAATCCGTTACTTACATCTATGGACTTTTTGCACTTTTTACTTTTCATTGGCTGTTTGTTTTGACAAATACATGATAAGCTCACTAATCTTTGACACACAGCAAACAATTGAATACACTACCACTTCAATCATGTCATCAATTGTGTCACCATGATCATGACATCAAAGGATTGTCATCTCGTTACTTAAGCCCCATATACTTGTTATGTAACAACATCCTGTGGCGGCATGCAATAACTAAACTTAACCAAATTCAAAGATAAAAAATAATGAAAATTTCACTTGAAAATATCAGTTCCAAGTCCCCAATTGATAATAACATAATAACAAATTTCGAAAAATATTAGTGTCATTTACGTATTACTTCATCAGGTATCCTTATAGACAACACAAAAAATCTGGCCATCCACACGGAATTATTTCAAATCTTGTCCATGAAGATCTATGCAAAGGATGATTCACTTAACCGTACTAATCAATTCTTAGCAATTAGCAAAATAAGGAACATATCTGAAACGCAAAACTGGCATTTAGCTTCTTCAGCAGTGGTCTCAGAAATGTTTGAATTGTGACGTCACCAGCAGTATGGCTTCATAGCATTGTTACGTCATCAGCTTTATGACGTCATAGCATTATCAGAGTTGCCAATGATGTCAAAGCCGTGTGGTGTAATATGCTTATTCACGATTTGATTGTTGCGATATCAACAATGTAGATATAGCTTGTAGATATTGTTTCATGTAGCCAGTTTTCGATGATGAATTGAAGTTTAGAACCTCATTTTTGCATTGGGCCTTTTGGGCGCAAACCAAATGGAAAATGTTTGAGTTCAAAGAAAGACTTAGTACAAAGCGGCCACCCTGACTTAGTCCCGAGCGAAGGCAAGACTTGTTAGTAACGGCCATTTGCAATCACATGACTGTCACGTGATCGGGAAGTACACTTGATCATTCACAGCAAGTGACCTCTCGGTGTCAATGAGCGAGTGTGTGGTCGTAATTAGCATGTTGATTAGTTAGGTGTCACCTAACTCGATAACAATAGCGATAGTACACAAGCTTGTTACTTTGAATATTCCCTTTGACAAATCTTTTGTGTTATCTGAGTTTGTGAAGCGTGATGGTGTTACAATAAAGGTCAGTGCAGGTAAGTTTTATTTCAATGTTTAATAAGTGAGATGACTGTAAAACATACAAAACAATAAACAAAATCAGTGACTATTTTAACAAATATTTTTTAAGATCATCATTTAACAAACTTTTAATGACTGTTATATCTTTATTGATTTTAAAAACTACATTGTATTTTTAATTCTGTATGTGAAATATGCTCTCATTTTAGAATAAAATATGATATGAGAATTTTCGTTAGTTGTCTTTGAGTATGACTGCACACCCGAACCTCTATAGAAAGGCCACCTCTATATAAAGGCAACTTTTGGTCGGTCCCTTGGGTGGCCTTTATAGACAAGTTCGACTGTATTTGAGAAACCCATCACAATCTATGAATCGACGCGTACAGACTGTTAGATAGCCTAACAAAAAAATTCTTAGATTGTGATCATTCTCAGATTGTTAGGGTCGAACAATCTGCAGATTGTTTAAACAATCTAGGAATGGTGAAATATTACTATATTGTGAGCTCACAATCTGCAGATTATGATATACCCTAGATGGTTCGTAACATGTCCTCTACATATCGTTGGACAGTGCTTGCCTGATATACAATATATCATATATACTGATATAAACTGCCTGCAGTTAATACAATAGCGCTATTGTTATAACATGTGTCCAATTATACGTGGATATTGCGGGGAAACAGGAATTGTCTCCAAGTAGTTAACATGGCTCGATGTTCAGCTCCGAAACGTGTTCAGATGCTGTAATTGGGCCCCTTAGGATTCGACTATAGGTCCTATAACTGCCTATAATGAATCAGGGTTATTTTTTCCGAAACAGACTTTGTGTAGATATAAATGAATGCGTAAATTAAAATCAAAAAGAAATCCGAAAAAGACTATTCTCTAATCCTCTATTGTTCATGGATTATCCTGCCCATTTGAATAGGGAAGTCGGCTGTCCGGCAATCTGGGAGCCCGTCTGTTTAACACTGCAGATAGTGTGATCCCAAGTATAACACTGTTACGTTTTGTTTTATTTCTGATTGGGGTGTATTTCAAAATTCCCTATTGTTCTGGCCACGTTTAGTAGATGTTCAGAGAATGACAAAGCCTCCAAGTGTAAAGTGGTTTCCCGCTGTTTTCTGGAAAGTTTGGATTGTCAGGTTGTACTTGTACGGCAGTACATCTGATGTCCTCATTGGATTTTAGCAAATAATTCTGAGTTTTGCTTATAGATTATTGGAATCTTCTTTGTTTGTTACTCAATTGCAAGTTGCAGTCAATATATAGATACTTAAGGTACAGTTCAAAACAATATACACTGACGGGCAAAATAAAGTATATGGCTCAGATGTATTTATCATATTATAATTTTCAAAGTCAAATATTTCAAGTTTTCGACGTTGTTTTAAAAAACAGACTAGTTTTTTAAATTAGTCCAAAATATTTAATCAGTCAAAGAATACCTCTAAGCGGTTAGATTTTTTTGTTATGAAATTTTAAAATTTTGAAATTCCCCCAAATTAATTTTGATAAAACACAACCGTTCAACGACATATAACACATACTCCGGTGAAAATCAATCAATGTGCTTCGTCCTGCACACATTTACAACATTTTGAACATGGTAGGGGTCGTGTTGGTGTAAATTTCATTTCTTACCCCTGTCAACTTTAAATGATGATATTTTAGTTAAAAAATAAATTAAGTCATTCAAACTACTGCCGAGAGCTGTTTTTGTATCTACCATAACCAAATGCATATCTTTTCTTCAAAATATTGAATTAATAAAAAAAACAAATGAGTGTTATACTTTCTTTTGCCCGTCAGTTTACAATATTGTTCTGTACAGTTTTGAAGTGACATGTCAAACATTTGGAAAGTGACATTTACTTTTATTGATTTGCTGTATTGTCTCTTGGAATCGGTTTTGTTCGTTACCCTTAAGTTGTCAATATTTATATACTTACTGTACAATGCATATTCATGTCTACTGATATATTAGTACTGCACTACTGTATATTAGGGCTGTAGTACGTTTTTTGTAAATTTTATCTTTCTTCTCTATCTCATATATATTGATAATTTATGTCATTAATTTTCAAATACATTTCAACAATCTATTTGAGCGGAAAAACGTGCTATTGCACCTTTAAAGTGACTTAAAAAACATCTGGTGCCGTCACAACTGTTCTTACCGTTTTGTTGTATTATGTCTCATCGTATCTTTTTGCCCCTCTAGTGCTATAATAGTTCAGCAAACTATAAATATCTTTGATGCGTATTTTTTAAAACTTCATTTTGTGTTGTTTATACACTATCATAATTCTATCAGAGCTACCTGTACCTTATGTGAGATGTATCTCAAATGTTTATACATTAATTGTAATAAAAGATTTGAACATCAACAAGCCTTTATTTAGCTTTCAATCTAACAATCTATTTCAAATTATTATACTTGTCATTTATATATATGCATTTTTATATATGTTTGATTATCAAGTTCATTCTCACTGTATACTGTTGGTTTAAGTTACATAAATAATGCCATACACTGAATCATAGTTCCGTTGAAGATGTCCTATATTCGACAAACAGTAGGCCTATATCACGTTCACTTATTCACTCACTAAAATACATGACACGATATATCTGAAAACTACATATTTACAAAGGGGACATTTACTTGTATTTTTATATACCATTGAAGAGCCCTCAAATTTAATTGTAGTATCTAAGGACGTCATGGATCTGGCAGCTGCAGGATCACAGTTTGTTGATTTGACCTTAAAAGTGAAGTCATTTCAGGAATTTTCTGCACAAAAAACGTTATTTCACTTGAAAAAACATCGTCGTAGATAATTCATTCAAATCCTGATGAGCTAAAGGGCCAAGGGCTCTTATGTTTTTAGAAGTGAATTAATCGTTTTACGTAATCCAATATTGACAATGCACTTTTGGGGTAATAGTTAGAATTGAACAAGCGTGAGAGAACTCAGAGAGACACGTGTAATTTACACACTAACTGGAATCTAACTTGCAGTTAAGGATGTCCGCTCCTTCCTAGTGAACTTAAAAAATGAAATAGATAGAAGTAAAGATTTGTTATCAACTTTATTTACTTCATGATGTTCTACATCATCTACATTCCTTTTAAAAAACACATGAAATAAAGAATATGTGACTTAAGAAACTCTAAAAAGTGCTTAAACAGCATAAATGGCCTACATTTGACTAAAAAAGGGGGTTTTCAGGTCCATTTTGTGCCAAAGCTAAAAAAACCACACACTACCATATATATTTGTTCATCGATTTCTGTAGGGTAACATGAACTTTGTAACATACCAAAATAGGAAAAAAAGCTTAATACTTGAAATGTAGTATTTTAAAGTTTTTAGCAGTTTTTTTCTCATTTTCCCATAGACTCCCATGATTGTTAAGATTGTACTTCACCCCACTATCTTACAGGCGTCATATCTCAAAAAAAAAACTATTTTAAATGCTGATTTTTCAATCATATACTTTCATCTTTTAAAAATTGTAAGTTAGAAAAAAAGTTTAATACTATAAATTTGAGGAGTGAACATCCTTAAGCAAATTTGAAATATAAATAAGGGAAAGAGGACATGTATGGTGACACTTGGACCGGGAATCACAAATGTCGGTATTATTTTCCTCAGTTATCTGTACTATAATGTTATTAATAAAGTATTTCCGTATTGGCCCAGTTACAGGGACCGAGGACCTATAACTGGGCCAATGCGGAAATACTTAATTAATGACAATTTTATTAAATGACCTCTTTTCATTCTATTTGCACAACACTAAACATATTATTTATATTGAAATAATAATAATAAACAAGATTGGTGAACAGATACCATGGGTCAAAGTTGTGAAGCGACAGCTTCGGTTTTCACCAAATGTGCGACCGCGCATGATCAGACTCATAATGGCCCAATTTATCTCGTATTGGCCCAGTTTGCCCGTATTGGCCCAGTTGTTGAATCTTATGGTCTAATCCGTAAATACTGTATTCGTGCCATTAAATTTAAAGTTAGTTAATAATGTATGATATACAGACAGCCACCATGACAAGACCATTGACAGTCAATACATAGTGACGCTGATGACACTTTTCACAGAACAATAGACTGTTGCATTCATCTAATGCTTACGTGATAGACAAGTGTGACATACAATTGAATAGAAACACAAATCAGCTGCTATTGCGCTGTAGCACGTTTTTCTTACTGAAATAAAGTGATCTCGCGAAAATGTAGATGAGAGTTACCCATGGCCAAATAATACTCTTGAATAAATAAAAAGAGTTCTAAAACGAATGTACATTGTTCGGTCCATGTGAGTCCATGCTCACATTAAAATTTCCGTTTGAAGGTAGTTCATGTGATCTGACCGCTGTAGCGATACCTAAACACTAAAAGTAATGTTTTTAATATGGTACCATGATAGGAGGATCAGTTATTGTGCTGTCTGAACTCTCAAATTCGCATGAGACCTACAAATCTACCTCTCACACTGAAGAGTTCCACACCAATGTCGCTTTATTCATTGCACCATTTTCTTCCAATGCCGATAACTGTTTTCTATGGATATGTTCCGTGCAGTCTAGGAATCATCACAATCTGCAGTCTGTTGATAAGACAGAAAAACTATTTGAGAACCCTTCACAATCTAGGAATCGACCCAAAAGTCGGTAGATACGATTGAAAAACATTTTGTTTTTAGAACCCTGCACAATCTAGGAATCGATCCTAAAGTCGGTAGATAATATAAACAAAACTATTCAAAATCTAGGAATCGACTCGTTAGATAGCCTTACAAGCATATTCCTATATTGTGATCATTCTCAGATTGTTAGGGTCTAACAATCTGCAGATTGTGATATACCCTAGATGGTTTGTGACAGATACAGCTTATCAGGTCGTGTAATGTAGCCTCTTACATAACATAACATTGTGAAAACTTTAATGATAAATGGTAAATTTGAGAATACAATTTGTGCAAAAGACGTGCTGCAGCACTTTTAAGCATAATTTAGCATGACAAATGTGCAATAAACATATGCTGCTTTTATTGATATTAGAATAAAAGTAAGTATTATGTAATTGATTAAACTACAGAGTAACAAGTATCATTCAAGATATCAACAAATTCAACAAACTCTCCGACTCATGTTTGTAAATCATGCTTGATTAATGTTAATCTAATAAACGAAACCGGGTGATAATTTACCTTACTATCAATGCATTACTAGTTTTCTCAGGTCCGTGTATTACAAAAAGTCATTACAAGTTATATTGTTTGAATGTAGTTGTAAGTTTCATTTCTCATATCTTTATAACTAAAAGAGACTTCCTTTTCTACTTCAAACTATCAGATACATTAAATAGTTTGATAATTAGCATTGGAAATTTATAAATGATAAATGTATCTCCAAGATAACATGAGTGTCACGCACAATACGACAAGATCGTTAATGTCAATGTTGTCAATGTTGTATGCCTTTACCACTTAAATATTTTGAGAATTAAAAATGTATTTTAAATGCAAAATATCGTATTGATGTATTTCAAGTAAAAGACTTCCAATATAAAAATCGATTATTGAAAGGAGGAAGTTAGATTAGTGATATATTTCTAGTCACTCACTAGAACACTTGCCCTCGAAATGGTCTGGTCGTTTAACAGTGCTAACTCTGTCTTGTTCATGTGTTTAACCATCTCAATATTGGCGAAGGAAGCCATTTTGAAACTTGATATGCGTCAATGCAGAGAGATGTGTATGCATCTTTATAAATGTTGTGACATCGGTGATACTGTGATAGAAAACTCGTGTAATATCCTCTGTTCTGACAAGTACCAACGTTCACGTTCAGATGCCCCTTTCATGATCTTCCAAAACAAGGTAAATACTTTCCCAGCTTTTTGTCCCAGAAGATACATTGTTTTCCTTTATATAAACTAATGTATCGGTTACCTTAATATTGCTTAACATTTGTGTACAATGTATAAGAAAATAATAGCACTATTACAATATTTGAATATCTTTCTCTTCCTCAGCTGTTAGTGGCGAGTGATAGTTGTATGTGTATCTGACAATAGTCAACAAAATTATGTGGTTTATTTGTATTCATTGATATTAACAACATAATTTGTTGAAACAAACCATGAAATCAATAATTAATTTTTTCTATTTTAGGATATTTGCTTTTTTTAAAAATACTGATGTATTGCAATGTTGGAATATGATGCAATGATAGTCTATATAAGTCATTGTAATATTGTAATGGCATTTCTAAGTGAGCAGGATATGTTGCTTACTACCATTAGCACTGTCAATAGCATTTAGCTTCAAACACACCTCAGTTTGCCAGTTGACAAGATGATTATATTTATCCTTACAACTAGTTAATATTATACATGATGAAATACATTTTGGTTAAATGATATGTCAGTTTTACAAATTATCACACTGTAGTTTCAGCACGCGGAGAAACGTTATGCTTGTTTTTTACATTTTACTCACAATTTATAGCAAATCTCAAATGATTGAGTTTTATAAACCTGTCACTAAATAAACAAGTTCAAACTGAGGAGTGATTTATTCATGCAGTTTATTCTGGCATAAATCCGGCATCACGTGTAAGTTTGAAATAGGATGCTGCTCATGAATCACATGTAATAAAAGTCAAGAATGCATCAACTTACTCTTCTTTAAAGCTGATACTACAGTTCACAAACCATCCACACTGTTTCAGACTAGCCAGGACAAATCACCTTGCAAACATCGTAAGTTTTTACTGACAATTACTTTGATTTCTGTAAGTTTGCTTATGTATCAACAAATAAATGATAATAAAAAACAGAAGTGCCTCATTATATGAAAAGAAATGTACATTCATAATCTTGCATCATATATAATGCTGTAGATATAGGAGTTCGTTATCCAGATCTCACAGTTTCGCTTGAAACAGCTTTTCATTATTATCAAAATTCTGCAGAACATATCACTTCCCAGGTTGCAAAAGTGAAAGGCACAAAACTGTCTCTAACATTTAAAAAACAGAAAGTTTGTTGCTGTTGTACCACCTTTCCAAAGTTCAAGGTGAAATGTAAGATGCAACAAATAATGTTAATAATAATATGTTTCAGATGGTAAACGAAAGTTGGTATCAAGTGATCAGAATACTGAGACTAAAACTACCATCACTGCTATGAAGGTATTATAAATGAAATGGAACTATTATTTTAATCATGAGTTTAAAGGGGCAGTAGCATGTTTTTTCGCTCAAATATGTTGATGAAATGTATTTGAAAAATGTATTTGGTAAATTTGAAAAAATACATTTTGCAAAAAAAGTGCTACTGCCCCTTTAAAGCAAACACTGGAGCAAACAATCCTTATTTACATTTTAACAAATCAATATACATACATATGTCTAATTCATATTATTAAAATTCCATGGATCAGGAAATGCCCTAATTTCTTTCAAGGTAGAATCATTATAAAACATGTCAATTTTTCAAAATGTGATGTGATGTGGAAATGCTTCCGAAATTACACAGTCATATTTCCCGACCAAATGGATTATGAGCATGGCTCCCTATAACTTATATAAACGGCACCAGTCAAACAATTTCCAAATAACCAAGGAAATCACAATTACAGTTTCCATGACAGTTATGATTTATAATTGACCAATGAATGCTGTGAGATGCTGATCTGTGACCTTCATCCATGTACACATTAAAATAAATGTTGATACCATATCGTTATAATACGATGACTTTGATAGAATCATTTTGAAATTGTGAGCAGTGTGTTGTAACAGGTCACGTATCCACAGTTCAACAGTTCATTTGATAACCATGTGTAGTATAAACAGGTTACTAAACGAGCCCCAATGTAATACCACTATTTCATGATTTTGTATCACACGAGTTGAAATAAACATAGCATTGCATCAAAGAAAGTTTATTATTCTTTTCAGTTCAGATCCATCAACATCATTAGCTAAAGAAATGATGAAACTAAAACGTCAATTGTGACAGTGGTTTTTGTCTGACTTCAAGATGTGATGATGTAATAGATGCAACTGTATTACACTACAGCTGCCTACCGAAAGTCTGTTCACCTACTAGTGTATTTCAGTGCAAATACCATGTAATTTGGCATGTTTTTGAAGCATCGTGTCAACGCGAAAACTTGACCGATTAAGTTCAAATTTTACATTATAAGAAGTCAGTTGAGTGTTCCATAATATAATCTTAATTGATACCTAATAGTAATCAGTTACAATTTTGGCAGCTCTTTGAAGTGAGCAGGGGTCAATGTTTTCAAAACTACTGTTTGTTTTATTTTCTTCTGTGAAATATTCATATCAACTGGGTCAAATATACATCAAATATTTCCTGACATACTCATCCAATGTATTTATGATGAAATTGTTCTCATTTAGTCGATATGAAAACTTTTATTCGAAAATTGTTGAAACTTGAATTTTCAAAATTCAACCCCTTCTGACTATTTCATTATGCCAAATTTCACAAACATGCACCGCTGACGTCACGGAAGACGTTTGAGAATGATGATGAAGATTCATTGTCATTGAATGTGATGTTATTTTATTGACGTTACAATGAATGTCAATTTACATGATATTTGCACTAAGATACACATGTAAGTGAACAAACTTTCGGTATGCAGCTGTAGTCTTTAATCGTCCTTTGCATGTTACACTGCATTATCTTACACAGGCATGTAATGTGTCAAATTTTCTTCTTGATAAGTTTTTATGAGGCATTTTAACTGTCACAGCATTTCCTCTTCTATGTTGTAGGAGAAATGCCCTTCGGATGATCACCTGTTTGGCAAGAGATTTAGAAGTCACAAGGATTCAACTGTATCAAAAACAGGTAAATACATTTATATTAACCTTTAGCCTGCTGGATTGTTTTCAGGTTTTTAAAGAGAACGTCAGATTGTCAAAATTGTAACAATTACGACACATGGGTACCCTTCATTTAAAGCTTTTCTCTCCTTAACAATTAACATATTTTTTTATGAAATTCAAATAAATAACCGAGTCACATTTTTTTCTAAATTATTATTCATTAATTTAATATTTTTCAAGTGTGAAATTATTTTTACGCTTGTCTATGAACAAAATGAAATAGTACAGTAGTTCTAAAAGTGTACTACATTTTCAAACTCAAATTATTTTGTCAATAATTATTTATGCAGTCCAATTTTTACACCATTTTGTTCAGAATTAAAAATTATACAAGAGCAATTCTATTATGACCATATGAGGTTTTCTTCCACAAAACAAGAGCCTGTCATAAACGATCTCCATTTCGACGTAATTTGTTGCAATGGATATTCTTCAATGAACATTGCATTTACTTCCGTGTGAAATATTTGTAAAATAATCGTAATAAAATTTTAACAAAAGGTTAACATATCTATTCACCTTTCTATGTTCCAAATATAAGCATATGGCATTACAAGTTTTGTATATTTAAACGTCAAACAAGCATCGATATCGCAAAACATGACAGTCAACAAACACTCGTCGCCATTGTTATGCATTTTCTTCGATGATCACAGATTTTTTCAAATGAGAAAAAATAATAATCTAAATCACTTTGTAAATATTCTGTTAAAAACCAAAGTCAGAACACATTTGTCCACTTGTATGTTGAATATTTTATGGAAATATGGTCTTGAAAAGTTACAATCAAAGTTAGGTTCGGCTAGCATTGTTGTGATATCAACAATGTCACCTGATGAGCTTGACTGTACAAAATTTATCATGAGACAAACATGTTTCGTTGGTCTCTACACTGTAAATTCGCCGATTCAAACACTAGTTGTTCACATTTATTCTTTGATATTTGTTTGTCACTCTTGTTAATTTCATGGATGTTGTAACACGTGCATTCATTTAATTTATATCAAACCAAAATATTGTGTAACGTAGCCCAGACCACACAGTGGCATCCATTTGCAATAAATTCGAACCGATATGTCTATCTATGATTTTGATTGAAAACGGATATAATTTCTATCAAATTCCAAATGAAAACTTTAAAGTAAGGCACTTGAACCATTTGGCAATTGTATTCATACATTTATTTCATCTAGACGAGACATGTTAATTTGTAATTCACGTTTTAACGAGGTGCGGTGAGTGTTATGTTTCATGGCTGAAGTTCCAACTTGTAAAATCGCAGATTGGAAAGTCGGTCCATGTCATGTCAAACACATTTCGTACTTCGAATGTGAACTCAAACATGATAAAATTTCGTCAAAATGGTAGTATATGACTTGTATTTTTCAGATATGTATGAACTATAATCAAAATTCAACTTTACTCACAGTGATTTTAATAGTATAAACAACGTTACATCCGGGGGGCTGAGTTGACTTATGCAAATTTATCGTGTCAAGGACACTGACTTTACGAACTGATGAAATACAACAATTTTTTGGTTCTGAGTGATTTTTATGAAACAGCATCGTTTTGAGTGTCAATTTATTTAATTTTAACAATTTATAACACTCTATGGTTAGATCGACGATCATTTCTTAAAATAGATACAGGAACCGCGACTTGGCATTAGGAATAATTCATGAAAATTAAGAAATAGCGGGAAGTTTTCCATGAGGTGACTTGAAAAAATGGTTGGTATTGCACAGCTGTTGACGACACATTAGATAAATTGCTATATTTGGAAACAAGAATTGACAAACAATGCACAGAAACATTTAGTTTATCTAGTTTGGAAGATTGGGAGATTCGAAAAAGTGTAAGTAAAAGTCTTTGTTTATTTTCAAAGATTTTACAAAATGAAGTCGGATGATGTTTTCATTTTCCAATATTTTCACAAATTTGCCATTATTTTCAAACAAGAATATATTCAATTGTAATAGGCTAGATGACGATATTCTGAACATAATGATATAAAATTTATGCACTTTGCATGCACTTACTATTGAATCAAATAGGTAGCATTATTATTATGACGTCAAATAGGCACCTGCAGGCAATTTCATTTCTCAATAAAATAAAATTTTATAGAGTTACTAATTACATCACGTCAATGCCAATTGATTTCTGATTCGGAAAATGTGAACTTGTTCATGAAATACCGAACTTCGTCACACACTTTTGCTGTATGAATGTCAAAGGGTCAAAACTCAATTATGTATTAGTACGTCGACAACAAGCCTGCAGCAGGGATCATCTTAAAGGGGCTGTAGCATGTTGTTTGCAAATTTTATTTTTTTTCAATTTATAATGATAGTTCATATCATTTATATTTACTTAATAGGGAAAACTATCTAATTAAACACATCATTTATCCATACTGGTAATAATGCTGTTGCGTATAAAGCAAAAATTGCATTACGGCCATTTTAATTGTCACACTTCCTCGGGTAATAATCTATATTTTTACATAAACATTCCAAATAAATCATATTATGATTCTCAGTTAAAGTAAACCCTGATGTGAAGATAGAAGATAAACATTTAAATAAATATCTACATTAAAGGTGCAGTAGTACGTTTTTTCGCTCAAATAAGTCGATGAAATGTATTTGAAATATTAATGTCACCAATACCATAACACCCTTCAATCTTTGGAAAACCAAGTTAAAAAAAATGAGTGTATATGTTTCGGTTAAGCCATGGGAATCGTTTTTGTAATTCGAAATTAAAATTGCTGCAATGCAATTTCGGCTTTATACGCAACACCATTATTAATAAACATTTATATCAAAAGTGATGTCACAATACTGCAAAACTATCTTTTTTTATTTAACTTTCAAATGAGGAATGAAAATGGATCCATGTCATTCCCTGTATTCTAATATTCTCCCCTCCCAAACCAGGTCAACACTCTCATATAACTGTCTATCAATTGTTTCTTCAAAACCTAACTTTTAGCGCCTATCAATATTGAGTATCCGGTAGCAGCTGCTTACATTGCCACCAATCACATATTGATCATTGCTAAATCAGTGACAGGTACTTATTTAGGCCGAGGACAACTAGATAACCGTAAGCTTCAATTCTTTCGCATAGATAGCTCAGAGTGTTTTCACACAGAGGAAATTTGTGTGGGAAGCAATATGGCTGTAGATGAATCAAAATGGTTAGTATGTTTACCAACTAAATTCCCATGCCATTGCATTATTTAAGCAATCAGTAAAAATAGCAACTAAGGCATATACTAGATTAAACCAATTCTTTTAAGATCATTACTACTATTTCAATTAAGCATTCTATTTCTTCATGTTATAAAAGGTGTTACATTTACGAGAAATACATATTGTCGCTTGTTTTGCAGATGGGGAACGAAAAGGGATGCATGTCACTCCCCGTATATTAATCTTCTCTCCACCTAAACCAGGTCGCCACTTATATACCACAGTCTATCAGTTGTTTATTCAAAACAGAACTGTCACCGCCTATAGACATATAAACATAGATTATCCAGTAGCAGCTGCTTACATTGCCACTAATCAAATACTGATAATTGCAATATCAACAAGGGGTACTGGTTACGCAGAACTAAGAGATTGTAAACTGCAACTCTTACGCATAGACAGCTCAGAGTGTTTTCACACAGAGGAAATTTGTGTGGGAAGCAATATGGCTGTTGATGAATCAAAGGGGTTAGTATTTTTACCAACTAAATCCCCATCCCATGGTATCATGGTCATGACCAAAGAAGGGAAAGATCTAAAACTGGTTGCAAAGACCGAGTCCAAACTAGATAGCATTGCTGTGGACCAATCAAGATGCATGATTTTCCTTGCATTTCCAAACAGTTTAGGTAGAATTAATAAAATAGTTCAGTATAACTATAATGGTACGATTGTACAGGACATTTTCGTCACTCACAAGCAAATTCAACCATGGATGAGCTTTGATTTTAAGACAAACGCATTGTACTTTCAACTAGAAAAAGAAATGCATATGTATTTCCCCAGAAACACTTCAAGTAAAATTTTCAAGGACATAAGTTATTCAGCAACATCCGTTCATATTATAGGAGGTGATATCTACTTCATCCCATATATGAATCAAGTGTTTCTCAGAGTTCATGCAAACAATGGGGATCAGGTACAAATTTATTTAAAAAATCAAAGAAATTATGACAAAACATCATGTCTTGTGATGTAAATTTAACTTATTAAAACAATTAACTAATTTCATTTTGTTTCTTTTCTAAAGAAGCAGTACCGGGGTTTTCCGAAGGCAAGCCTAGGGCTTCTATACGGAAAATAAGGTTTTTGACTAGTGAACTTTGACACAAAATAGAAGCCCAGGCTTATATTTGGAAACATGTGTTTGTTTTTGGAAATATTTTTAAAATGACAGTCATATGGAATAATAATCACGGGACAATAAGTGAAGGGTATCTTTTAAAAATAAATTTCAGGAGTATTGCATGGAAACTCTTGTAGCTCTTGGAAACAAAACTGTACGGTAATGTATACTATTTGTTCATGAGAATTGGAGTTTCAATTGAGTCAATGCTTCACACAACGAATCACCGCAATCAGCACTACTTGTACAATCATCTACGAGGTTTCTAACACATCATCCAACAGCTGAATTAACATGGACTACTGGTTTTGTAGAAGGGGGAGGCTACTCTCATTGGACACACTTTGGAATTAAATAGAAGCCCATGGGCTTCTATTGGGAAACATTTTCCCAATAGTAGCCCATGGGCTTCTAAACGAGAGGGCTTGCTTTTTGAAAACCCCGGTAGACTTGCATACTACAAGTTTCATGCATATTGTCACTTCAAACTGATACCAAACAGCAGGCTGATAAAGTACTGTTTAAAATAAATTGTACCTTTATATATTTAATGATTTTACTTATCTAGTGAAAATTACAGATAGCAAAGATCATTGCTGTGAGTTTTGGATCATATCAACTTTAAAAGTAAATTGATTTAAATATATATATGGATGGCGATATGGTGTTGTAAACGTTTTTGTTTTCGGTGGTCCCAATACCTAGCATGTGCTGTAACAGGAGGCTTATCATATCCAAAATGTCAATATTTCTTTTTAATTTATTGCATATTGCGTCTTGAAATATGTTGATCATTATTCAAAAGTTGTCAATGGATATATACGTACATGACAATATCTAATGACATCACGAATCATATCACAAACATCTGATGTCATCACAATTGTTCTTTTCGATTTTAAATATTATTTCTCTTTGAATCTATTGTTCTTTATAAAAATGTTATCAATATTATACAGTGTATAACAATATCTAGGATATTTAAAGTGACGTTGCGGACATTTTGTACCATTACATTTTGTCTCATCCTTTTGCTGTTTACATTCTCTTGGATCCTTTTTTGTTTGATTTCTCATTTGTTATAATATATAGTTCACCTAGTTACATATATCTGTTGATGTGTATATTTTATAACTTCAATTAGTGTTGTTTGTATATTATGCTAACGTAAGCAGATTTGTTGTATACATTAGATATGAATATATTCCAAATGTACCCATTCATTGTAACAAAGGAGTTAAAAATCTTTCTTTAGCTTTGTCATTTACATGTATGCATAGTTTGAATATTCTTTTTTTCTGAAAGAAAACTCATACTAACTGTATACTGTGGAATTAATTTTCTATAAAGAATGTTTACATTGAATAATAGTTGCTTTTAGCCATTAGCCTGTTGAATTGATTTCAGGTTTTTACAGATTTATGAAATTGTAGCAATTAAGTCACAAGGATACGCTTCATTTAAATCTTTTCTCTCCTTCGTAATTAAGATAAAACAAAAATTAAATAAATATCTGGGTCACACTTATTATTGTGATGAAAAATTATTAATTTACGTAATATTTTTCAAATATCAATTATGTTTTCACTTGATATGGACAAAATGAAATAATACAACAGTTTTAAAATTGTACTACATTTTCAAACTCGAATTATTTTGTCAATAATTATTTTTGCAGCCCAATTTTTACACCATTTTGTTCAGAATTTAATGTTATAGCAGAAACAATTTATTATGATACGTGTTTTTCTTTCAGAAAACAAGAACCTGTCATAAATGATCTCCGTTGTATTTATAAAATTTTGACGTAATTTGTAACAATATATTCTTCAATGAACATATTTGTAAAATAATGCATCAATTGTAATAAAATTTACATAAAAGGTTAAAATATCTTTTCACTTTTCTGTGTTCCAAATATAAGCAAATGGTATTTCAGTTTTTCAACGTCAAACATTCATCGATATCGCGAAACATGACAGTCAACAAACACTCAACGCTCACCATTGTTATGCATTTCCTTCGCCGAATACATATTTGTTCAAATCAACATATCAAATAATCTAAATCATTTTGTAAATATTCCGTTTAAAACCATATTTAGTACACATTATTCCAATTGTCTTTTGAGGATTTAATGTAAATATGGTCTTATAAATTTGAAAAATACAATAACAATTTCTGTCGGGTAGCATTGTCGTATTTGTCAATGATGTCACATGATGAGCTCGAATGTACAAAATTTATCATGTGACCAACATGTTTCTTTTGTCACTACAATGTAAATTCGCCGATTCAAACACTTTTTAATCTTTGAAATGTATTTGTTTGTCATTCTTGTTAATTTCATTGATGTTAGAACATGGGAATTCATTTAATATATATCAGACCAAAATATTATGTGACGAAGCCGAGATGCACAGTGGCATCCATTTGCAATGAATTCGAACTGACCTATCAATCTATGATTTCGTTTGAAAACGAGAATAATTTCTATCAAATTCCAAATGAAAACTTTAAAATAATGAACAAGAATCAGTTGGCAATTGCATTCTTACAGTTATTTCATATAGACGAGACTTGTTAATTCGTTATTTACGTTTTATCGAGGTGGGATGACTGTTATGTTTCATCGCTGAAGTTCCAACTTGTAAAATCGAAGATCGTAAAGTCGGTCCATGTCATGTCAAACACGTTTCGTACTTCGAATGTGAACTCATGAAAACATGATAAAAATTCGTCATAATGGTAGGATATGACATTTATTTTTCATAAATGTTTAAATTATTATCAAAATTCAAATTTACTTTATCATAATCATAAAAACAGAGGACACATCTGGGAAATGTTGACTTATGCAAATTAATTGGGTCAAGATCACCAACTCCACGAACGGACGAAATAAAGATTACTGCCTAATTTTTTCGGTTTTTGATAAATTCATATAAAAGAACATCGTTTTTAGTGTCAATTTGTTTAATTTAAAACACTCTATTGTTGGATGAACGACCATTTCTAAAAATAGATACAGCTAGCGGTGACTTGGCATTCGGATTTATTTGCGTAACGTAAGTTTTCTATGGGGTGACTTGAAAGAATGGCCGATATTGCACTGCTGTTGGTGACACGTTGAATATAGTGCTATATTTGGAAACAAGAATTTACAATTAATGCACAGATACATGTTTATTTATTTCTGGAAGATTCTGAGGTTTTAAAAGTGTAAGTAGTATTCTTTTTTTATTTTCACAGATTTTACAAAAAGTAATCGATTTGCCGATATTTTCGCAAATTTGCCATTATTTTCTAACAAGAATATGTTCGATGTCTATTATGTAATATTTAATGAGCTAGGTTTCGATATTCTGAACATAAAGATGTTAAATTTATGCATTTTGCATGTACTTACTATAGAATATCAACGTTTTGAATCGAATATGTAACATGTTTATTATGACGTCAAACACGCACCTGTAAGAAGTTTTGTAATTGTAAAATAGGTTCAATATTTTTAATTCATCATTTCTCAATAAAAAAAAATTGCATTTAGATACTAATTACAACATGTGAAATCCATTGATTCGGAAAATGTTAACTTTTTCGTCAATCAAGGAACTTCGTAACACACTTTTATCGTATGCATGTCAAAGGGTCAAAAGTCAATGACGGATCAATACGTCAAAACCCCTTGAGCTTAATATCAAGACTGCAGCAGCGACCATTGAATTTAAAATGATTTGAAACACAAACATTCACAGGGTAGAAAACGACCTCCATTTAATACCAATTTTATTAATCGAGTTAATGGTTTGTTTTATTAAACTAAAAAAACGAGTTTGATACAATATCATTTATGAGTTTAATAAAAATAGTATTATAGGGGAAGTTTAGTATTCTGTTTATAATTTGCCTACATTCAACAGGCAAAAATGGCGTCAGTGTGCTGAAACTTATATATCCCCAAGACCATTGAGATGGAGTACAATCAGTCACAACTGCACACTTTTAATTTGTGATAATATACCTGCAGCGGTAATCCGTTAGTATAATATTGCCGTGAGTGACAGTGACGAGACCATATTATTCATTGCTGCTGAAAGCATAAAATACCAGGCCAGTATGGTAAACATGGTGTTATATCTTAGTTGGCTGTTCATAGCGATTAATTAATTGAACAATACAATAACAAACAAGGATTGAACCTTAAACTTACAAGGACAAGTCGTTCTTCATAATCATGTTCAAATTATTCATTTAGTTTTAGATCAAAGTATTTTACAAAGAGGAAGGACTTAACATCAAGTAAATTCTGAAAAAAGGAAGATTGAACATTGGCTAAACAATATCCACGTTTGATAATCTGAAGTTAAATTTACTGTATTTGAAATGTTTCCACCGTGGTGGACTAAAGGCTCCTATCATAAGGCTATATAGAGGATGCTAAACGGCCTTACAGTTAATACCATTTTAATGTTTTCGTAATTAACAAGTGAAGACGAGTTAATACCAAGTAATGCTTGCCTGTAATAAAATGGTATTGCAAGGAATGGAGTTTAGCATTCTGTTTATTACTCGCCCACATAAATCAAGCAAAATAGACGACAGCGGACTGAAACTAAGATTTCCACGAGTTGTGTACAATTGTGATGACATGTGACCATTGTGACGTCACAACTGCACGCCATTGTGACGTCACAACTGCACGCCATTGTGATTTCATACTACAGCTGCGTACCGAAAGTTTCTTCACATGCATGTGTGCCTTAGTGCAAGTATCATGTAAATTGACGTTCTTTGTAACATTAATAAAAGTATACAACAAACAATGACAGTGAATCACATCATATATCAATATCTAAAACAATCATTCTCACAAATATCTTATGATCGACAAGGTAGTGGTGCATGTTTATGAAATTTGACGTAATGAAATAGACTGAAGAGGTCAAATTTTGAAAATTCAAATTTCATTTATTTTCAAATAAAACTTATTATATTGACTAAATGAGAACAAATTCAACACAAATACATTGAATGAGTAAAAGAGGACATATATGGTGTATGTTACACCCAATTGATTACTACTTGTATATTTCACAGAAGAAAACAGGTCTTTGAAGGGCATATAGAAGTGGTATACATAAGAACATGAATATTTTCTGGATAACAATTGACCCCCTTGTCACTTTAACGAGCTAAAAAAAACTATAACTGTTTACTATTTGACACTTGTTATGGAACACTTAACTGTCTCCTTAAACTGGAAAGCTGCAAGATGATCGATCTAGTTTTCGCGTTGAAACGATGCTTCAAAGACATGACAAATTATATGATACACTGACGGGCAAGAGAAAGTATATGGCTCAGTTGTATTTATCATATGTATAATTTTCAAAGTCAAATATCTCGAGTTTTCGACGTCGTATTAAAAAAACGACTAGTTTGTGAAATTAGTCAAAAACATAAAATCAGTCAAAGAATACCTCTACGCTTTTTTAATTTAAAAAAAAAATTTAATTCAAAATTTAAATTTTGAAATTCCCCCAAATTAATTTTGATAAAAAGCAACTGTTCATCGACATATAATACATACTATGTGTGAAAATCAATAAATGTGCTTCGTCCTGCAAACAATTACAACATTTTGAACATGGTAGGGGTCATGTTGGTGTAAATTTGATTTCTTACCCCTCTCTACACACAGTCACCAATTAAGTCATTCAAACTACTACCGAAAGGTGTTATTGTATCGGGTCATAATCAAATGCATCTCATTTCTTTAAAATATTGAATTAATTGAAAACAAGTGAGTGTAATACTTTCTTTTGCCCGTCAGTTTACTTGCACTAAAATTTACAAAAAGTTGGTGAACAAACTTTCGGTACACAGCTGTACACTAGCTTAATATTGATCTATAAATATTACACTGCAATACAGTGTCTTTCGAGTTTCGCGGAAATGATTCTGACAACAGTAAAGAATAAACACACAGAAGTATTAAGTTCAAATCCACCTAAAAAAGGAGAAGAAAACCTTTTAAAATATACTTCATTAACAAACGTTTCGTTAGCCAATCAGCTGCTAGCGGGAGGCGTGACGTGTTACTCATGAGTCAATGCCCAAACCAATATCTGGCGTATGTCATTGTTTACATTATAGACTAAAACCATCACATATTTTTCACTGAATGCACTTGTCAAAACAGCCTCAAAGTGATCAAAGTTATTAAAACAATGTCGGCATATTGGTTGTTGTACACGCGTGTTTAGATTGTTTAATCTCCGATAATGCCGAGTGGACCCATGAGTAAATCTGCCGCCATTGTCGTTTCCTTGTGTCATTTAGAGGTGTTAATTCCATAGCGTAACTGCTTGTGTACGTTTATCACTGACCATTTTCCGCTTTGCCAGACTATGATTCTAGCAATGAGATCTGACTTTGACAAGTTATTTCTTGTGATAACGAGGATGTGAATAATCGGGATCATCTTGTTAGCACAAACACATATCGTTTCTATGTCTCACGTTAATCTATTCCTTTTTTTAACAGTTGAAATGAAATAAAAGTACATATGTATGTTACTATCTCAAAGTATTTATATTCATTAAAAGTTTAACCTTCACCAAGTACTGTGCATAATAAAATTAACTTAACAAGTATAAGAAAGAGTAATAAAAAATACTACCGTGTTAAGGTTATTTTCTCATTCCATGGTAATCCGTTGTCATTAATTATAATGGACATATCCGTTACTTACATCTATGGACTTTCTGCACTTTGAACGTTTCATTGGCTGTTTGTTTTGACAAATACATGATACGTTCACTAATCTTTGACACACAGCAAACAATGGAATACACTACCACTTCAGTTATGTCATCAATCGTGTCACCATGCTCATGACATCAAAGGATTGTCATCTCGTTATTTAAGCCCCATATACTTGTTATGTAACAATATCTGTGGGCGGCATGCAATAACTAAACTTAACCAGATTCAAAGATATAAAAATAAATAATGAATATTTTACTTGAAAATATCAGTTCCAAGTCCCCAATTGATAATAACATAATAACAAATTTCAAAAACTATTAGTGTCATTTACGTTTTACTTCACCAGGTATCCTTATAGACAACACAAAACATCTGGCCATCCACACGGAATTATTTCAAATCTTGTCCTTGAAGTTCTATGCAAATGATGATTCACTTAACCGTACTAATCGCTTCTTCAGCAATTAGCAAAATAAGGAACATATCTGAAACGCAAAACTGGCATTTAGCTTTTTCAGCAGTGGTCTCAGAAATGCTTGATTTATGACGTCACCAGCATTATGGCTTCATAGCATCGTTACGTCATCAGTTTTATGACGTCATAGCATTATCAGAGTTGCCAGTGATGTCAAAGCCTTGCGGTGTAATATGCTTGTTCACGATTTGTAGATATTGCGTGTAGATATTGTTTCATGTAGCCAGTTTTTGATGATGAATTGAAGTTTAGAACCTCATTTTGCATTGGGCCTTTTGGGCGCAAACCAAATGGAAAATGTTTGAGTTCAAAGAAAGTACAATGCCGACCTGTTTTGTATACTGTTATGAAAGTGAACCATGCTAATTGACATGTAAAAACTTTGTTTTGAAATATATCAACACTCAGGTCAGCAAAGGGGTATAACTAATGAACAACAGTGTGTCCACTACAAATCGACTGGACAGTACTTGCCTACTCCGTATCATCTGATATAAACTGCCTGCAGTTAAGGCGATCCGTATTTTTTTTCTGTGTTTCTCATCTCCCGACCGCCCCAAATTGTCCTTCCGACGCAAAATTAAAAACATTATTTTATTTATTATGTCTCTGCCGACAACAATGTTATTATGCCGCTCAACAACAAAAAAACGGCCTCAAAAGATATTTTTAAAATTCTGAAACGAAGATACATGGTCAAAGGGGAGTAACTCCGTCGAAACTGCTTCATTGGGTCATTTTTATTTAATGAAGTCTTAAATACCTCAGTAATGAATTTTGATAACTTTTTAGATAACAGATTTGCTGTAAAATGCCCTCAGAGTTGGATTTTTTAAATATTTTTTTATTATTTATTTTCGCCCGCCCGCTCCTCACTAGCATCTGTTTGGAGATGAGAAACATAAAAAAAATGTGGATGGCATAATACAATAGCGCTATTGCTACAAGTGCCTAGCATGTGTCCAATTATAAATGGATATTTAGGGGAAACAGGAAGTGTCTCCAAGTAGTTAACATGGCTCGATGTTCAGCTCCGAAACGAGTTTAGATGCTGTAATTGGGCCCCTTAGGATTCGACTATAGATCTCAAAACTGCCTATAATGAATCAGGGTTATTAGGATGATTTGGATTCAATTATAACATGACTGATAATTAGTCAATTTGATATTCGTATATCGCATTTGGAGACAAGTCATATAGCCCAACTAGCCTTAAGCAATAACAATATATTTGTCAACTAAGTTTCTCTTATTTTGGGGGTTGAACAACCCATTACAGGACCCGATTATCCACAGTCATAGAAAATGGTGCCATATATACAACGAAAAATGTTATATAGCAGCCACTTTAGTGTGAACATATCTTAATAATTCAAGGTTAGGATATGGATCATGGTTGAAAATCCATTCGTCAATGAACTATCATCATTAAGATAAACCTTTCTTAAGTATTTGATAAACATGGCCTATTTGCATTAACAGTTCATTAATTGCAAGATACGTTTTAATTTAACTCGATTTAAGATGAATATTTGATGATAATTCCCCATGAAAGTGTTCATAACACGATTAGATATCAACAGATTTCATTGTGAACTGTCATTATCGAGATTGGTAAATCGGCAAAAAATAAAATTCATGAACAGTTCATAATCACTTCTTCATTAATCGTAAAGCTCATGTAATAGATACATTTATAGTTTATAGTTATTTTTTTAAATATGTTTAAGGGGACATTTCTCAGACGATGGTACAATTATGCACTGCTTAATTTCTGATTATTGGGGAAACTGATTCATCACGTAAACATTAAACAGGATGAGGCAGTGTTTGCCACCCATTGTGTTTCATGATATTCTATAAGGCTTAAATACGTTTAAAGATATCACATGTGATGATCTCAGATCAAATTATTTCAATCAAAGTTCATATTCATCCCCATTCCCAAATATATCATATTTACTAGATTCAAATACAAATCATTCAACGTTAATATACATGTGCAGAAACTAAAACTAAACATCCCATATACACGTACAGTAGGTATATAACATGTCAAACATGTTTACGACAAATACGGTTAAAAAGGTATTAACTTTGTACACAATGTGTACACTGAAAATATAAATAACACCTCTTCATTTCAGAATTTTAACAACTTGTATCAATTTACAAACAGATTCTTAAATCATGTTAACATGTTCATGTATTAAAAAAAGTATGGCTCTACTGTCTGATGTCTGTACAATTAAAAGGTGTTATGTACGTTAAGGTATTTTGTAATAGTTACATCCACTGATTTTCAATAATCCATATTGTATTTGTTTCCCTATGTGACATGTTCGTATGTAACACGGAACAAACGTCTCTTCTTAAATAACTATAAACTATGTACATAGTTATGAAAATTAAAATCATCTATTTGGTAGGTTATCTGTTTCTTATGACAGGGGGCCGAACAATAACTAGATAGACAACATGACAAAAGACTGTACACGGGTTTTAAAGAAACGTTGAGTCAATGTGATAGGAAATGATTGGCACGTGCTATAAGTGTGATCCTTATTTTCATAGAAATATTAACCGAGGACGAAGTAAATATTTAGTTTTGTAGAGTTAAAAAACGGTATGCAACCAATACCTTGATCATGGGTCAATTATCTTTTCTTTCATATTTACTAAGGGAAAAACACTAACAATTTTCAATAGTAAGAAATTAATTTTTAATTTGATTGCAATTGTCTAGAACTATGTTTCTTTTTATTGGACTCTAAATGTAGTGAATATGGTTCTCTTCTTTTGACAATCACATTATCAGATCAAATCACTTTGAACATTCAAAATAACACTTATTGAAAAGAATATTTGCAGAATATTTGTCTTGTTGTTGGTTGCAAAGGAAGTTAGTAAAATGTGTAGACCTAATTATGCATCCTGGCCAAATAAAGATATTGTCAGTTCCGTGTTAACTCACCATTTTCTTTGTAGATCGTTCTAATGTACTCACATATATGTCCAATAAACATGTATATTCAATAAATGATATCGTGTATCATATACAAATATATTTCAACATGATAACGATAAAACAAAAAATCATTAGTTACCAATTTGAGATAGTAATAATTTGATTTCACGAGCCAATTGCAGCGTGTAACCACCGCTTACCAAGACATTTGCTGGTATGTAATCATATGATGAACACTTCCACGGACAGTTTGAATCAATTATGAATAATAAATATAATTAAATTACACTATATCATTATATTTTGAAATTATTTAACTGTTTATTTAGGTATGAACTGATTAGCGCATATTCATTAAATTATTAAAGTTAATTTTATCTAAATGATGACTCTTTATTGACAAATGGTTTCTTAATGTTCAAAAATTGCGGGAATCTTACATGCAAAATATTGTAATCAACTAAATACAACTACATTTAATTACAAATTCTTGTTTCAAACTGAGTGTATATCTCATCTGTCTAATTGAAGAGAATTTTTACGAGTGTAACAATTTCGTAAATTATGTTATTTAATTAAGAATATTTTAAGAATACCTTCCATTTCTTGTCATTATCATTACATGATTTTCAACAGGTTAAATGTCGGGTTTAAATACTATCTCATATAAGTCGTATTTCACTTTACTTTACTTGAAATGCTTTGTAGCTATGTCTGATAACATTCCTATTATGAATTTATCTGTTAAAGATAATGGTTATAAAATAATAAAAAAGATTGATATCGTCTTGTAAAAATTAATGTTCAATGAACTTTAAACACATTAAATAGTCCTTGTATCAAATCAAGAAGACCATTCTATCAAATTGTTCATAGATTTCCGAGATTATTGATCAACAAATATTAATTTACTACTCTCTAAATATTTATATTTTACATTTATGCACTTCTTGGAGGTCTCTACCGAGGAAGTCAACCACAAAATATGAAAAGATGATTTTTGTTAAAAGCCTAACTGCAATTTCCTCAACTACTTGATACTTATGATGATACCTCATGATTCCTAGAATATCACAAGCATAATTGGACACACAATTGGCACTACCAACTATGGTGCTATTAAATAACCGTCAAACACCTGTTGATAGGACGGGCATGAGTGTTGTTCACGGTACCGACCTTTGCAAATATAACATTATATAATTGGAGATATCATTTTAAAAAACATGTGTTCAATAAAGAATAGTTATTTATCATAATGTATTATAGAATCTAAATAAAATATCATGATTCATAATAAGTAGTTTTAGGAACTATAGTCGACTCCTTAGGGGGTCAGTTACAGCATCTGATGACGTTTCAGAGCTGAATGCTGTGAAAAGTGAACTCCTTGTACATTATTGAGACACTTCCTGTCTCCCAGGATCTCCCTTTATAATTGGATACATGCTGGGCACTTGCAACAAATAGCGGTATTGTTGTGACTGCAGACAGGACAGTAGGACAGTTGATAGGGGGAATGCATGATATGTTCACGTGATTAAGTAGACATACTGGTTGTTCATTAGCGATGATTAAGTATTTGTTCACGTGATTAAGTGGACATACTGGTTGTTCATTAGCCATAGTTGGACATTTTGTTGTTGACTTGCCCTCTTTCAAAAACTCGATTTCACAAATCTAATAGCATGGTTCTCGTGATTAAGTTGAGATGCTGGTTGTTCATTAGCAATAGACATTTTGTTGTTGACTTGAGGGGGGCCCTCTTTAAAAAAACTCGATTGCACAAATCTATTATCATGGTTCATTTTCATTAATCCTGGACGATATATGTCAGCATCGTACTTTCTTTGAAGACAAATATTTAATTCATTGGGTTTGAGCCCTTAAAATATATTTAAAAATAAGGCTCGAAACATAAAATTCTATTTTAGAAAACACTATGGTCAAAGCAGATGGCAGGGCTCACTGACTAGATGCGTGCCACCTGTAAGACTGAAGACAAGAAAACTGCAATCGGAAATGGATTGAAGATATATTAAATAAAAAATGGAACAACAATTAACATCACTTTTCCTATTAATTCGTTTTAGCTTTGAGACATTGAGTTTTAAAATTTCCTCATCACAGTAGACTTTGGATAGAAAGATAAATGAAATGTAGAAGAAAAAAGAAAACATAATAAAGACAGTTCAGGGTCCAGGAATAGTTTGCTTAATTTAATTTTAACTCAAATTTACTCTTGAACAAAGATTCAGGGAAGGCGTCACTTCATTTATCATAAAAGAAAATTTGTTTACTTTTCAAATAAGCTTTGAAAAATAATGCTCAGCAGATATTTTTCTTGATCTTGATTAAATTGCATCTTTACACAATATATCTTAAACATTGTTAATAATTGCAAATTCCACAAATATTGAAAGATTGGAATAAATGTACATTGTTAACACTTGTTAAAAATTGTCAAATCATCTTGTGTAGTAGCCAAAAACGTAGATGCAAAATGTTACTGCAAATGAACACAACACTTGAAACTTGCAACAAAACTATATTATGAAGAATATGTCCTATTAATATAGTTCATGTATATATTAAATAAAAAATAGTCACACAAAAACTTGCTTTAAAGTTTACAAATGTTTATGATAGAATAGCATTTCCAAATCAGGACAAGGAAATCATAATCAAGTTGTTGAAAATTTGTTGGACGCTTTTTTTCTATGCTGATTAGAAAGTAAATTGTTTGAGAGACATTCGAGAAATTGTGAAATAAAGAAGTTGATCTTTAGTAATTGGAAACATAAGCCACATGTATGATAGTAATCTTCCAGGTTTTAGAATAAATATATCAATATTTAGTTAAATATTAGTTAAATTAGAATATTATTTCCTTTTTCTCATTGTTTGATATTAACATGCTGTCAGTTGCCTATTGGGATTGATCAGTGAAATAAACTATCCTTCAACCTATAGTGACTGTATCCTATATCAATTACACATACAGATAAATACAAATAATTCGAAAAAAGTAACAGCACACTCATATCAGCTTTATTTCTACATTTAAAAGAGTTGTTGTCATTCAATAAAGGTTCCCCTAGAACGGAAATCGACATAGAAAGTATCCATTAGAATGGAATGCATTTCTATCATAATGACGATTTAATCTCACATGCAAAGTTGACTGGCAGCATTTACATTTATTTTTGCAAGAAATGATGCTATTGATTTCACAATATATGAGTATTTTATCATGATACGACTCCAGTCAGGCAAAACATTTATCCACATCGGTTTAGCATAACTTTCTCCAGTAACGCAAAAACCTCTATTTACCCCAGGATGATTTTGTGTCGAACATTCTTCACGCTTTGCAATATAATGAAGACTATGATGAACATACATTCGCTAGCTTATGGAGAAGTAACCCAATTTGGTGTATTACAGTGCAGAGATTTGTGTCTGTGTCGATTTGGATGTCATTCAGCCATTTACACGCAGTCATCTCTGTCCTGTCACCCAATGTATTCTGATAGCACAGGGAACCCGGAAGCAATCAGTATCAGATTTACAGATACTCATTCAATGATCATGATGAAAAAGGTATTATATAATATTAAATTTGATTTTAAAAAGCCGTACTTATTGTATTGTTCATACAATTATTAGAAACTTTCATGAGATAAATGTAACTTTTCACTTTTGGCTGACTTATAAGCTCGTAAAATATGGAATTTTTTTCTTAACGAGATTTACATGTCTTGCAAAAAGAAAAGTAAAATATGATTTCAGCTTATAAAACGTTTATTATAGTTTGAATCGAAAATAAATTATTATTCTTAATTCATGCTTTTTTGAGTGTTTTGAAATCATGATATCACTCAATTCAAAGATGAAATGTGTAGATAAAACATTCGGAATTTAAGACAAGGAAAATGATTACGTTAAAAGAGCATGTTCATGCAAATATAAACTGAGGTGCCCAAATGCCATTTACATAATGAAATATCAAGGGTGCAATGAAAAGTATAAAAGATTAGAGTAGAGGCACAAAATCAGCCATCAATTGAAGTCACCCGAACTTAGAGCGGACAGACAAAATAATAACGGCAATAGCTGTTATCTGTTGATTGCTTAAAACTTTTTATTCACTCAAGGCTACAAGGTAGCATAATGAGGTTTACAAGAGTTGATGTACTCATGGTAGTAATGGTTGACACCCCCTAATAGTTATAGGAATGAAATGTTATATAAACAACGTAACGTGTCAGTTTCGATTATTTTTTGGTAAAACATATAATACATGATGTCTTTTTGTGAATAGTGTCCTTTGGAATTTGCTATTTCTCCACTTGTACTTTAAAATACCAAAAAAAGGGAAATATCAGAAAAATGAATTTTAGTCAAAAGAGTTTATTTCTTGTGTCTTGAGATCTGGGCATTGGTACATTGTTACAGTGTTTGAGTGTTCTCATTTCGGTTATAATAAATAAGTAAAAGATGCATTTGAAGAAAATATTCTACTGAATCCAAATATACCCAATTTCATTAGAGTATGGATATTTTTTGTTTGAAATCATATTAAATAGTTTTAGACTTGAATGTAGTGATCTTAATGCACATAAATATAAACGTTTTGTATCTCCAACATCATCCTGCGCTTGTGGCCATAATTATAAAGACTCTATTCATTACGTTTTTTGTATGTCCTTCCTATAGCGATATAAGACAAAATATGTACTTTTATAACAATGATTTTAACCTCAAATCAGTCCTCTTCGGTAATGAAAATGAAACCAAAACTGTTAACAAAGAACTTTTAATTTCAGTTCACTCTTTTATAAATTTAACTGGCAGATTTGATTAAAAACATTGCAATGACGCATATTTTCTGACAATGACTGTTTTGTAAATTCTTTCCATTTTGTACATTCATATTTTCTGACAACGATTGTTTTGTAAATTCTTTTCATTTTGTACATTCATCATGACGTGTTCTTCTTTAATTGCTGTATCCCGGAGCGGTATCAACATAAGCTTTTCAAGCTTGTTTACCAATCCGGTTCCTTTTCTTTTGGAAATAAATATGTTTAAACCATATTAAATATTGAATGCTTTGCAGTATATTTTTTTGGAAAAAACTTGTCCCTTGATTTGTTGCAAAAATCACAGCGGCATAGATAATGATACTCATCTCCTATTACATTTGAAGCGCATAATGTACATTTTCTACATCAATAATCAATCCTAGATCAACTTCTAGTTTTCACAGGAACACGATGATTGGATAGTCTAAAGTGTAATAAATTAAATAGATATTTTTCAGGCAAATGTTGTAAATAAAAGTCAATATCAGTGTTATATTTAATCATCTTGTAAAATCTACCCTTTGATGACATTTCAATATCTGAATGCCATTTTTTATATAAAGAGTTCTAAAAGACTTTTCTTGAGCGTATATTTTATCCAATCAGGATTTACCAGTGCTTAATATGTCCATACGTCTTTGTTTCCCGTCTTTATCAAGATATTTTCGATACATGCTAGCCTTTTGTTATCTAAAATATTATTTGTTTAAATGTGAAGTTATAAGTTTGATAGCTTTGAATGTTTTCCTTTGATCAATCTTGCCCAGTAAGATATAATTTTGGTATATACAACAAATAGAGGGTGGCTTATGTCCTGTTTCTGCATAAATCATATATAATGGTGTACTTTTCTTGATCCGGGGCAGTTTCCCAAAAATGTTTCGGTGGATATTCTCTAGAATGTTTTCAAACCCCCACACAAAACATCAAACAAAATTAACTGACAGGGGATTGATAAATTGAGATATCTAACTTTGATTAAGACATAATTCATGGCTTTTAAACCCGTGTCACTAAATGATGTTCTAGCAAAATGCAAAATGTTCCTTCTCAGTATGTTCTATATATAATTTCATTTGATACATATTTGACAGTCTGGTCAGTTTGTTAAAAACAACTTTTGAGCAAGATCCACGTATTGGTTTCATGAAAGAAATTGACCGAATATTTGTCTTAGTATAAATGTTGACGCTCAATCCATAACATAAAAGAAACAATTTTGTTTACAATCATTTAAAATGCATACTTTAAAATGATTTTTTGAGATTTTTAAAATATGTCAAAATAACTCGTACAGTTTTGACCATGGTTCGAACACTTTTACATTAAAAGGTATTGAATGGCTTGGTTAGAATCTAAGAAATAAGCTGAAATCTATTTTTAAGGATAACTGTCCCATATTACAGTCTTTAACAATATTTGAATTGAATCACTGTCCGAACTTCGATCAGTTTGCCTACCACAAAAGATATAGAATTACATTATTATATATAAACTATATCCCCTTTATCAACTTTCATGCATTAAATGTTCCAATGATATCATGGTTAATGTAATCATCACATTACAAGAAGTAAAGAAGAAGAAAAATAAATTGAAACAGGCAGGAGATAATTTTGCAGTTTGTTGTGTTGTCTCAGTATATAACATATCATCAATCGAATTTGTTTTTTATATTTGTATTTCTATACATTTCTCCCTCTTTCCTCAGGTCAGAAACCCGGTCAAAAGTGGTGCTCAATGTTCAAAGAGATTTAAAATATTTCAGGCTCATAAAGGAAAACCTCAATGCCGTTCATGTAAGTGCTTTTAACATTTTGTTTGTATAGATAATTGTAGATAATTAAGTGTAGTTAAATAAAAAGCAAATACTTTGCGTGGGCCGGATTCGCTGAACACTGTCACAGAGATATAGTTAATACCTGCATAAACTTAATTTCGTGACGTCATATCACATTAAGCCACGCCCCCATGACGTGAGGTTCATGGCTAGTTGCGTTTGGAATGTTCATGAACTGATGAACATGTTGTAATAATGCTAATAATCCAATGTCGTTTGATATCTTGTGTCTTCATAGTATAAATAGTACAGCTCTAATTGTCGCAAATTTGTATATTTGGAGCAATGAAACCTTTTTTCAAAACATCAGATACGAGTTTATCTATATATAATAATTGACCTCAAAATTAATTAAGCTTCTACTTGTAAATTATTGAGATAATCAAAATTTGGCTTGTTCACCGAACCAGATTCTTTATTGAATAAAAAATATGTTTAAACCAAATTTGTTATGTTTAGTTAAGTCAGTTACGAAAAACTACATATTGTTGCTTGTTTTGCAGATGAGGTACGCAAAGGGATTCATTACATTCCCCGTATTCTGATCTTCTCTCCTCCCAAACCAGGTCAACAATCCCATACCACTGTCTATCAGTTGTTTCTTCAAAACCTAACTTTTAGCACCTATCGATATTTAAGCATTGAGTATCCGGTAGCAGCTGCTTACATTGTCACAAATCAAATATTAATCATCGCTAAATCAGTGACAGGTACTTCTTATTTAGGCCGAGGAAAACTAGATAACTGTAAGCTTCAATTCTTTCGCATAGACAGTTCAGAGTGTTTTCACACAGAGAAAATTTGTGTTGGAAGCAATATGGCTGTAGATGAATCAAGGGGGTTAGTATTTTTACCAAGTAAATTTCCGTTTCGTGGTATCATGGTCATGACCAAGAAAAGGCTAGATCCACAACAAGTTGCTAAGACCGAATCTAGACTAGAAGGCATCGCTGTTGATCAATCAAGATCTATGATCTTCTTATCTTTTCCAAACCTTCGTGGTAAAACTAATAAAATAATTGAGTATAACTATAATGGTACCATTGAAAGGATATTCTAGTCACTAACAAACAAATTCAACCATGGATGAGCTTTGACTGTTACAAAAACGTATTGTACTTTCAAGTTGAAACAGAGATTCATATGTTATTCACTAAAAATACTTCGAGTACAATGTTAAAGAACATAAACGTTTTAGCAACATCCTTTCACATTATTGGAGGTGATATTTTCTTCATCCCATATAAGAATCAACTGCATCTCAGAGTACTTAAAAAGAATGGGCATCAAGTAAAGATATATTTAAAAAATCAAAGAAAACACGACAAAACATCATGTCTGGTGATACCAAACATAATGAACATTAAGCTTAAAACCCTCTGAAATAGATTATAACTATCTCTATTATAGAGGAATACTAAACGGCCTCTCTTTTAATTACATATTGATGAACCTATCTTGCTTTCTTGAGATGCACCGATTAGCCTCTATTAGACTATATCTCACTGAAAAGGCAGCGGCCAGTCTGGTAGAATGCTCCATAACCTCAAGATTAGACTATTGTAATTCAATCTTCCACGGTCTACCTGTCGACGAGATCACATGTCTCAAGCGAGTACAGCACGGAGCGGTGCGTATCATCGTGAGGAGACGGAAGTATGATCACGTGACTCCCATGCTGCAACATCTACACTGGCTACCACTCACTTAGAGCGCTCGTTCAAATACAGCGCACCTTTAGTTTGGAATGCACTTCCAAATGAACTTCGAGATGCACCATCACTCTGCAGTTTCAAGTCTGGACTAAAAACATTCCCATGCAGTCAAGCCAACCTTGACTGTTCAAAATTATGAGAGAGAAGCGCAATGAGTCCTTAGGAAGATATTGGCTATATTAAAATGATCCTCTATTATTAATATTATTAAACGAGTCTTTGAAGGGCATTTAGAAGTGGCATACTTAAAGAGCCATCACGGATGTCAGTGTTTCAAATTTTTGGAAAATATACTTTTAACGTCATTCGCTAGAGAAATCTTTTATCTACAACATGGCATATGTTAAATAATTTTCATATCAAGACAATGTATTGCAATTTGGTTTCAAAGAGAAGTATCAATTCGACTAGCGCGCTACGGGTACTTACTTACTTACTTAGGCCCTTTGCCCCCCAGGGAGCATAGGCCATCGACGCTACGGGTATCTGAAGTATACAAACAGAGTCCCCTTTTTTGCGTAATACGTACTACACAAACAGCAAGCGCTTCCGAAGCGTAAAGGCTTGTCTCTAGCGCAAGTCGCCATAACAACCCATGTGCTTCACGTGCTGCACGTGTCTCTCTTGCAAAGTACCCTTGTCACACATTACTGAATGTGACGATTGCTTTACAAACTATGTTTCTAAATGTCCTGAGAATATACAAATTATTTCCTGTTTAATGATTTTTTTATTGAGATAAGACCAGCAAATTATGACAAATTTTTACTCTCATTAATTATAAAATTCAAGAAAAATAGCTAGTTGGGTAAAACAAGTATTCCAATATCTGTAGCAAATACATAATTAAATGAAATGGTAAATAAATAACCGTCAAAAAATTATATATTTCGATTTCTTTCATTGCTCATATTTTTTTTTTATTCTTTCGTGTCTTTGTTTACTGTGTATGGGCTAGACCATAATGTTTTGCGCTTGAAAATAATAGACTGGATCTATATTTAGACTGGAAAACACCTTTAATAATTAATGCAATTTCTCGGCTTATTTTAAGTTGGAAAAATTAGGGAAAAATTAAGTGTATTTATTTCACGGAGATAGATTTTTGGAAAAATTTTGATATTTTCATCAACATCCGTGATGGCTCTTTAAGAGCAGAAAGTTTTTCTTGATAACATCTTCTTTAATGTGAAAATACACGACGCGGTATATACCCACTCCTTCATCCGGTTGAATGTAAGGAAATAACGAAATGGAATATATATAGAATACTAAACGATGTCCCGTTTTGATAACATGTTCATTAAACGAGTGAATGGTTAGGTATTTTAACGAGCGAAAGCGAGTTTAATACCGATGCCATTCACGAGTTTCATAAACATGTTATCAAACGGGACCGAGTTTAGTATTTTATAAATTACTCAATGATGTAAATAGCCCTGAATCGGAAAACGCTCACTTGCAAATAGGTCGTCCGCTATTGCAATCGCGCAGCTGACATTGTGATGTCAACCAAAAAGGACTGTCACGCGCCGATTATGAGGTTACGGAAGCATGCGGTGGTTTCACACATGTGTGTAACCAACTCATGGTTATCTAATAAGTGATCTCACCACGGTTGAGTAATACATTTATATAGCAAACAAAACAATGATGAGGAACCTCAATCAGGGCGATTAAAAAAGGATGAGAATGGTACATAATGAGGATTTGTAATACAGGTCTCGAGTCCCTGTATTTCACATAATGATCTCATCATGAGTAATTTAGTGTATAATGTAAATTCACACGAATTACCGAATTGTTTATTGGCCGCAAAAATATCGGACCAAGCAATTGCATTTGAGAACAATTTACACAGTGTACATATTCTAGGGTACACTTCAAACAGTTTGTTGTGAATGCCATGTGATATGTGGTCATGTGACCTTGTGCAAATAGTTCCGGCAGTACGTGACCTTATTACACAATGTATGATGATATTGTAGATGTATCAAACAGTTGTTTTGTTAATTAGGGGAATGATAAATGATTTTACTTTTTTAGTAAGAACGATTGGTAACAACGAGTATTGCTTTGAAACAAGAGCTTTGGGTTTTATCAAATTTGAAAGTAAGTTATTTAAATAATATGGATAACAATTTATGTCGAAAAGCTTACTTTTACGGTTGCCCATGATAAACTCATGATAAATTTGTTTATCTCATATGTATACATGTGTGATCCACGTCAGCTTTTACATATTTGTTTACAGATTCTTTTGTCATACAGACAGTTCATATTATCTATGTAAATGGTATTATCAGAGTGATTTGTGAAGGTAATCATAACATGACTGTAATAAGGCTGAATTATAACTGCTCTACCCACATACATATTCCACCCTATACCTCTCATTTGATTTGTCAGAACTGATTAATTCAGGTTAAAAAGAAAGATAAATCCAATGTGCACAGTATAATTAATATACAGAAATGAAGAATCTAATTTCTTGCAGGCATCCACAAATTTAAAAGTTTTTAGCAAATAATTCTGAGTTTTGCTTATAGATTGTTGGAATATTCTTTGTTACTCAATTGCAAGTTGCAGTCAATATATAGATACTTAAGGTACAGTTCAAAACAGTATACACTGACAGGCAAAATAAAGTATATGGCTCAGTTGTATTTATCATATGTATAATTTTCAAAATCAAAGATCTCGAGTTTTCGACGTCGTTTTAAAAAACAGACTAGTTTGTGAAATAAGTCCAAAATAATTAATCAGTCAAAGAATACCATTTTTTTTTCAAATTCGAATTCAAATTTTGAAATTCCCCAAATTAATTTTGATAAAACACAACCGTTCATCGACATATAACACATACTCTGTGTGAAAATCAATAAATGTGCTTCGTCCTGCACACACATACAACATTTTGAACATGGTAGGGGTCATGTTGGTGTAAATTTGATTTCTTACCCCTGTCAACTTTAAATAATGATATTTTAGTTAAAAAATAAAACAGTCACCAAGTAAGTCATTCAAACTACTGCTGAAAGGTGTTATTGTATAGTGCCATAATCAAATGCATCTCTTTTCTTTCTACTTCTTTTCTACTTTCTTTTGCCTGTCAGTTTAAAATGTATGTTGTTCTGTACAGTTTTGAAGTGACACGTCAACAATTTGGAAAGTGACATTTACTTTTATTGATTTGCTGTATTGTCTCTTGGAATCGGTTTTGTTCGTTACCCTAAAGTTGTCAATATTTATATACTTACTGTACAATGCATATTAATGTATATGATATATTTTAAAGGGGCTGTAGCACGTTTTTGCAAATTTTAATTGTTTTTTAAATATCTTATTTATAATGATAGTTTATGTCATTACTTTTCAAATACTTTTCATCAATCTTTTGAGCGAAAAAACGTGCTACTGCTCCTTTAAAGTGACTTTAAAAACATCTAGTGCCGTCACAACTGTTCTTGTTTTGTTATATCATGCCTCATGGAATATTTTTGCCCCTCTATTGTTATAATAGTTCACCAAACTATAAATATCTTTGATGTGTATATTTTATAACATCATTTTGTGTATACTATATACTATCATAATTCTATCAGACCTATTGCGTGTACCTTATGTGAGATGTAACTCCAATGTTTATACATTCATTGTAATTAAAGATTTGAACATCAACAAGCCTTTCTTTAGATTTCAATTAGCTATTTCTTGGGGGACTGGAGTAGCAGGATCACAGGCTGTTGATTTGCCCTTAAAAGTAAGGTCATTTCAGGAATTTTCTGCACAAAGAAACGTTATTTCACTTGAGAAAACATTGTCGTAGATATTTCCTTCAAATCCTGATGAACTAAAAGGCCAAGGGCTCTTATGTTTTTAGAAGTGAATAATTCGTTTTACATAATCCAATATTGACAATGCACTTTTGGGGTAATAGTTATAATTGAACAAACATGAGAGAACTGAGAGAAACACGTTTAATTTACACACTAACTGGAATCTAACTTGCAGTTAAGGACGTCTGCTCCTTCCTGGTGAACTTCAAAAATGAAATATGATTAAGTGAAGATTTTTTGTCATCTTTATTTACTTCATGATATTCTACATCATCTACATACTTTTAAAAACAAATGAAGTACAGAAAATGTGACTCTAAAAACTCTAAAAAGTGCTTAAACAGCATAAATGGCCTACATTTGACTAACAAAAGGGAGGCTTCAGTTACATTTTGTGTCAAAGCTTAAAAAAAAACACTGCCATATATATTTTTTCATCGATTTCTGTAGGGTAACATGAACTTTGTAGCATATCAAAAAAGAAAAACAATCTTAATACTAGAAATGTAGTATTTTAAAGATTTTATCAGTTTTTTTCTCATTTTCCCATAGTCTCCCATGATTGTTAAGATTGTACTTCACCCCACTATCTTACAGGCGTCATATCTCGAAAAAAAAACCGCACTACCCCGTATTTTAAATGCGGATTTTTCAATCATATACTTTCATCTTTAAAAAAATTAAGGTTAGAAAAAAAGTTTAATACTTTAAATTTGAGGAGCGAACATCCTTTAGCAAGTTTAAAATATAAATAAGGGAAAGAGTACATGTATGGTGACACTTTGACATGGAATCACTGATGTCGGTATTATTTCCTCAGTTATCCATACTATAATGTTATTAATGAAGTATTTCCGTATTGGCCCAGTTACAGGGCCAATACAACGGAACGAGGACCTGTAACTGGGCCAATGCGGAAATAATTAATTAATGACAGTTTTATTAATTGACCTCTTTTCATTCTATTTGCACAACACTAAACGTATTATTTATATTGAAATAATAATAATAAACAAGATTGGTTAACAGATACCATGGGTCAAAGTTGTGAAGCGACAGCTTCGGTTTTCACCAAATGTGCGACTGCGCATGATCAGACTTATAATGCCCCAATTTATCTCGTGTTGGTCCAGTTTGCCCGTATTGGCCCAGTTGTAGAATCATATGGTCTAGGCCGAAAATACTGTATACCTGCCATGACATTGATAGTTAATTAATAATGTATGATATACAGACAGCCACCATGAAAAGACCATTGAAAGTCATTACAAAGTGACGCTGATGACACGTTTCACAGAACAACAGACTGTTGCATTCATCTAATGCTTACGTGATAGACAAGTGTGACATACAAATGAATCGAAACACAAATCAGCTGTTATTGTCCTTTAAAGGCGCTGTAGCACGTTTGTCTTACTGAAATAAAGTGATCTCATGAAAAGGTAGATGAGAGTTATCCATGGTCAAATAATATTCTTGAATAAATAAAAAGAGTTCTAAAACGAATGTACATTGTTCGGTTGAGCCATCCGAGTCCATTTCCCTTCGAGCGGCCATTTTAATGTGCTCACAATAAAGGTAGTTCATGTGATCTGACCGCTGTAGCGATACCTAAACACTAAAAGTAGAGTTTTGAATATGGTACTATGATAGGAGGGTCAATTATTGTGCTGTCTGAACTCTCAAATCGCATGAGACCTACAAATCTACCTCTCACAATGAAGAGTTCCACACCAGAGTTCATTGCACCATTTTCTTCCAATGCCGATAACTTTTTTCTATGGATATGTTCTGCGCAATCTAGGAATCATCGCAATCTGCAGTCTGTTGATAAGACAGAAAAACTATTGGAGAACCCTTCACAATCTAAGAATCGACCCTATAGTCGGTAAATATGGTAGACAAACTTTCTAAGAACCCTTCACAATCTAGGAATCGACCAAAAAGTCGGCAGATACGATAGAAAAAACTTTTTGAGAACCCTGCACAATCTAGATATCGATCCTAAAGTCGGTAGATAATATAAAAAAACTATTTGAGAAGCTTCACAATCTAGGAATCGACTCTTTAGATAGCCTTACACTCATATTCCTATATTGTGATCATTCTCAGATTGTTAAGGTCGAACAATCTGCAGATTTTTTAAACAATCTAGGAATGGTGAAATATTCCTAGATAGTGAGCTCACAATCTGCAGATTGTTTGAACAATCTGCAGATTGTGATATACCCTTAATGGTTCGTAACAGATACAGCTTATCAGGTCGTGTAATGTAGCCTCTTACATAACAATACATTGTATAAACGTAAATGATAAATGGTAAATTTGAGAATACAAGTTATGCAAACAACGTGCTGCTGCGCCTTAAAGTACACTCTAGCATGACATATGCGCTATAAAATATGCTGCTATTAAAAATATTAGGATAAAAAAAAGTATCATTATTTTTAGTATATTTATTATTATATGATTAAAGTATCATTCAAGATATAAATAAATTCAATCAAACTCTCAAACTAATGTTTCTTAATCATGCTTAATTAATGTTAACCTAGAAAACGATAAACCATCACACCTGGTGATAATTTACCTTACTATCAATGCATTAATTAATTAAGTTTTCTCAAATCAGTGTATTACTAAAAGTCATTACAAGTTATATTGTTTAAATGTAGGTTTAAGTTACATTTCTCATATCTTTATAACTAAAAGAGAATTCCTTTTCTACTTAAAACTGTATTCTGGTTGACAGCCATATCGGATACATTAAAATTCTGACAATTAGCATTGGAAGTTTATAAATGATAAATATATCTCCAAGATAACATGAGTGTCACGCAAACTACGACAAGATCGTTAATTTTAATCTGTTCCTAACAGTCAATGTTGCATGCTTTTACCACTGAAATATTTTGAGAATTAAAAGTGTATCTTAAATGAAAAATATCGTATTGATTTATTTCAAGTAAAAGAGTTCCAATATATATATCGATTATTGAAAGGAGGAAGTTAGATTAGTGATATATTTCTAGTCACTCACTAGAACACTTGCCCTCGAAATGGTATGGTCGTTTAACAGTGCTGACTGTGTCTTGTTCATGTGTTTAACCATCTCAATATTGGCGAAGGCAGCCATCTCGAAACTTGATATGCGTCAATGCAGAGAGATGTGTATGCATCTTTATAAATGTTGTGACATCGGTGATACTGTGAGAGAAAACTCGTGTAATATCCTCTGTTCTGACAAGTACCAACGTTCACGTTCAGATGCCCCTTTCATGATCCTCCAAAACAAGGTAAATACTTTCCTAAACTGACGGGCAAAAGAAAGCATAATACTCACTTATTTTCGATTAATTCAATATTTTAAAGAAATGCGATGCATTTGATTATTGCACGATACAATAACACCTTTCGGCAGTAGTTTGAATGACATAATTGGTGACTGTTTTATTTTTTAACTGAAATATCATTATTTAAAGTAGACAGGGGTAAGAAATGAAATTTACACCAACATGACCCATACAATGTTCAAAATGTTGTAAATGTGTGCAGGACGAATCATATTTATTGATTTAGAGTATGTGTTATATGCGATGAACAGTTGTGTTTTGTCAAAATTAATTTCAAATCGCGTAGAGGTATTCTTTGACTTATTTAATGATTTGGACTAATTTCACAAACTAGTCCGTTTTTAATATGACAACGAAAACTCGAGATATTTGACTTTGAAAATTATAAATATGATAAATAAAACTAAACTATATACTTTCTTTTGGCCGTCAGTGTAGTTCTTTGTCCCAGAAGATACATTGATTTCCTTTATATAAACTTAAGTATCCGTAACCGTGAGGTGAGGTGAGGTGGGGTGGGGTTTAACGCTGCTTTCAAGAGTATTTCACTTATAGCGCGGCTGCTAGTATTATGGCAAGGAGAAAGCCTGCAACGCCATGTGGCTATGCATTGCGATGAAACCAGCGAGCATCGGCTGGAACTAGCGAACCTTTGGTGATAGTATGCTGAAATTCAGTGTAGCATTGCACCCAAACCTTACTGCGTGTGGAACAGTTCTCTACTGCAGACAAAGTTGCTGTGCCCCTGGCGGGATTCTCCTTAACCGTAATATTGCTTTATTATATTATTATTATTATTATTTAAATACCTATCTGTTGACTAGACCTACTTTGCCTTACCTCCCAAGGGTAATGCTATTTCAACCTTAATACAGACGAACTTGAAGAGTGGAGAAGGGGTGCGTAAAATCCCTTATCCAAGGGCCGGTAAGTCTAGATGGTCTCGTGACGTCACTACCTGTTCATATCACTCTCCTAAAAGTTGCAGAGCAAGGCAGACGTGTTTTGTTCTGTGACTGGGGTTTTAGCGACTTGTGTTGCTAACTTGCTATTTTTCTCTTGTTAGTTCAAGAGATATCCTCAACTTTGTTCTTCGATAGTGCAGGTTGTGTTTGCAATCTGTTTTCAAGTAGGTGTTAGTTTTCAAGGGGCCTTGTTGATATGTGCTAGCTAGCGACCATCCGGAGTAGGTGGATTGCATGCGCCGCACGTGCAGCTCGTGATTCTTTGTTTTCTCTCACCTGACTGTTGGGTGTTTGACTTGCGTAGGGTAAAGGAGCAGTGGTATCTCTCCTACGCGGGTGACTCGCTTCGCTTGTCATCCGCTTTCGCTTGTCATTCGCCATTCGTTCCGAGTGCTGACTGTTAGGTGTTTGTCTTGCGTATGGTAGAGGAGTAGTGGCATCTCTCCTAATCGTTTGACTTGCTTCGCTGGCCATTCGCTTTCGCTTGTCACGCGCTTTCGGTCTGTACTCTAGTGTTAACTGTGGGTTGTTGACTTGCGTACGGTAAAGGAGCTAGTGGAATCACTCCTAATTCGCTTGTCATACGCCTGTCGGTTGTACTCTAGTGCTAACTGTTAAGTGTTTGTCTTGCGTATGGTAGAGGAGTAGTGGTATCTCTCCTATTTCGTTTGGCTTGCTTCGTTTGTCATTCGCTTTCGCTTGTCATACGCTTATCGGTCTGTACTTTAGGGAACTGTGGGTTTGATTTGCGTAGGGTAAAGGAGCAGTGGTATCTCTCCTACGCGGGTGACTCGTTTCGCTTGTCATTCGCTTGTCGCTTGTCATTCGCCTGCGGTCCGTACTCAAGTGCTTCGCGTCTCGCTTGGCTTCTCGCCTCGCCTGTCACTGGCTTCGCTAGTTGTTCGCCTTAGGTGAGTCACTAGCTTGGTTAAGGAGCAGTGGATACACTCCTCGTCAGTGACTCGCGTTGCCCGTTGCTAGCTTTCGCCTACCATTCGCCTTTGGCTTCGCCTTAGGTCGATTCTACGCGACTCACCCTTAGGGTGATTCACTTTGGTTCAAGTGACTCGCTACGCCAGTCACTTAAGGTTTGGTTCACGCACGAATGTTATGTGAATAAAGATTGAATTATCTTGTAAGTGTTTAGCCTAGTTTTTGGTTTGGGTTACTTGTTTTTGACTTTGTGCTCTTCGAGTTCAGAGTTTTTGTTTCAACTCTCTTGATTGCATATCGTCAGAGTTGTTGTGCTTTTGCTCCGCCGCTTGGGTGTTTCACGTGTGTGACTCACCTCGTCTACGCTACTCGTGTTTGTGCTACGCCATGTAGGTGACTCGACTGTCTCTGCCTCTAAGGATCCGCACTTGTTATGTAGAAAGTGCAAGGACCTTTGCGAAGAGGATTACCGTTGCGACGAGTGCGCTCCTCTCTCCGAATCGGAGTTCCACGCGTACGTTTCCGCCATACGCAAGTCGGTGGCTGATAGGGCTGCGTCACAGAAGCGTACGTCGTCAGCTCAACGTAGGGAGTTGTCTCCCATTCGTCATCCGTCTCCGGTGGAGGATGTAGACATTGTCCTCACGGAACGGGCGGATGAATTCGACAGGGAATCGGACCTGTCCGAACCCGCTGGGGGGTCGAAGTTACGCTCCCCCCCTCCGCCGTCGTGTTCCGGTTCTCGTTCGCGGACTCACCCGTTGTCCCCTCCTTCGCCGGACAAACGGTTGTCTCCGCTTAGACTTAAGGTGGGCGGACCCACTACGCCCAAGAGCAAGAAGAAGAAGTCCAAGAAGGCTAGGTTCGACAAGGTCGATCCGTCCCTCCTTCTGGCATCCGTAAAGGATATGGTCTCTTCCTTGCTCGATGCGCGTTTGGGTCCGCGGAACTTACCCACTCACACTACGACTACGCAACCGTGTGAGCCCTATGCGGATGACGTACCTCAGGGTGCGCTTTCCTCGTCCGCTAGGGCCTCCGCACCCGCGACTCCTTCGCATACCCCTCGCACCCCTGCGCGGCGTGTCACGGTGATGTCACCCTTACGTGACTCCTCGCCGGACTCACCGGAACGTGACACCCGCTACGTGGACGTGTCGAACCCTCCGTTCATCAGTATAGAAACGGAGGCGGAGGGTACGGGGTTGTCGGAGGATCCTCCAGTGGTTGACGCAGAAGCTATGCTATCCGAAGTGGCTTCGTTCGCGGACGTTCCACTTAGCCAAGTCAGCGTGACGGGTCCGCGCACGTCGGCGGCCAGGAGGGCTTCCTTTGGCCCTGATGGCGAGGTACCTCCCGCGCGTCTTGCCCTTCCACCTCATAGGCTCCTGTTGGAGGCCACCGAGGATATGGAGCAAGTCGTATCATCTGCGATGCCCAATCGTCTGCTTCCGCCTTTGGTGGTGCCGGACAAGCGCAGACGGCGTCTGCCCTTGTATCCGGTCCCTTTTCAGCTTGTTCCGCCTCCCCTTGATCAGGGTGCATCTCGGTTGTTTACCACCAACCTGCTTCACCGCGTGTCTGAGGCACAGTTCTCTCATCTTGACAGGGAGGCGCGTTCGGTGTTAGGCTTGGGGAACAACGTGGCTTTCACATGTCAGGCGATGCTGGCTTGTGCTAAGCAGGCGGGCATGGAGGCGGGGGACCCGGTGTTGTTCAAAGCGTTTGGTGATGTGGCTGCGGACCTTGCGCAGATCATGTTGTCAGCGTCGCGAATTTCATCGAGTATAACAGTGCTTCGCAGAGACAATTTCCTCTACCGGTCAGGTCTCAACCCCGATCATAAGAACTTCCTTCGACATGCCCCTGCTCACGCTGAAACTCTGTTTGGTGGTCGTATCCCGGAGGTTTTGAGAGCACGACAGGAGGCCCAACAGCAAGACCTCACTAATCGGCTCGTCACGCAGAGGCAAACGACACCAAAGCGTCCGCAGACCAGTTTTCGTCAGGGGCAAGGCCAGGGCAGTGGCCAACCTTCCCCCAAGAAAGCGAAAACGGACTTTCGGCGGGGAGGTCGTGGCCGTGGATCCACGGGTCAGTCCCCCAAGTCCCCCCGGCCTGGCGCCGGAGGTCGTACCCCGCAAAAGAAGTGGAGGAAGTGACTCGTGGTCACCCCCTCTGCTCCCTCCTCCACTCGTCCCGGTATCGGGTTCGGAGCCTCTGCCTTCAACACTTTCGATAGTCTCTCTCGTCTCGCCTTGCGTGTTTTCACTTAAGCATTTTCGTTCTACGTTTTCGTGAGTTTACACTCTGGGTGTTTTTGGAGTAATTAGCTATCAGAAGGGTTGTTTTCTTCCTATGTCAGAACTTCGTTCTTACACTACTCTAAGACTTTGCGTTTCGCGTCGTGAATCGACTGTCATTCACCATGCGCCTGTCAGTAAGTGACCTTACTGTCACTCACCTCGCCCACGTTAGTGTTAACTGATTGAGGGTCAATCTCCTGTCACTCACTTCATCAGCTTACGCGCGTGGGTCAGTGATTGACTATCACTCACGTTCTTACTTCAATATGTACTCTGCCTTCTGCACGAATTGCGGAGGTAGGAAGTCCACTATCAAGGATCCTCACTTGATGTTTAGGAAGTGTAAGGACTTGTGTGAGAAGGATTTTCGTTGCGACGAGTGCGTGTTGGTGTTTTTGGAGTAATTAAGCTATCGGAAGTGTTGCTTCTTAGTGTCAGGAATTAGTCCTTACACTACCTTATGTAGGTGTTTCGCGTCATTGACTCGTGTGTCATTCAGGGGCGGGATAGCGCAGTGGTTAGCACGTTCGGCTTCGAATCAAAAGGTCCGGGGTTCGAATCCCGCCAGGGGCACGGCAACTTTGTCTGCAGTAGAGAACTGTTCTACACGCAGTTAGGTTTGGCTGCAATGCTACTCTGATTTTCAGCGTAATAACAACCATGGTTCGCTAGTTCCAGCCGCTGCTCGCAGGTTTCACCGCAGTGCATAGCCACATGGCGTTGCGGGCTTTCTCCCTGCCATAATACTAGCAGCCGCGATATAAGTGAAATACTCTTGGAAGCGGCGTTAAACCCCAACTCACTCACTCACTCGTGTGTCATTCACTTCGTCTAGTTTACGCAAGTTAGTGACGCGCCTGTCGCTCATCTGTTAAGTGAATTGAGCGTCACTCACCTGTCACTCACCTGGCCTAGACTACACACGTTAGTGGCTCGTCTGTCACTCGCCTACTAAGTGACTCGACTGTCACTCACCTCGTCTAGATTACACGCGTCAGTGTCTCGTCTGTCACTCACCTACTAAGTGACTCGGCTGTATCTCCTGTCACTCACATCGTCTAGCTTACTCGTGTCAGTGGCTCGTCTGTCACTCACCTGTTAAGTGATTTGAGTTTCACTCACCTCCCCTAGCTTACATGCGTCAGTGACTCGTTGTCAATCACCTGGTAGTGTCTCGAGGGTCTCGTCAGTGACTCGGCTATCAGTCACCTAGTTACTCTACTACCTCGGTGTTTGCGTCACTACGTACTCTGCATTTTGTACATTTGCGGAGGTAGGAAGTCTGTTAGGTCTTGCCTTGTATGAAGTGCAAGGACCTGTGTAACGAGGGTGTCATTCTTTCGTCTTCAGACTTGCTGGAGTATGTTTCGGCCATTCGTAGGTCTGGTACTTCTTCCTGGAAGCGCAGTGGCAACGGAACGTGGCAGTCTTCAGGGGGTTGTGTCTCCTGTTCGGCACCCCTCTGAATCTTTGCATTCTTTCAGTTTGTTATTTAAGAACTGGTTCATCGTCCCATGTTTTGGATTTTGCAACAAGTCTGGAACTGTTACAAAACCCGGCAGCTGTTGAGGCTGGTCTTGCCTCACTCGCCTAGGAGAGCCCAAGGGCTAGATAAGCGAGTGTTGGGGGTGTACCTGAGGTCATTGATGCGTACAAGGCCGCTGACCTGCCTCCTCCTTCGCGTTCCAACCCGCATGAGATCCGTGCAGTGTCAGCCACGATGGCTTACCACTGTAACATCGCGGTCTCGGGCTAGCTCAGTCGGTAGAGCGCGAGACTCCTAGTCTCGCGGTCGTGGGCTCGAGTCATCAATCAACACCAACATGTCTGCTATCCTGTCTGTCCTCAGGAAGAGATCGCCAGGGTTGGATGTGTCTGTCCTCAAGGACCTCATTAAAACTTTCCGTTTGGTTGACGGCAGGTCCAGGCTTCGTCCACCTGAGTGGGACTTAGCCATTGTGCTCAACCACCTTCGCTCCGATACGTGAACCGCTCTCCGACGTGTCCCTTCTCCCTCTCACATGCAAGGTTTTTTTTCTGGGGGCTATGACCTCCGCAGCGCGGATTTCGGAAATCCATGCGTTGAAGGCGGACCTTCTACGTTATGAGGTCAGGGAGGGGGGATCGACCTCTCTTGAGTTGGCTCTCGACTTTGTCTGTAAGGACCAGGCAGCTTATGAAGCTGACCGTACGTTCTCTATCACGGTTCTGGGTTCTGACTCAGGAGATCTCTCTCTGTGTCCGGTGAGAGCCTTGAGGGTGTACACGCAGCGTACCCGCAGGCTGAGGGATGGCAGGCGTCGTATGTTTCTTGCCTCACTCACCGAGGAGCACCAAGGAGCTTGATAAGCGAGCGTTGGGGGTGTATCTAAGGTCGGCAGTCATTGATGCGTACAAGGCCGCTGACCTGCCTCCGCCTTCGCGTTCCATCCCTCATGAGATCCGAGCAGTTTCAGCCACAATGGCTTATCACTTCAACATCGCGTTTTCGGATGTCATGGCAGGGTGTTTTTGGCGTTCATCAGAGGTTTTCGCCTACCATTACCTACGAGATGTCTCCACAGCAGATCTTGAAGGCATCTCTAGGCTGGGTCCACAGGTCTTCGCGCAGACGAAGGTGGTCCCCCAACCAGAACAAGAAGGGGTCATCCTTCTTGGACGCTTTTGAGACTTATTGTAAATAAACATGGTTTACATTACTAGCTCTCGTGTCTGTTGGTTTTTTCTTTAACTTCATTTTAACCCCCCCCCCCCTCCCTGTTGGGGTTGGGGGGCGGTGTGTTGATCGGAAGTTGAGTGGCAGGGTTGTCTCTTCGATCCGCTTAGCGGTAGAGATGGTATCTCCCGGGCTGTGCCTTGTCCTCACCACAGGGTGGAGGACTCGTAGGTTAGCTTACACTCAGGGCTAGTCGCTGGTCTCGTCACTACCATGTATCTACTGACCCGCCTCCTTGCGGTGGGATTCTAGGCAAAGTAAGTCTAGTCAACAGATAGGTATTTAAATAATAATACGTTTTTGATTAAACGTAATTATTTATACTTACCTGTTGACTAGACCTACGCTCTAGGCCCTCCCATCCTCCCCACTTGGTCTGTCTTGCCTTTGGGACTTTCGGAGAGTGATATGAACAGGTAGTGACGTCACGATACCATCTAGACTTACCGGCCCTTGGATAAGGGATTTTACGCACCCCTTCTCCACTCTTCAAGTTCGTCTGTATTAAGGTTGAAATAGCATTACCCTTGGGAGGTAAGGCAAAGTAGGTCTAGTCAACAGGTAAGTATAAATAATTACGTTTAATCAAAAACGTACTATTATACATTAGTGTACAATGTATAAAAAGATAATAGCACTATTACACTATTTGAATATCTTTCTCTTCCTCTGATAGTGGCGAATGATAGTTGTATCTGTATCTGACAATAGTCAACATTACTGTGGGGTTTATTTGTATTCATTGGTATTAAAGGGGCAGTAGCACGTTTTTTGCAAATTTTATTTTTTCAAATTTCTTATTTATAATGATAGTTTATGACATTTAAATTTACTTTAGAGGGTAAAATATCTTATCACACAAACCAACTATCCATAGTGGTAATAACGGTGTTGCGTATGAAGCATTTTATTATTTCGAATGACAAAAACCATTCCCATGGCTTTACGGAACTATGTACACTCATTTTTTAACTATGACGTAGGAGAAATGGCCTTTGAATGATCACCTGTGTGGCAAGAGACTTAGAATTCACAAGGATTCAACTGTATCTAAAACAGGTAAATACATTCATATTAACCTTTAGCCTGCTGGATTGCTTTCAGGTTTTTACAGAGAGCATCACATGTGTATCCTTCATTTAAAGCTTTTCTCTCCTTGACATTTAACTTCTTTTTTTCAATTAAAATAAATAACTGAGTGTTAATTATTATTGTCATGAAAAAATATTCACTAATATAATATTTTTCAAATGTCAATAATTTTACGCCTGTCTATGAAAAAAATGAAATAATACAGTAGTCAATAATTATTTATACAGCCCAATTTTTACACCATTTTGTTCAGAATTAAAACTTATACCAAAGAAAAATTATAATGATCATATGAGTTTTTCTTCCAGAAAACAAGAGCCTGTCATAAACAATCTCCATTGTATTTATAAAATTTCGACGTAATTTGTAACAATGGATATTCGTCAATGAACAATGCATTTATTTCCGTGTATAATATTAGTAAAATAGTGCTTGAATTGTAATAAAATTTACACAAAAGGTTTACATATCTATTCATCTTTCTATGTTCCAAATATAAGCATATGGCATTACAGTTTTTACATATTTCAACGTCAAACAAGCATCGATATCGCGAAACATGACAGTCAACAAACACTCGTCGCCTCGCAATTGTTATGCATTTATTTCATATAGACGAGACTTGTTAATTTGTAATTTACATTTTAACGAGATGGGGTGAGTGTTAACTTGTAAAATCACAGATCACAAAGTCGGTCCATATCATGTTAAACACATTTCGTACTTCGAATGTGAACTCAATAATGATAAAATTTCGTCATAGGGGTAGGATATGATATGTATTTTTCAGATATGTATAAATTATAATCAAAATTCAAAATTACTCAGAGTGATTATTATCGTAAAAACAACGTTACATCCAGGGGGCTGTGTTGACTTATACAAATTTATCGGGTCAAGAACAGTTACTTTACGAACTAATGAAATAATTGTGACAACCTAATTTGTTTGGTTTTGATGGATTTTTATAAAACAGCATCTTTTTTAGTGTCAATTTGTTTAATTTTAACAATTTATAACACTCTATGGTTAGATCGACGACCATGTGTAAAAATAGATACAGGAGGCAGAGACTTTTTCCATGAGGCGACTTGAAAAAATGGCCGATATGGCACTGCTGTTGACGATACGTTAGATATATTGCTATATTTGGAAATAAGAATTGACAAACAATGCACAGATACATGTTTGTTTAGTTTGGAAAATTTGAAAAGTTGTTAGTGAAATTCTTTTTTCACAGATTTTGCAAAATGTAATCAATTGATGTTTTCTTATTTGCCAATATTTTCGCAAATTTGCCATTATTTTCTAACAAGAATATGTTCAACGTCTTAATTTTGTAATAAGCTAGGTGACGATATTCTGAACATAATGATGTAAAATTTACGACATTGCATGCACTTACTATAGAATTTCAATCAATTCAAATAGGTAGCATTATTATTATGACTTTAAACACGCACCTGCAGGCAATTTTTGATTGAAACCACGTTCAAGATTTTTAATTGTCATTTCTCAATAAAATAAACAATTTACAGAGCTATTAATTACATCACGTGAAAGCCCATTGATTTCTGATTCGGAAAATGTGAACTTGTTCATGAATTACCGAACTTCGTAACACACTTTTGCCGTATGTATGTCAAAGGGTCAAAAGTCAATGATGTATTAATACGTCAACAACAAGCCTGCAGCAGGGATCATTTTAAAGGGACTGTAGCATGTTTTTTGCAATTTTATTATTTTTAAATTTATAATGATAGTTTATGTCATTTATATTTACTTTATAGGGGAAACTATCTAATTAAACACAACATTTATCCATAGTGGTAATAATGGTGTTGCGTATAAAGCCGAAATTGCATTGCAGCCATTTTAATTTCGAATTACAAAGACGATTCCCATGGCTTTACCGAAACATTTACACTCATTTTTAACTTGGTTTTCCGAAGAGAGAAGGATGTGATGGTATTGGTGACATTATTTTTCAAATACATTTCATTGACTTATTTGAGCGAAAAACGTGCTACTGCCTCTTTAATGTAGATATTTATTTGAATGTTTATCTTCTATCTTCACATCAGGGTTTACTTTAACTGAGAATAATAATATGATGTATTTGGAATGTATATGGAAATATATAGAGATTATTACCCGAGGAAGTGTGACATATGACTTTTATGAAACGAGTGTGAATTTGTTTATTGCCGGAGCGAGAGCGACGCCTATACACAAATGTGCACGAAACTCGTCATATGACCAACTTTCGAGTGTAATAATTTCTTTAATATCCATTCTGTTCCGTTTCATTCGCGTAAGAATAGACAGGAAGTGGCCCACTTCTCTTGCGACGGCAAGCTACAGTGACGAACAATTGTTTTTTTGCCGTCACAGACGACAAACTACGGGAGGTCGTGGTGAAACAATGGTTGCTAGGCAAACGTGATATGTGCTCATATCAATAATATTAACTCGGTTATTTTCAACCATATGGATAATAAATACTCTTATTACCTGTCATTCGAATTTAAACATTTATATCTAAGGTGATGTAACAACAATGTAAAACTACCCTTTTTTATTTAACTTTCAGATGAGGAACGAAAATGGATCCATGTCATTCCCCGAATTCTAGTCTTATCCCCACCAAAATCAGGGCAACACTCTCCTATCACTGTCCATCAGTTGTTTCTTAAAAACCAAACTTTTAGCGCCTATCGATATCTAACCATTGAGTATCCGGTAGCAGCTGCTTACATTGTCACCAATCAAATATTGATCATTGATAAATCAGTGACAGGTACTTCTTATTTAGGCCTAGGCAAACTAGATAACTGTAAACTTCAATTCTTTCGCATAGACAGCTCAGAGTGTTTTCACACAGAGGAAATCTGTGTGGGAAGCAATATGGCTGTGGATGAATCAAAGGGTTTAGTATTTTTACCAACTATATGCCCATGCCATTGCATCATGGCCATGACAACAGATGGAAAATATCTAAAAGTAGTGGCAAAAACGATGTCAAAACTAGATAGCATTGCTGTGGACCAATCAAGATCTATGATTTTCGTTTCCTTTCCAAATAGAAGAGGTAAAATTAATAAAATAATTCAGTATAACTATAATGGTAACCTGGTAAAGAACATTTTTGTCACTCGCACACACATTCAACCATGGATGAGCTTTGATTCTAACACAAACTCATTGTACTTTCAACTTGAAACAGAAATTCATGAGTTCTTCCCAAGAAATTCTTCGAGAAAAATGTTTAAGGACATAAGGTATTCAGCAACATCTGTTCACATTATTGGGGATGATATTTACTTTATTCCATACAAAAATCAACTATTTCTCAGAGTACTTGCAACAAATGGGGATCAAATAAAATTTTATGTGAGAACTCAAACAAAGCAGCATGGCAAGACAGCATGTCTGGTGATGTGAATTTGTAAATATTAATAAGTTATGAAAAGAAGTTTCTCGTTTCATGTTGCTCTAATATTAAACATAAAGGTACAGCAGATTTGTTTATACATATACCATGGGCTGTGCCAGTATACAGTGATAATACTGCATGCTATGAAAATGTAATTATGTTTCCGCTTTATCAAATAAACTTTTTTTCTCTTAATTGTTTGTATACTTTGGCTAGGAGGTTTGACTGTATGTAAAAGATGTAGGAGTCTACAGCTGCATTCCCAAAGTTTGTTAACCTACATGTGTACTTAGTGAAAATATCATGTAATTTGACGTTCAATGTAACGTCAATAAAATGACATCACATGCAACGACAATTAATCAGCATGTAAATTAATCATTATCAAATGATCGTTACGTCAGGGGTTCATGTTAATGAATTTGGCAAAGTGAAATAAACAGAGAGGGGTCAAGTTTGGAAAATTAATTTTCAATTAAGGTTTTCATCTCGACTAAATGAGAATAAATTCAATTTGAACTAGCATTGACGCGTCAATACTTAGGTCTTCAAGACTTATGTTTGACCTTGAACTCCATCTCTTCTTTAATATGAGCTATCAAACATTTATTATAAACAAAGAAAAACGTTAAGCACCACCTGATATTAATGATGATATATTTCCGAGAATATTTTAAATAGTTAACCAAGGTTCATTAATGAGAAGAGTAGTGTTTGTGCGATACGTTCCAACCAGTGATGCGTGACAGTCGCCTACACGTTCGGGGCATGCAAGTGCAACATGCTACGCTCGAGGATCACAAAATGCAGTATTACCCAACTGCATTTGGTGGTAAGTAACGTTGCTTTCCATAGACATTCAAGCATATCTATTGAACATGGTACGAAGACGATTGTCAATGGATCTCAGAAATCTGCAGGAATGTCCTTTAAGAGGATAGGACGAAATCTGGGCTACCATTACACTGTTGTTAGTCGTTTAGTCCGGAAGCATGCGCAGACAGGAAGTGCAATGGACCGCCCAAGGTCTGGAAGACCTACTGTCACTACACCTCGAGAGGACTGGCACCTTCTTCGACATGTACGCCGAGAACCCTTTCTGACAAGTCCTCAGCTGAAACGTCTGTAGTTACCAAATCGAAACATCAGCACAAGAACAGAGTGCAACATAAAAATTGTTAATCTTGAAATAGCGCATACATGAGTGCAAATAAAATGTGAATAGTGTAGTTAGTTAAGCAGTTGTGATCTTTTGATATTTCATGAAATTGGCGATTTTCGAAAATTACAATCTTCTATGACTTGTCTCACGTAAACTATGACAGATACATGTTTGAAAAAAACCCATCTCTACTTCAAAATGAGCTATAAAACATAATGTTATCTACAGTGGTTTACGATCGAAAATTCTCCAAAGAAAGTACCCCTTGAAAAGCCTCATAATCACAAAATTTTACTTTGGGGGGATTTTGTTCGAATTGTGCCGAAACTAACAACTTTTATTAATATGATATGCAATGAATTGGTTAGCAGCTGGTTATTAAAACGAGATTGTGATAAATAACTTTGTCATAAGTTTATTTCAGAAAGAGTTATAGCCCTTGAAAATGAAGCCGAAAAATGAACATTAAGAAAGGAAAACATTCAAGGGCAGATCATTTTAGTTTCAGGACGAAATTCTAAATGTTTGGCTCGTTAGTTTATTAACCGTTCATTTATCTTTAAAATGAGCTATCAAACATTAGATATAGATTTTCAGAGACGTGTTCCCTCCAAAACGCAAAAGTTCACAAAACTTTCATTTTTTTCGACATAGCAAACAATATATTATTACGGCCGAAAACCGCGATAGTCTTTATCGATGGGGAATGTTGTTGCCCACATTTTGGTAAATGTTTTGTGAAGTTATCTTCCTTAGTTTTTTAGCTATTAAGTTTTGAAATATCGACTTCAAGGGGAGATACCTGAAGAAAGAAGTCGAAATTAAAAAATCGGGCTCCGTTATGATCTACATTGTATGTCCTATAAAAACTGTGCAATATGCTTTTTATACACACGTTTCTAATGTTTTAATGTGAATTTTGATTCTGAAAAATTGCATATAATAATGCTTCATTAAGAGCAAGGCCACCGTGATAAGTAATAAGTAATTTCAACGTTTATTTACTAGCTGGGTTGCGATGTTGTTCTCTTGGTACAAATAAGGTAATCTAGAAAGATAGATCAAACCACAACGTTAACTCTAACAAGCTAAAAATGATGATCCTTTTATCATTCCATTTATGTAAATGGTTCGATCCTTTAATATCCGAAACTCACTTTTCGTACTGTGTATTGTTTTTTTCAAGCTGTACTGATGAATCCACATATCAGGAATTCATTCAGTTAAATGGAGATATCTATCGACTTCCTGTTTTAATTAAATGGCACAACCATTCCGTTTTCTTACTGGGCAGTGTCATTTCAACCTGTGCTGCTCTATCCACCACGATTATGCGTGATTATGTTAATTTATGGCTTTTTTCGTTCTCTGTAGTGCAGTTGCCATCTGTGTTGATGTATTCCCACAACGATTGAGTGTGATTCAATGCAAAGGGAGTTGCAAGCATCATTCATGATGTACTTTAGAATTAGTTCACAGTCCACTTCACAGCTTGAAAAATTCACCGTATCCTTCACTTTGATGCAGATAATGCAATGGTTCCATCCATTTATTTCCGACATGAAGTTTGTGTACTTTGTACTGTTGTTTCCATCACGGCTGATGAATCCATACCACGTACAACTTTGGTGTCAGCTCATCTACTCAAGGGCAGGGCACCAGGGGATTAATCGAGTAGGTATATTTCAAAATGTATGACACAAAATATATATGCAGTATGTGAATCAAATTGTCTACAATGTAATTTATTCCTGTGACTGTAATACTTCCGCAGCACATAGGTAGGTTGGAGGTTCCCAACAGAATTCTTGATAAACGATCAGGACAGTCACAACATCGTTATGTATTTAATATATGAAGTACTTATCTAATCTTCTTGTGATTAAATGCTTATTTCTTACATATGACACAATTTATTCTTAAGATTGAACATTAACATTCTGAAAACTGTACACCTTTCTCTAGGGTCAGTTTTTCAAAGAATTGAACCATGGACGTGAAAGTGTCTTTGGGAACATATGTAGTATATATTTTGGAAAGTGAAATATATTTTATATTATATTATATATAATATTTCATTAGGGCTATATTGCTACCCATATGCACAGGTTTTGTATTCGTACAAAAGTACATGGCTATGTTATGGCAAAAGTACAAACGTTGAGTACAACAGTCAATTCAGGATCATCTTTATTGTCTACTCTGAAATTGTGTCCACAGCTGCTTGTTACAGTTGTTTGTGAAACAACACTGTTCTCTCGTCACTGTCGCCAGACCATTCTCGTTGTTAACACTTACACTCGATATGTTACTGCAACCCTGTGGAGACAAGACAAGCATAACTTAGATCGTTAATATCTAAGAACATCACAAGAACAGATAACAACTTTTTAAATGTAAAATTATACGACGTTTCGGAGTATTAGGTTCACTCTGTCATAAGATGGATTGAAAGTGTTACCAATTTGTATTTACTTACATCTTCAAAAAAATCTACAGACCACTGTTTTTATTATTATTATTTATTCACCAACAAAGTACTTTCTACCCTCATGTTTGTATTGCAAATCCTGTTCGTATACCATTCTCATGCTTTACCCCCTCATGTTTGTATTACAAATCACTGATTGATTTTCCTCACCATTGTTGCTATATACATGTATCACATACTTGATATTTCCTTACTTGTGAAGAGGTGATCATATACTCCGAAACCTCATGTAATTTCCCATTAAAGAGGTTGTTATCCAGAAAATCTTCTTGTTCTTATGTATGCCACTTTTAAATGCCATTCACAGACCTCAAATATCATGTTGACACCTGAAGTTTATCAATGCAATATATCGTTCAGATGCAGATTTTATCAATTTCGTCACTTCATCAAGCAGGGTTCTGGTTTAGTTGTTAGGTTACAAATTAGTTGAGCCAGTTGTTCAAACCTATTGTTCCATTGATCTTCTTAGCTGCATATGTAATTTTGTTTGTAGTAATGAAAAATGCAAGATAACAGAACATTGTTTAACTATAAATAATAAACAATTCATGCCAATAAAGGCTTATACTTACTGTTTTACTTATGCAGCCACCGTGGAAGTATGTTGACGGTACAGAGGGGATGTTGATACTTAAATCTAACTCTTGGACGAAACACACCTGCAGAAATATATGGTTATAAATCAATATAAATTCAGACTTTGAAATTTAAGCGATGTGCTCTCTGCTGATTGGATTAAACAAGGTCATGTGACCGGTATCCATTTTCATAAACACGAGACTAACAGCTGAAAACGATAACCTTCATACTTTGAGCTTTATACAAAATCACCTGTGGGACTACTTCATCACTGTATCATTGCACAATTATGACACTGCTATCGCATGCTCTTTACTTGATTAAACCTTTTAAAAACCTTACAAAAAGAATTCTATTTGTAATTTGATTGAAAGTTGGATGCATACAACATGTAAGAACCAAAATTAAATACTTAAGTCAAATTTCCTCTGAACTACGTTTTGCTCGTTGTGACATATAAGTGATGTCATATTTTTAGGGCGGAGCTTAGCGCCTTCTCAAGTCAAGACTAAACATTTGTTTTATCATGCATTGTACAGTTTTTGCAGAGATATTTTATTTTTAAAAGTGTATCTACTGATTGAAAAATCGCTTGAGTTTCAAAGTTTAAATTTACAAGAAATAGATTAAATAATGTGCTTGCTCACTGACTTTTGAACGGTTTGAAAAGTGCAAGATAAACTGATATAAATGCCGGAGCTTGTCGACAACACAACAAACAGATTATGAAACCTATTTCTTAAATAGACCTTTAAAGTGCAATGAAAAGTAGAAATAAACAAGTGAAATTCAATAGTACACACATCCAGACTAAAAATATAGTATTATACATATATATAAGATATATTGTATGTATCACTGTATTCTGTTTCACAGGAATCATATACTTATATAAAGATATGCGACTTTTTAAACACAACTTGTTTCGGGATTACTTAGATAAACATAAAAAAATTCCTCTGTCTACAAGTGACATCAAATTCAAATTGGCTAATATTTTTACAAAATACATGTAGTGGATCAGAAACACTAGACAATGCACCTGATCAGCTGAACATGTCTGCGTATGTCCGCAGTTCCATCCTACGCCCTCGTTTACACACTGCATGCACTGGCTGACGGCTGAAGGAATATGAAACATAACCAATAATCTGTAGTGACAATTTAATTGGAAAATGAAACAGGTTCACAAAAAATAAAGCTTTGACTCTTTGGGTAAATGATGGTTTGGAGTTTAAATCCATTATCAAGAAGAAATATATTTACGTATTACAATGGTATCATACATTACGATAAAAGTCAACCAATTATCGGGCAATAAAACATCAAACTGATTTGGAGATAAAACCAATATAATATGCATAATGATTATTTGATATAGCCTCTTACGGGTGGGTGCTGCTGTTGTAGTAGTTGTTATTGTTGTAGTAGGGGGTAGTGTTGTTGGATCTGGAAGGGATGGTTTTGGAGAAGAATATGTACTGACTTTAATAATCACAAAATGTCATAGTGGAGATAACAAAAGTTCAATACATACATGCATGTATACCATTTATATATAATCCAAGATAAAGTTAGGCTTAAGTTAAGCGTGTTCGACTTAAGATCAGTCTGGGTTTCGAATTCTTCTTATGTTAAAATGGTTCACGCATTCTCTCCCGACAGAGGTCAAATCATCCCTGATAATTTCACCTCCGTTCTTATACGAAATGGTTCATGCACAGGACAAAAAGTGGTGGAATCCGCTTGCCGGATTCTCCCGGATTCTTCCGGGTTCTTCGGGATCCGGCAATTTTTGGGGGAAACCGGAAGGATCCGGTAATCAGATTCCACCACTTTTTGTCCTGTGATGTGCAAGTGAGAATCTTGATTGGTTGCAATATAATCTCGTTGTACAATCAGAGACGCTGTTTCAAATTGGCATTTGGTCTCTCCACTGACCGTCAGGAGTTCCTACACCTGTTTGATACGTCTTGTTCCAACAACAAGTAAAACGATTTCATTGGATGAAAATAAGGACGCAATCCTTGTTTCAAAGGTTCACCAACAGTGGTGGGGTTTTATATAAAACAGTGTATTCAGAGAAACTGAATAGAGGTTACATCAGAAGAAATGACTGATTTAGTATGTCCACAGTGTTGTTGGTCTTTCTCATTACAATAATACCAGTTGAAAGCTGCGATAAACCACACATCGGCTCACTTAACATTGTTTGTTGTATATTGGTATCATTCAGGAGGTAATCTCAATAAAACATATCTTTGAATAAATCAGTCTACAAGCTGATGTAAGCAGAATAAAAGCGCGAGTATATACTCAAGAATTCTACATAATCAACGCAAGTATTATATTGTGATAAATACGATAAAGGCCTTATCTTCGATAAAGATTTGAAGACCTGACATTATGTGTTTTTGATTTGATAGTTCAATAATGGTTAAAAGGAGAATTACGTTTATAATATTCCAGGATTTGTTTGTTGCAGTTATCAGTTGAACAACATTCTCCGTTTGCCACAACAGCCAGACCACTCTCGTCCTGTACACTGAACGTGGCAATTGTGCTGCACCTCTGAAACATAACAATCACACAGGATAACTACACCAACCATTACATAATAAATACAGCATGATGCATAAGGTTAAAAGTTCAATATTTCTCGGGCAGCGGCGCATCACTATCATTTGTGCGCTTAACAAATTTTAAAAGTCATTTAAAAAGTCAATTATGAATTTTCCGCATCCTTTTTTTAAAACCCAAATCCATATTTGAGTCTGCAGAAGTGGATGTTCTTACGTTTTGCATACTTCTACCATTTCCATGACATATTTCAATTGAAAAATAAAAATGAATTCCTTCCTCATCATTATTTGTTCCAACAAAAAATAAAGATAACTATTATATTTTCAGTTGTGAAATACGGCATTTATCGGTTAAAATAAAAGCTGTATTTTCACTGAGTGAAAGAACATGTTATTCTACTGCGTGAAAGAACACTCGAATGACGTCATCGTAACAATAGGATGAGGTCATAAGAAGACCGTGATAAAACAAGGGGAGCATGGATGCTCCTTTCATTGTAATAACTATTCATATCTGGTTTATTCTAATAAATAGAACATTTGACATTTCTCGTCGAATACCAAGTATATCTCATCTCGTGAAGTAGAAAAAGTATATTTACACTCGTTGCTACGCCACTCGTGAAAATACGCTTTTCTACTTCACTCGATGAGATATACATGGTATTCGACGAGAAATGTCAAATATCCTCTATAAATACTACTGCCCTTGTCAATTTTGAAAAAAAGTGCCCGAGAAACTTTAGTCCTTCTTTGCATCCTAATAGACATGAATCCACAAGAAAGGTATACAAAAAATTATTAATAGAGATCCTGTGGTACGTTTCTGATGAAGTCTCACACATCTTCAGGATTCTATTTCAATGAGTTTACCGAAATTGTCATTGATTATACCGTTTGAATGGGTTATTAAAACTCAGGTATACCGGAAACGCACCTGCTTGCTGGAACATCCTCCATGAAAGTATTTGTCTGGTAGGGACGGTATGTTAACAGTCAAATCCAACTCTTGTACGAAACAAAGCTATAAAGAGAAGATTGATGTAAATGAGATATGCATTTCCCAGCCCTTTGAACCAAGGTCATGTTATATTTCTAAGTTGAATGATTAAGACGAAAATTGACAGACAATGATTGATCATAACATATATTTGACAGGTTATATTTCTAAGTTGAATGATTAAGACGAAAATTGACAGACAATGATTGATAATAAAAAATATATTTGACGACGTAAGGTTGGGTCTCTTTAAAGATGAAAAAAGTTGTTTGCATCATGTATTTAATAGACATATGTTATTTGGATGTGTGCGTTGAACGCTTAGTATTATGGTGAGACAAATGTACATGTGTTCGGTTGTTAACCATATTAAATGAAGAAGAGACGTAATCCTATATATCTACATACTTCGAAACGTTGTGCATGTTCAAAATGAATAGTTTGATATCCAGACATTTTTTAGCATACTGTACGTCAAGTTGGTGGATTTGATGAAGGACAACTATTATGAGGATAAACATAATAATATAAATTACATTGTTGCAATTGGGATAATGCTAACAATGGAAACGATCCAAATGGACAAGTATGATGTTCTATATTTATTATATATCCCTTTCTATTAGCAAATTGGTAAACAAATGAATTTGCATAAATTTACTGCGCATTGATACACGGACGGTTGCTTGACCAGCACGACTCACGATCTTAATAATATCTTTATGTTCTCATATGTCAGCCCAATAGAGCTGTAAGTGAAATTTACTATCATGAAATTACAAAGAACTGAAAATAAGAAACAACATTCAGACTTCCGTCCGTCGTGCTTCTTTCGAATTCGAATTTCGAAGATTTCGGCAATGCTTTCAATCCTTTATACTTTGCGCTTTTCTGCCTTGTTTGAGTTACAATTTCCCTGCTTGTGCTGTTTATATTAGGTCTAAATCCAAGCTGATACTTTAATCAACTCAAAACATACTGGCAGTATTATTAAAACATAAATGCAAGAGATTGAATTCGGAAAATACGGAAAATTCCAAAATTTAGAGAAAGTAGAACCGACGGCCGTGCAATACGGAATTCACCGTGCAATACGGAAATCGACCACGAAAACTATATTGCACCCCAGTATTACTATCTTTAGTTGACATATATATATAATAAATAACATTGTTACATTTGGGATATAGCTACCTTCAAAAGTAAAAATTATTGCCGTTGACGACTGGTGGTCGTGTGGTAAGCTTTTGGTACGGTCAGTGCTGGCGATAGTTGGAATCCCACAAGGGATTCGGCCCGAAAAATGTACGAAAATTGTACTATTGAAGGAAGTTTTATCCCAAATGTAACAATGTTATATGTCATGTATTTCTAACCATAATGTATAGTTTAGAAATTGATTGAAAATCAAACCTCGCCCTCTGCACACTGTTGTACGTGGTCGCAGTTCCATCCAATCCCCTCGTTAATACAGTGTTGACACTGGAGAGGGGATGTGTTACCTGGTGAAAACAGAAAGAATATATCAGACAAATACGTATATTTGTAGAGCATTAACTGCTAACGACATTAACTCTAGCCATTATTGCTTATCGTTGAAATGTAGGATATTCGGCTGGACAAAACCATATGTGTGTTATCAATAGCAACATAGTTTCTCTAAATACTGGGTTCAATACAACGGTGCAATAAATAGGTCTAATCTCATCGTTTTAAACTATTAGAAAAAATAGCAGAAGCATATTTTAATATCAAAATTATTAATTAATCATAAAACATTATATATTAAAATTAAATATTTGTTCCCATCGCATACTATGTTTACAGAGCTCGTATTTAAACATAAATAGGTATATATATCAACGAACTGTATATTTGTAAATAATACCAATGGTGGTGGAGACTTGTGGAGGTTGTGTTGTTAGTGCTGGGAGTGCCGGAGTTTGGAGACCTAAAGAAAGACATTTACAAGAATTAATTTCAATTTATTTTCAATATTGACAAATCGATAATTTTAAAATCAGTTCATAAAAACATTGCCTGATACAACGCTGTAAATTAATTTAGTAATCCTGATATGTATGTCTTATTTAAACCTTTAAATTTTTATAAAAAGCTAATTTAAGTAAGATGCATATTACATGTAGTTATCAGGACTGGGGGATATACATGGAGACGCAGACTTTCTTAATATACACTCTAATTAAAATAAACGATTTGCTTGTTAGTTCAATCCGCTTGTGATAAAAACTACTGAAATCTACATAATGCACCCATAAGCCAAGTTACTTACACTAGTAACTTTTGGAACCATTTCACAGTTGGTTCAGCCCCCCGTTGAGATATTATCGTATTCATATAAACTATTTTGAAAATATTAATGCCTCCCGTCGTAAAACACATTCACTAGCAACTGAACAATCAAAGTGGTTTGCTAAGCGACGCTCTAACTGACTTCTAAATCACGAGCATGTTTCATTGACTCATAAACCACGCTGTCTGTCCATTGACCACCTGTGTTTTATTGCCGTGGGTATCTTATCTTTGCTTATTAACGATTAAATCGACAGTATCTAGCAGCAGTCTTTGTATTTGACGCTGAAGAAAATGTTCTATATCCAATGGATTTACTTCATCTTTCTTATTAAACAAAAAGTTATTTATCGCTCCTTTTACCAGTAGGCGGAACTTAATGAACATGTGTACTCCAAAAGGAACCATAAATAAGGTTATAGGTCATAGATTTTACCCTGTTAATGAAATATATTTCAAGATAATTAATGTTGTCTTAGGAAAGAAATATCGTACAAAATCACAATACGTACTTCATTTTTGTAATTGGTATCATCTCTTACCTTTGTAAATCTCTAAGATCTGTTTGTTACAGTAGTTGCTGAAGCAGCATTCACCCCTGATCACTCCAGCCAATCCGTGCTCGTCATACAAACTGGTCTGGCTTACTTTACTACATGCCTTTAAAATATACATAGAAATTACAATTATAAATTCACAATATTTCATAAAGATTCCAAAATCTGACATTTATTTTGATTGTCAATGTTGAATACAAAAACAGAATATTAAATGGTTAGAAATAAGTGGTTCATGAACAATGGTTTAAGCTATCTGAGGAACTCATAGACGATCTGGTTTAGTCAATGTCTCGTAATATATTGTTTAGAGTTAAACGGGGGTCTGACTGGATATTGTCTTATTTTGAACAATTTGTAAATATAACACCTACATTTGTGCCGATTTTCATAAATGTATGTCAAAATTTTACGGAATTGAATCCAAAGTTGTCTATTTTTTTATGCTACAGCTAGTCATTAAATAGAGGATACGAAATATAACATAATATTTGATACCATGTTTTATTTAACGAGTGACGTCATATTTGCAACGATATTACACAATTAAATATTGCCTAATAAATATAACACTCTCTCGTGGGATATGCTGCATTATTATGTAAGCTTATTTTTCCAGCGATCTGAGTGGTCGAGAGGCGATCACGTGACCATCGACAGAAAAGGATATTGGAGTCCGACCAAAGCTTTGTCCTTGATCAATATTGTTTTCTCGGATCCATAAAAAACAGGTATTGACCTCATCACCAGTATATAATTGTATATTATTACTCACCCGTTAAAGATATCGCAGTTTAATAAATCTACCTTGTTATTACACTTAGTGTAATAACATCGCATGCTTTCGATTGACGTGACGTCATAATGGCAAACATATGACGTCACAATGTCAGCGCCGCGGTCGCAATGGAGTGTGTCTCATTTATCGACGAGTTTGTGGGGTTAAGTGGCAGTGAGTAATAAATAAAATACTAAACTCGTTTCCATTTAATAACATATTCATGAAACTCGTGAGATGGTATTTGTATTTAACTTGCTTTCGCTCGTTAAATACAAACCACTCACTCGTTTAATAAATATGTTATTAAACAGAACGTCGTTAAGTATTCTCTATATATCCCACGAGATAGTATTAAACCTTTTTGATTAAGATTAATGTTATGTCGACGTGGCCGCTGATATTTACCAATTATCAACACATGTGTATCATTTGATTTTGTTTTGTGGACAGAGAATATCAAAATATGATTATCAATTACTATGTGAAATGGCTTAAACCTTTTTTATATTGTTTTGTGGACAGAGAATATCAAAATATGATTATCAGTTACTATGTGAAATGGCTTAAACCTTTTTTATATTGTTTTGTGGACAGAGAATATTAACATATGATTATCAATTACTATGTGAAATGGCTTTAACTTTTTTTTAAATTTGTTTTGTCGACAGAGAATATCAAAATATGATTATCAATTAATACGTGAAATGGCTTTAACTTTTTCAAGAAGGAGTCACAGTTATGTGCCTTACCAAGTTGTTAATGCAGCCGCCATGGTAATACGTTTTCTCTATTCCTGGGATAGCATTCGCGAATTCCAACTCTTGTACAAAGCAAACCTAAAACAATAGACATAATAAATAATTTTGATCATCGCACCGTAAGTGTTATGATCAACAGGGTTGGATGAGGTCATAAACAATCTTGGATTGCTGTGTCCTGGTATTTTCGTTAAGGTCACAAGTACATGACCTCCAAATAGGAATTTGCAAAAAAAAAATCTAAATGGTAGTGTATTTAATTCGACCATTCTACTATGTTAATTCATCAGAAGAAAGTTAAACTAAACTCACTGGCAAAAGAAAAGTATACACCCAGCTGCAGGAAATTCTATAAAGTATAACGACTGAAACGTTGTTACCTAATATCTCTTGAATCCAACCAAACTAAACTTCAAACACAAAGTTTGTCATGTTGTGTCATAAATATGGCTTTAAGTTAAATATTATATGTTATACATTGTAATGTCGTTAAATAGGGGAGATAGGATAGTCAAATAGGACTCGTTTGTTTGTTTTGTGACCTTTTACAGCAACAAACTGTGTTAAAGTCCAATGGGATAAATAATTGCGACATAATCCTTTATAAAGGATGTTCGCTCCTTCCTGTTGAACTTCAAAAATGAAATATGATGAAGTAAAGATTTTTTTATTATTTTTATTTACTTCATGATGTTCAACATCACCTACATACTTTTAAAAAGCAAATGAAATAAAGAAAATGTGACTTTAGAACCTCTAAAAAGTGCTTAAACAGCATAAATTGCCTAAATTTGACTAAAAAGAGAGGTTTTCAGGTACATTTTGTGTCAAAGCTTTACAAAAGCACACTACCATATATATTTTTTCATCAATTTCGGTAGGGGAACGTGAACTTTGTAACATATCAAAAAACGAAAAAAAGTTTAATACTAGAAATGTAGTATTTTAAAGTTTTTAGCAGTTTTTTTTCATTTTCTCATAGACTCCCATGTTAAAATTGTACTTCATCCCACTATCTTACAGGCGTCATATCTCGAGAAAAACCTACACTACCCCCTATTTTTATCATATACTATATCATATAATCATATACTTTGATCTTTTAAAAAATATAAGTTAGAAAAAAGTTCTATAAATTTGAGGAGCGAACATCCTTAACATGATTACCAAACCTTGTTTACAAAAGTATTCTTAAAAAGTGATGTCAGCATCCCATGTGTGATTGTAAAAAAGGAAAAAGGAAAAAGGAAATATCAAAAGTATTGTAAAGAAACTCAAAATCAATTTTATCTGACCACAGTATTTGCTGTGGAACCGAGTTCTGGATGATAAATACCTCATCAGAGGCACACTTCTGTACATGGTCGCAGTTCCATCCAACTCCCTCGTTAAGACATCGCGTGCAATGCCCCACAGAAACAGACGTAGTCACAGCTGATAGATAGAACAGATAAGAGGTTTAGCTACGGATTACATAAAATGTCATGATTAACTTGAATCAAGTCGCCCAACACACCCACACTCTTACTCAACACAACCCAAAACTTTCACCCCCTTATTCGATTACGTCATGGAGAATGCATAAGGAAGGGCCGAGTTGGTTATTTTTAACGAACCGACTGCTCCGAATACATTCTCCATCTTAATCCATGCATGACGTCAGAAAAATGCATATGTGATTATTTTACATTTGAAAAATTTAATTTCACTTATGAGAGGCCAAATTTAATTAGTTTGCAAATTGCTGTGCTCATGCACCCTTCTTAATTGGAGTAGTGGATTCTTAAGAATAATCAACTGTTACACAATAGACTGACGTCATCAACATGGATTAAATTTGATAAACCTCGTATTTGTCAAACCAATTCACATATTCTCCAGCGAGTGTGTATATTTGAATGGTTACCTGCAGTTGTTCTTGGTTTCGTGGTTGTGGTTGTGGTTGTTGTAGTTGTAGTTGTTGACATCGTCGTTGGATCTATTAAATAAGTTCATACATCTAGTGCATAGCATGATACCATTTATCCCCTGCACAAAGTTCAAAGCGTTTGCATAATAATATAAGTTTTGCACAGAGTTATTTGATATATTTTTAAGTCAGAACGAATAAAATGTATCTTAAAGTAAATAAAATCAATCCATGTTTTGGAATTTGACAATTTAGCATTAACATTGAAAATCCAGAAAGGTTTTATCCATGAATCATGATTGATTGCACTAAACAGTAGTCTTACAATCAGCGCGTTTCAAGTTGAGTATTTGATCTGTTCAAGTAGCCGTTGAAATCATTCCCCTGTGCAATGCGCACATATTTCTTACTGTGAGTTACCCCTGTGGACGAAGAATACGTGGAATGCTGATTTTAACAATTATAATTTTAGGTCTAAATACTGAATAGTGAATGGGAGGATTTCGTTTACAACAGTCCAATATTTAATAATTGTAGGGATCACCGTTTTTAAAATAAATATTTGCAGTCCTGACAACATGGTGTTTTTTAATAATTCATAATTTGATAATATTTAAAAAGAGAATTACGTTTATAATATTCCAATATGTATTTGTTACAGTGTTCAGCATTTTAAAAATAAAGATTCGCAGACGTTTGTGAATAATTATTAGTTTTTTTATAGGAGAATTACGTTTATAATATTCCAGGATTTGTTTGTTGCAGTTATCAGTTGAACAACATTCTCCGTTTGCCACTGCAGCCAGACCGCTCTCGTCCTGTACACTGAACGTGGCAATTGTGCTGCACCTCTGAAACATAACAATCACACAAGACAATTACACCAACCATTACATAATACGTACAGCATGACGCATAATAGTCATGAGTCCATTAAGAGAATACACAAACTTCTCAATAGAGAGCATGTGATACGTTTCTGGTGGTGTACCTAGCATCAAAGTAGCATTTTCTTAAATTGTCATTGATTGAACCCTGTGTGTTGGTAAGTTTTTAAATATCAGATATACTGGAAACGCACCTGTTTGCTAGAGCATCCTTCATGGACATAACATAACACACATGACAATATCTAATTGTCAATTATTATGCAAGAAGTGTTTTTCAGATCAATCAGTTTGTTACATGATCCATAAAATAACTACTTTGCAGTATATCTGAAGTAAAATTCACAAACCTTCTGAAAGTTTCCACACATGATATTGACCAATGATGAATTATAATGTGACTGAATTTCATTAGAATGTAAAACTGCCATAGACTGGAATGCAAATTATGCAACGTAACAAAACAAAATCAAATACCCTATAACACGCACGTGGTTTTAAATCTGTTTTTTTTTAAAAATACGATACATAACATATGACTGCATTACAAAGTTCTAATGAAGATTGCACACAGATATGGAAATAGAATTATGTGTGAAAGTGAAACTGAAAATTCCAAAGTGTAAAGCAAGGAAGTAGCAAAAAGTCATTCTGTACCTAAACGCAGTATTTTACAACTGATTTATACACACACCTGTTTGCTGGAACACCCTGCATGAAAGTATTTGTCTGGTAGGGACGGTATGTTAACAGTCAGATCCAACTCTTGTACGAAACAGAGCTAAAAAGAGAATGTATAGATAGATGTCTTCATGTATGTGAAAAGCGACACAATATATAAGTTTCCCTGATGAACACTATGTTGTGAAACCAAAATGAACATATATGAAATTTAATCTTCGGTATGTAATTAATTAAGAATGTAAAATGGTTACACTATAATATATATGGTTACAATAAGTTTCATAACTCGATGTAGTAAGATATTCTTTGAGAAACAAACTCAACATTTCTTCCGACATGTGGGTTCAGTATCGCAGTTTTTCCATTTTCTGGGTCAAGTCACATGTAAATATTGAAGACAGTGACTGAATACTGCATCCGTATTCCGGACTCACCTCCCCCTCTGCACACTGTTGTACATGGTCGCAGTTCCATCCAACCCCCTCGTTAATACACTGCTGACACTGGAGAGCTGTGTGCACGGAAAGTATCTCGTTAATGCTAAAGCATATCAACTCATATTCAGATACACGTATGTATATTAACAGAACATAGTCCAACATACTTGTAGTCTGTCCACATTGCCATCAACCACTGGATTTCGATTTGAAAATAAACTATTCTGCCTGTCTGTCTGCGTATCTGTCTGTGTGTAAGACAGTGTTGGTACATTAACGTCAATCCCTCTAATTTATGCCAAACAACATAACCCTAGTATTACCTGCAGGGGTTTTGATTGTGGTAGGATCAGATGTAGCGTCTATGGTTGTACCTCCTGCATTTGTAGAGGCTAGTGGAAAGGGTTTTAAAGTAAAATATTGTCAAGCTCATACAGAATACAGTTTTATTATGACACATACTGGACAAAAATAATTAGTGATATATTGACATTTTTAGAAATTATAAATACTGATAAATACGTATTACTTGACATAATAATGAAATATCAATCATAAAACATTAAATTATTTTGTCCACTATATGTTTCTTTTACATTGGTTTCCATCATGTTAATAATTGTGAAGTGAATAACCTATTACAAAGGGATATATAAGTAATTGTATAGGAGAATATAAAGGTAATTCTACTATTTTTTTAAGACGAGCACCAGAATCAAATTTGATTATATACAGCAAAATTACAACCATGTACCTGAATTTAATTGATTATATCAAAACCATTTATTGTATTATTTTTTATTTTAAAATATGATAAATAATAATGATATGATAAACAGGCCGAAAGTCAAAATACTTATCATAAGATTTTACTACTATAAAATCCAAGAAATAAAAATGGTATTTCATATGAGAACCTTTGTTTGTAAAGATGGATGCGTTGTTACAGTTCGTCTCAAAGCAGCAGGTTCCTTGTGCGACTTCCCCTAGCCTGTGTTCATTGCTGAAACTCTCCAGGTTGACCAGATCGCAGCGCTGAAGCACAGTGGAATTCAAAGTTCATTATTGAGTTTACCAACATTTTAGAAAAGGAATGCATTTGTATTGCTGCCTCCATAAACCTTCCAACAAATTGTCACTTAACTATTTCTTGATTTCATTGCATATTAACGATAGTTAGTATTGATTACTACACTGCTTCTAGTATATATGATATTTAGGAATACTTCACTTTCATTTAAGTTTGTTACCCGCATCATTTAAGAAATAGAAGACTCGTTGTTGGTCTTTATCGTAGAACATACCATAGCAGAGAGCCCTTCGTGCTTAATGCTTCCTGCTATGTTTTATTCAACGATAAAGCACGCCAACTCGTCTTCTATTTCTTAAATGATGTGGGTAACAAACTTAAATGAAAGTGAATAGTTTCATCAGAGCGTGATCATTACTGTTGCAATTGACGAAACCCTACAACAAATTTTTACTTAACTATTTCTTGACTTCATTGCATAATAAACTATAGTTAAGTATTGATTATTACACTGCTTCTAGTATATATGATATTATGGAACACTTCACTTTCAGTGTGATGAATGGCCGTTTGAAACATTAGCATAATAAGTAATTTTTTCACAAGCCATTTAGAGATACTGGTTTTCTTTATACAAAATTAGATTTGTAAAGATTAACGACCATTTAGAGAATGAGCTCACTGGATCAGTCTTATTAATTAATAATCCTACACAGCGTAACAATATCTGCGTGTAGATAACGTTTATAGTATAAACTGCAAGGGTCGTCCTTACTAAAACAAATTCAAATACATTTACTTCAGGTGAAACGGCGTTTCAAAGCACAGAAAGTCACTTAAACAAAAAAACTTAAATAAACCACAAATAAACAAAATAAACAAGTAAAAATAAACATTTAAATTCTTCTGTCCGATAAAGTCAATTTCAAATGTTGTTACTAATAATTAGTACTCACAATTTCATTCATCCGGATATGGTACTTTTAATGTTTGTTCAAACAGACTTAGTGTGCTGGCGTCGTTATTTCAACATAAATTGTGACCAGAATGACAATTATGGTTAAAAAATATGATATGTTGAAATTTAATTAACAAAGATGTTGGACTAATTTTCCTCTTTGGAGTTTAATTTATTGACGCATCGTCACTGCGAGACGTCATAAAGCAGAACAAACAATCTACACTCTCATATTTTTCTTTGTAACGGTATATCAAAAACAACACGAGATTTTCAAGAAGATGTCAAAAACTTAATTTTGTTCAGTTGATGTAGCCCTGTTTCAGTCGTTTGTATTACCCCTCGGTTAAAATGTCATGTTTGTTTGGTCGTGTTTCTTTTGCAAGTTAGTTTCGATACTCCGCTATACTGCTTATGATGTCAAATATATATCGAAAATACGAAAGTAAAATAACTGAAATAATAAAGTTGATTAATTGGACACTTACGGACTCGTCTGTACATCCGCCGTGGTAATACGGAACATTACCAAATCCTGTCGTGATCAGCTCTTGTGCAAAACATACCTACATAAATACATTAATATACGTTAACTAAGTAAATCAATTCAAAGTAAATCGTTACATTTCTAATCGCGGACAAATTATCGAATATTGGTCTCCTCCATTTAATAGTCATTGTGTCACACTTTTTAACTGCCAGTGTTTGTGTATGTATAAACTGTATTGACGGCGAATGAGTATTTGTTACTTTAAAAGTCCATTATTTTCACATTTATAGGTTGGTGTCTTTGATTATTATTCTTGCAATTGAACGTATCATTTGTACCATATCAAACCTGTGTTTCCTCTCGATATGTTGGCTATTTATCATATCTTTAGCACTAATGGGGGTATGTAATAAATACCATGTTTTTCAAATTCTTAAATCTTTTGGTATGACACTAGAACTCGTTGGATACGAAATCACGAACACTAAACGTACTTACATACAATACTTTTATTTATCAAATTTGATTAAATTGAGATCACAAACGCTTTCGCTCCTAGGATACGAAGTCGCCGATAAAATGATATTACACGAAATGACGTTAAGTATCTTCGATGTTTTACCTGTCCAGGTGTGCAGGTCTGTGTATAGGTACACTGCCAATAGAACCCTCTCAGTCTACATTGGTGACACTCGGCAATTCCTGGAGCATAATATCAGCAAGGGTAAATATAATGAAATATACTTAACAATACTTAACTTTTATATTCAATATCAAGTATTGTATATATCATGACATGAACTTTTAAATTCTTGAATATTGCTACATGATTACACTATCCAAATCATGTTGTTTCTCTTTAATCTTTTTAATTTTTAAATAAGACTGTACATAACATTGTTACATAAATTGTCTGGTGTAGGAATGTCATTAGGTTCTGCCAGTTTCTATTTTCAATCTTAAAATTGATATTTCATATCCATTTTTACAGCAGTGTTACGTTGCCTATTTGTTTAATTTAATAGTTTCTACTCAAAGATATGATGCTGAATACAGCAATGTAAATGGTATATTTATACAGAGGTTTTATGACAATTCTTATTTTCATTTGTATCCAAGTGTCCAAAGAAAGAAACTTCTCTTTAGTAAGGATTTAAGAAAAAAAAATTTTTTTTTAAATATCCGATTGTTCATTGAAAAGCCAACCAGCTGCACGCGTACCGTGTATTTGAAAAGACGTGAATGTATTGAAAACCAACCTGTATGCGATGTGACGGGTTTCAGAGCTGCAAAATAACAATAGTGTTTGACTTGGTCACTCATTTTTAGTATACTGATGTTCAAAAGAAACCCCCAGCTGCTTATTCCCATGCACTTTTAAACATCCTTTTCGACCCCACCTTTCTTCGAAACTTCCTTTATTGATCATCTGTTATCTGGCTTGATCACATCTTTGTATGATCGAATACAAAATACATGAAATATTATAATCCTTTAATTCGAAAAACTATATTAGAGTTTGTGTTTCAGTTACAAGCCTTCAAATGGAATGGAAAGTTGAACGTCAGTATATCTCTTTTACGACAGGTTATATCATAGTCAATTGTAATGTGTGATCATTTTCAAAACACCCAATAATAACACTGTTTAACATGATGTTTGATGGTTTTGCCATCTCTTTGTTTTTAAAAAATACGATAGTTGATAGTTGTAGGTAATGAAGGCATTTCTTATGAATAGTGCTTAACATAGGGTTAACATTCTTTCAAATTCTATATTGTTTTGGTCATTTATGACCATTCATGATTATAAACATAAACGGATCCAATATTTTCCTCATATGTAAGTCTTTGAATACCTATGTGCTTGCAATAGTCGATATTACAGTTGTCGCCATGGCAACAAGTTTCGCATAGAGTTCCGTTATCAGTGGACGCACGTGACCCCTGAACAGATCTTTGCTGAGCGCTGGTACATAGACTGTCCTTTGCAACATAAGTCAACACAATTAATTCATAAAAGATGTAGGTGTATAACGGAAACAGTGTCAAATGTTTGCTTACAGACACTGGCCATTAAACATATGAAGGCATTAACAAATCTTATATTTTATCAAGTATTAGAAGGCAAATGGATAGTGCGTTTGGTAGAACGCTGGTTTTCATAATCAAGCATGCCGATTATGTAAAATACCTTACTATTTAATGCAGTAGATGTTAAGATGATTTTAAATCGATAATAACCTATAACTTTTACTTACATCCTGTGCAATGCATCCAGCATTTACTCGTTTCCCATTTCCCGTTTGGGTTATGTTGATATAGCAATTCTGTCAACATAATCGTCTATCATACTATTTTTATTCATATTTATTCATTTTATTTATTTTAACGAAATATTTTGTTTGCGATAAAATATTTTTTTCATAGTACTTTGACTCTTCTTATTTCACTTCTACTGACACAGATGCATGTAACTCATTAAGTTGCTTTAATTCAAATCAATGAATATCTTCTCATCGCAAAATAAAGTGATTCTTATTATCAATTATGATGAATACATTATCGCTTTTGTTCACACAATCAATATATTGAAGTTGATGAAAATTGCGAACCATTGCCGAAAATATCTCAACAGATAAATTAAATCACAATCATCGGATAGCAAAGCAAAGGAAAACTCATACAGAATTCTCCCAAATACACACCTCATCAGCTCCACAAATCTCATCATAGCAATCATCCCAGGTTCCAGCGTTCTCGCAGTGTCCACAGGCGGTTCCTAAGGTTCAGAACATTGCACAATTTTGGAATAGTGGCATGACAACGCTAATTCCAATTCCGAGAAGTACATGTTCTTGTTAGATTGACAGGGTCTCTACAATCGTGTTCGTGGCCATGAAACAATCACTTTCACCCTCGGCAACTAGGTTAACATTCACGCTCTTGGGTGTCAGCCTTTGAGGTGTACTATATCTGTTCATTAAATGTATGATATATCTCAGAAGGTAAACTTATGATAATAGAAACCAAGCGTCTTACAACAACTACAAAAAAAACACTTCTAGTATAAGTATGATATCAATGAATGTTTAGAGTCACCCTCAGTCAATGATGATTTATACTCATGTTTTAATATAATATATAACTTGATAGTTATATATATATATATATATATATGTGTATATATATATATATATATATATATATATATATATATATATATATATATATATATATATATATATATATATATCATAGATCCCTGCGTTCCCCCTCCCTTTCAAAATTCCTTACATGTTTTAAAGAGTTTAAGATAGCACACTTACTCCGACCCAGTTGTCCCGTAGACAGGTGCAGACCATAGATAAAAACACCTGAAAGAGAGTAACATGAATTTCCAAGTTAGGGGAACATTTTACAAATAAATATTGCAATAAAAAAAGAAATTCGTGAATCAAAAGATCGAGTTTCTGATTTATCTTAACAATTTCTAAAAATCGTGTAAATAAAGTTGTTAAGTTCTTGAAACTCACAGATAATTAAGGTGTAATGTCCTAACATGGTGAAACCTCGAGTCTTCGACAACAGGATAGGCGTGAAACGGGATAGACACGATTGAGAGATAAGCACTAGATACGTTCTAAAATTAGACAGGTCAAAGTACCAGGAGTGCTGGTAGACCTCATATAGATACGTTTAGTTTTAAAACCCAGTTTCACACAACAGGTGATCTATACTGTGGACTACTTGTTGTCCATTCATTAGAATTTTTAATATGTTTGTCGTTGTAGGATTTTTGTAATTCGATACTTTAGACGTCGGTGTCACATAGATTACGAACCATTACCAAGAACATATCGAAACGAAATATTATCAGAGAATAGAAAAATGATTTAAAACCATTGTATGACAACTGTGTCAAAATGTAGCTCTAAACGGGAACATTTAGTGATTTGAAGTGGGGAATTGGATGCATCGTGAGTTCACAATCTGCAGAATGTGATAATTCCTAGAGTTCACGGAACATGTTGAACAGGGGTTCCTTTCACAAAGCAACCATTACTAAATATAAGGTTAACCTTAATTCACATTCTTAACAATACACTAAGGTTAGTTACATCGCCTTAGTGCCCTGTGGAAGTTATATAGCCACAGGGACGCCAAGTAGAAAATGGACTGCAAAATAATAACTGTTTCAACTGTGTGGCCTACAATAAATGGATGTTCTCGATCTATGTCATCTGCAAACTCAATTGGACCACTTCGCTTGTCAGTTCAGGATATAACGTATCTGAGGTTTCAGAAAGTATCATAGGATCCTTGAAATTCGATTTATCACCCAAAACTGTGTTCCACAGGAGATATCGCTTGTGTGAGATCAAGCGATATCTTTTTGGCAGTAGATTTTGCACAATGCCCTGTCGCCGTCAGCTACATGACATCACAATGCTTTTACATCATCGAGTAATGACGTCACAATGCTATGACGTCATAAACATGATGACGTCACAATGCTATCACCACACCGCACTGGAAGTAAAATGGCAGAGATGTGCTGAGATATGTACACTATCTTCAATTAAACGTAATTAGAATGATTTTGGATGATAAAAAGAATCTCACCCTCGTGTCTTCTGATATCAAATATATCAACACTCGTTGATTAAAGTAAAAAATATCCTCGGCCAGCCTCGGATATTTGTAACTTTTATCATCTCGTGTTGATATATTTGATATCAGAAGACACTTGGGTGAGATTCTCTATATAACGTATTTGGACGTTAACGAAATGTTCGAAATGTTTCCCAACCTGAAGTAATTGAAATTCAATCTACTTAAATTGATGAACTAATATGATTCTGTGCATGCTTTACTTAAGCGTGGATACATATGTACGTGCTAGATTTGTGCAATAAAATACAAGGGATTAATGAATGACACACTATTTCCCCTTAAAACAGAGATGTGAAAAAAATTCATAAAAACTATGGTAAATATGTAACACTTCTTTTAATCGATTTGTTCCGTTGAAGTAACTATCTCAAACACGTCGATGGTATATCATGTATTGCCTTATAAATGTGTACCAGGTTCACTCCCTAATTATTTCCCTGTCCAAGCGTTGTTCCCTCCAAACAGATCATTAGATGACAGGTGAAACAAATGTCATAAACCGGTAATAGACTTTGAAGATTGAGTAAGATGCGTATTTATTTGAAATCAATCAAATGGTTGGAAAATTGATGTGACAAGAAGTTTAATTGTAAAAGACTCAGATTGGCATATTGTTCGGTTTGTTATTTGCCTTGCCTCTACCATTATAAATTTGTTCAATGGCCTAGTCTACGAGATACGTATGCTAAATCGTATGTAGGGGATATTAAAGGTACATCCATTGTGTTGTTGGGGGTCACATATTGCAAACGCTATAAAGGATGTTACTTTATCGAGAAGTACCGACTGTTACCGAAAACTACCATTTTGATGATAGTAGACTTAGCATATTGGTGATATGATGGTTAAAGTAGTGATTTCTGATCGAAAACCGGACAATGCACAGCGTTTGGCGCGCGCCAATGAGTCAAACGTAATTTTGGAATCTTATTTATAACAGACAAATTGACAAATTTGAGTTGATAATGTTTAATAGGTCACATAACTACTGTGCATGTAAATGGGACGTGAACTTTCGCTTTCTGCAAATACATAACTATGCTACTCAATTTGAATTGGAAACTAGTAAGTATGATATATTTGGCGATTGGGGATAAATATGCAAGCTGGGTATATCTATTTGTATTGTAGACAGAACATGTGGTGAGTTGGAACGTATTAAAGCCAAATACAATTTTATGAAACACAATGGATGTACCTTTAAGCAAGTATACACACTTTTCGTGGTAAATATCTATAAGAATGGAACGGCACGGTATGCATGACTCGCTCGAGGCTTGATAAAGTGAGAGTTTGAAGAGTAATTCGTAGTCCCGCAATGATATATCAATTGTTCGATTAATGGTATCTTATTAGGCAGGGAGATGCATTCAAAATGTGACATTGTTTCAATCAGTAGTAAAAATGGGTAACTGGTGGCGGGTGAATTTGGAAGGACCTTCTAGCGTCATAAACAATGTACAGTAACATGGGTAAGACGAGAGGAATGATGTGTGGAAGAAAAATATGAATATCTAATATCTATAATTATTGGTAGTAGTAGCATTATCAGTAGTGTTATCACTAGTAGTATTAGTAGTAGTAGTAGTAGTAGTAGTAGTAGTAGTAGTAGTAGTAGTAGTAGTAGTAGTAGTAGTAGTAGAAGTAGTAGCAGTACATTTATTTGAAAGATTTGGTATAGATTTAAATATTCTAATCACTAGTCTTTTGTATCATATATATGGTAAATTCCTTTCATGACTGGAAAATAGCATAACAAATATGCGACTTTATTCTTATAACTTATATATTCAATATTCAATATATAAAATATTCGGATATTCATGTATTTAAACAAACTGCCAATTGCACCGTTTAATTAAGAGGTTTGGCAAGACAATGATTTGCATTTGAATAACACAGAGCAATAATTCACTCTCTTAGAAATCGTGTCAACTGGTTGCAAGTTTTACAAAGAAAATGCCTCTTAAGTCACAGTCGTTTAATTCAAGGATCACTGCAATTGTCCAAGCCAGCAGAGAGTAAATGATTTCATCTGTACATTGTGTAGGAAGAGACTATGAGTCACCATAACTATCTGTGGATTCTGATTATAACTGACACTGGTGTTATTTGTACAACTTTCAATCACTGGTCAGTGGGTCTCTCTCTCTATGTTTACTCGTGTCAGGCATTCAGCTATAGAATCCGATTAGCTTCTTCGCTTTCAAAGGCATGTTCTTTCACTTTACCCATAGTCATCATGGAGAGACATCATACCTTTTTGTCCATATTTACAACCTATGGGAAATATCTTCAAAGTTTGAGTCTGTCCCATATGAAAGAGTTGCACATGTTCCAATAATAGTTTGCATAAGACGTGTTCTAGTCAAATATTTGCAAAAATCCCTTTCCTGACATTGTTCTGAATGGCGATATACTTTACATCGGGAGTCGAGGATTCTAGCGTTTGGGCATACATCAACCGTATTTGCCGGATCCTTCCGGATTCTCCCAAATAGTGGCGAATCGGGCAGAATCTGGAAGGATCCGGCAAGCGGATTCCACCACTTTTTGTCCTGTGAAGTATTATTGATTGCGAGCTATGCCTAACAGGTGTACGAGAATTGTCGACTCCTTCAGTTCGAATAAAACAGTACATCGTATTAGCATGTATTTTATAATGATAATAACAACACAGTGTACATTACGGGACACATCTTTATAACAGCCTAAATATTCATTAATCTAACCACTGTCTGTAAACGATTATCAGTGAGCTCATTGATGTTTTGGTAGAATCTGTCTTTACTTTGACTGACATATTCATTTAGAAAAAAATAACTATTTTGTATGCCAGATTTACAAAAGTATGTATTCAAGTCAGAACCTCCAGTCTAATACCATCGCCATCCATGTATGTACAGAGTGAATTACTTGTTAACAATGATTGATCGTGATAATCTACTCGCATTTTGTGTTTTCTTCGATAATGTGTTCAAACTAAAAACACAAAATAAAGCATTATTACTTTAACGATTGTTGTCAGTTGCACAGTTATTTCTTGTATATTTTACATGATGTATTGTTGACCTCATGTCCATTTATAGGGAAATACTTTTAGAGGATTTTTGGCTTTTCTTGTCTAATACCATGTTTATCTCATCGAGGGAGATAGAAAGGTTATATTTTCACGAGTGGCGCAAATCGTTTCATATTCACCGAAAAAGACTTGCATTTACGTTAAGTCGGCTCCAGAATGAGCCTGTCGCCTCAGCAACAATGTGACGTAATGAACGTGTCATGACGTCGGAGCATTGTTTTATGACGTCAGGTCATTGTTACATCAGTCACTAGTGACTGATAACACGTTCCATTGTTATTTTCACTAGTGACTGATAACACGGTATAGTTTCATCGATAGATCCCGGTATTTCACCTGCAATCATATAATACAATTGTTGATTGTAGCCTTGTGTTCCAACGGGAACGAAGAAGTTTAAGCAAGTAGGTAAGTAAGAAAGTAAATGATTATTGATTGATATCAACCTTTCCCCAAAAAGTAAATGTTTCATGAAATAAGATCTCTAATATTTACACAATGCACAAACTGACTGATTTAGGAATGCATATAAATATACGTTTAGTCAGTGTTGCTGGGTTGTTTAAAAATTGCTACCTCATTAATGCAAATGGGAACATGATTTGTTCGTCCTAAAAACCTTAAGTTCGAATCAATAACTATTACACTAAAAAAAAGTAATAACTACCGGTTTGTGGTTCCGTTATGCCTCGTTAACTTTCAATTTGCTTCTTCGTCTTCCGTTTTCACTGGAAGAGAATGAAAATCAATGTTCTTAGGACCGGTGTGTTTTGGGAGAGGCAGGCTTGTTTAACCAAACAATCCATGCATCAACTATTTTAAGATATCAATCAACTCAGTATGTCAGTCTCATCAGTAACGGGGAGTCCATGTTTTTTGTGTAGTGAGGTTGTATTATATCTGATGAACTTCGCTGAAAGAAAATAAAAAAGGAAAGCTAGTTGTCCTAAGATATCATTGACTTCCAGTAAAACTGAAAACATATTCATATTCTTATGAAAACTAGAAGTAAATTAAAAAATGCATGATCAGATATGCGTGACATTTAATGTGGTTCTAAAAATGTACCATATTACAAAAGTTGCTGGTTTAGGTTATAGAAGGTATTATTCATACTCGACTTCCTTATCCACCTCCAAACGCTTAATACATCATAAACATATATACATCAAATATATATATATATATGTATATATATATATATATATATGGTTTTGACTGGATCAATCTTCTTTAATACAATACGATGAGCTCATTTCGACTAGTATATCGGTCTTTTCAAGTATATATATATATATATTCATTCTCCCTGAAGATGAAATGAAACCGGTAGGAACATTTTAATTTTGTAATAACTTGAAGCTGCCATACACCTGGACATTGGACTGTTTGTGCATATATATATATATATATATATATATATATATATATATATATATATATATATATATATATATATATATATATATATATATGTTGCGCAATGAAAATCAAGGAACGGTCTCACACATGTGCAGTAGCAATATTATGGCTCTATCTCACGTATGTGCTCGTTATATGACATATTAAATGCTATAAAAGCAAAGTTGTCTTCCTATCTACTATTTAAGTTTCGAAACTTCGTTTGACTTAATGGCTGCAGCAAGGCAAGGTCCATTGTCCGGTTTTCGATCATGACCACGACTTTGAATGGTTGTATTATCGTTATTCTTAACTGATTGACCTTACACTGGTTAATTTCGGTTAAAATTGACAATTCTCAATAAGATAACAAAAAATAAAACGTTGGACATATACGTGACATCACCAACACGATTATGTCCTTTTCAGTTTGTAATGTGAAGGTAACGTTAAAGTGTTTGACGCTAAAATTATTATTTCTTCAACGAAAGAAACATACTTTTTTTGTGATTGCTATTTGTATATCCAAATTCTTTGGAAATTACTTTAACTATAGTGTGATTAGAACAGTAAGATTTTCTGGATAACAACTTCTTTAATGTGAAAATACACGACGTTTCGGAGTACATACTCACTCCTTCATCAGGTGGAATGTAAGGAAATAACAAAATATGATACATTTATATAGCAAACAAAACAATGGTGAGGAAACTCAATCAGGGAGATTAAAATGCATGAGAATGGTATATAATGGGGATTTGTAAAACAAACATGAGATGGGTAAAGCATGAGAATGGTATATAATGAGGACTTGCAATATAAACATGAGGGGAGTAAGTACTTGAGTGGTGGATAAACAATAGTTTATAGTATAGTGTGATTGTTGCACGCATGTAGTGTAATCGTAACTGAGGAAAGTCAAGTCAAACAGCATACATGTATCATTGAAAAATAAAAATGCAGTGAACACCCTCGATTAATAACCACACGACACGATCCTTAACACCCAATGTCAAAAGTTATCAACATTATGATGAAGCAGTGTCAAGAAGATGATTTAATGTTGTACCAATAGCACTGAAATTGATTTTTTTCAGAATTATCAGAGAGCCACGATGGCACATGTTCTCAGCCTACACAATTCAGAATGAAATTATTTACGCTCTGCATAACACCATTTCCCTGAATTGAGCTAATGTTGAGTTAAGAGACATCGTCGTGCTAAATCATGCAACCAGCTGACAAGAGTACCTTTACAACTTATGAATTATTGTCGGTGCTATCTAAAGTCCAAGTGGTTTTCTATGTCAGACATTTCAATTACAACTTGGTGATGACATTCTAACAGATACACGGTTTTCCTACCAATCGTTTTCACTGGTAACTTTCCCTTGCACATTTATATTTAATCGAGGTTTTCCTGTTAAAGTAGTCCTAATATTCAATTATAATTATAAGTTTACTAATTTACTATTTTACTATCCACATTTCGTTTGAACAATAATGTTATATATGTATTAAAAGTATAACTATAACAACGTTTTAAGAAACATACGTTAAACTTGGGATAAAAAATCTCGTCAAGAACAGTTTAGTTGAAAATTAAATATTGAGAATTATCAGCATTTCTTATGGTACATCATTCGTCCTATCAATCCATTTTAGATGCATTGAAAAACTCATATTTTAAGCTTACCCTAATATGTGCTGACACTTTTCACTCCAAAACTGTGAACCTTTCTGTTGAGAAAAGTGTATTCATGGCTTTGAGTTTGTATCTAATTAATTTTCCAAGTACTGTAATCATGTTAAAGGTACATCCATTGTGTTGTTGGGGGTTACATATTCCAAACGTTATAAATGGTGTTACTTAATCGAGAAGTACCGACTGTTACCGAAAACTACCATTTTGATGATAGTCGACATAGTATATTGACGATAAGAAGGTAAAAGTAGTGATTTAAGAACGGAAACGGACAATGCATCGCGGTTGACGCGCGCCAATGAGTCAAACGTTATTTTGGAATCTTATTTATAACAGACAAAATTACAAATTTGAGTTGATCATGTTTAATAGGTCATATAACTACTGTGCATGTGAATGGGATATGCAGTTTCGCTTTCTACACATGCTACTGATGTTACTCAATTTTAGTTGGAAACTAGTAATTATGACATATTTGGCGATTGGGGATGAATATGCAAACTGAGTTAATGCATTTGCACTGTAAACATCACATATGGTGATTCGGAACGTATTTTAGCCAAATACAATTTTATGAAACACAATGGATTCATCTTTAAAGTAAAGAAAGATTAGCATTTATGTTAGATCATATACAATAGTTATATAGCCACCAGGTCACATTTAGGGTTAACCTTAACTCCCATTCTAATATTATATTATTATTATATTAGGTTAGTTACATCGTCTTAATGCCTTGTGGAAGCCACTGGGACGCCACGTAGAAAATGGAGTATAGAATAATAACTGCTCCAAATCAACTGTTAAATGAATGAGTTTTCTCTCTCTATGTCATCTGCAAACTAGATTAGACTACTTTGCCTGTCAGGTCGGGATATAACGTATCTGAAAATAAAGGTTACTTGTTGATACAATGGGCTTCAGAAAGTATAAGGGGATCCTTGAAATTTGAAATTGGAGGCAAAATGGCCACAATTGGTGAACGACTATGAAAAGATTTTGCTTCTACATATTTTGATGTCTGCATATTTTATAAACCTTAAAATTACAGAAATACACGACGACGATCTAAAATCTATCATTTTATATTGGCGTATGCCAGAATATATTCCCCTGCAAAACATAATATATTGGACAGATGTAAATGGGCAATTCGTAGTTGAGAATCAATTTTATTTATAAGGTTTATAGTATAACACACATGTGTCTTTGCTTATTTAATTAAAGTACAAAGATTTCCTCCAATGGTGAAATTTCAGATTGATTGTATTTACAATATTCACAAGTTCAAATGACTAAAAGAATATGAAGTCAGAAATGTCATCAGCATTGTCCTATCGAAAAGTTTGATATATATGTTATTAAGTAATAGAAAACACCTATAACTCACCACTCGTGAGGATCGTGTCATGATTTGTTTCATGATTTATAATGACATTGTTTCCAAAGTCATAAGCTGTTTAATACGTAAATAAGTTCATCTCTTACTATGTGTACATCGACCATGAGCCGTCGTAACTATCTCTGGATTCTAAGAATAGATTGTGCTTGTGCTATTTGTACAACTTAAAATCACTTCCTGGAACTGCTGTTACCGTTTGACATTCAGAGTCAAGGATTAACCGTTTGGCTATCAATCAAGAGATGTTATTGATTAATATATCTGCATTGATAGATCTATGAGCGATGTTATTCCATGTCAGCCCCTTCAGTTACAATTAACCATCACATCGTCTGAACATGAAATAACAATCGATATTATTCTGTGTCTCCGTATAATATAACGCTTAAATCATGGTAAATTACAAATTAAATGGGCACTTGATCGCCGCTGACAATGACACATTGGACTCACATTTATTTATCAATATAATGGGGTTGTTTCATATTGTATATGCTCTTTGTTCATGTAGTTTCCTCGGAAGATAAAGAAAAGGAAATTTACAAAATCTTTTTTAAAGATATTTAAAGAAGTAGGAATCTGTTAAACCGAAACTAACCTGGTGCTTCTATTCTAAAGTGACAGTTGTTTTGCAAATTCATCACAACTAGTTTGTGTGTACATTCTATATTGCTGATTGTTATTATTTTGATTCTCTGAAATGCACCTTTGTCAATCTATATGTTCACAAATACTCCCTTTAAATTTCGAAAAGAAAGCGTTTATGTTACTAATAAAGTACCACCATATCAGAAGTTGAAGTAATGAAGGAAAAGCAAATATGATATATGAATAAGTAACATGTTTATTACAATGAATTCGACGTAGATGTAGCGGTGTAGATACTAATACCAGTCATATAATATATTCGTTATCCTTCAAAGTATCCTCAGATGATAGAAACATTAGATGATTTGGACGACTTGATTCCACTCATAATGTGACAGCAATCTCTATCCAAAAGAGTCAATGTCTCGATTTTGTCTGTCATCCTGGAGGCACTTCCGTGTAATTAGCTGACAATAATGGGATCTCATCCTCAGACATGACTTAACTCTATGATTGGTTTAGGAAGTAACTACATTAAAGTAGGAGGTGTTGTGCAATACTGTAAAATGTGTTCATTGAAGCTTTGGGCGGTCGGTATTAGGTTTATTTCATCTCAATGAACATGTGACATATTTCTAGATAACTTGTTCTAGAATCCCTGTAAATTAATCAATGTATATTGTAACATCACGTGGATGATGCTGTGAAATAAATACATTTGTTTACTCCCTCATATTTATTGTGAATGATAAAGTTTATCGTTATCCACATAAAATAACTTTATTGCTGGGAGGCTTTGATGAGCATTCTGAAAGTTGATAAAGAACAATGAAGGTATGTTTAAATAAATACATCTTCTTTCTTTCGTGAAGATTTGTATATCGATAACCCTTGATTTCCTTATTATATGTTTGTCCATCAAAGAAGTTACATCTACTAACCAATGACTTATCTTACAAAACCAAAACCTTTAACCTTTCCGGTTCACAGTAACTATAAAAAAAAACTAAATAATTAATTTGTGATTGATGAGTTGCTTCTCTCATGAAGTAAGGTTATATATAGAAGAGAGTGAGCATCGGATTGGATCTTTGAAGGGCATTTAGATGTGGTATACATAAGAACAGGAAGATTTTCTGGATATCAATTTCGGATGGTTTTGACTGGCTCAATCTTCTTTGATACACTACGATGAGCTCATTTCAACCGGTGTATTGGTCTCGTCAAGTATGTTATATGGTATGGTATGTTATTGTATGGTATGGTATGTTATGGTATGGTATATAGTATATAGTATGGTATATGAAAAAATAATGGATTTAGAAGTAGAAATCATCCATTTTAATGGCGAGCGCTTTCAGCTACAAAGCCTCTTCAGGCCATACATAACGGGTAATACGTTGTCAGGCAACGTGGTTGTGTATATTATAATGTCATTACATTATTACATCACCATCTAAGGTAAAGACATGGGCACATCAAGTTAATTTTAGAGTTTAACTTGGGTGAAAACATTTTGATAAATCTGCTTTCTTTTGTGTCTAAAAGCTTGTTATTATCAAAATTTAATTTATACATTGGGAAGACAGAAAAATCCCCGTTTCCATATTCAGCTAAATGTTTACTTAATGGAAAAGTACGGTTCCATAAGTAAAATTTATAAGGAGGATGCTTTTCAATTTAGAGGCTTACGATGTTGAGATATGTATGAAATAATTCATATGAGCTGATGTGTGACTCGTGATACAATCAATCTTCTCATCTTGTAGTTTTCTGATATCTGAGTGCAATGTGATCAATATCAACACATTAAGTTTCCCAGACGTTTTCAATTACCGAAGAACCTGTGTTAGAAATAGCAGGAGATAATACCTCAGACCGATTTACACTGCCTATAGCCTGCTTACAGCTGGTACTATTAGCGTTTCAGTCCGTTTTATATGCATACAACAACTATGTTTAAATGCTTAGCAACATATTGTTTTTTAATAATAACGTATTCGTATTACCAATGGATATTCTAGTGATGAATTATCAAGTCAACTTTTGTAGATTTTTATGAAGCGGTTCATCTTTACTTTCTAAGAATATGTCACTCACAAGATGTGACGGAAACAATTATTTTTAAAATGATCATTCCCTTTGCAACATAATGCAATTATCGTCATTGGATCGTAACTTCCATAACAGAAGAACATCGAACATGAGACTTGCTATCAGTCAAAATGTCTTCCAGCCAAATATGAAAAAAAAAAGATCCAAAAAATGAACACCCTGAGGCAATGTTGGATGGAACCAATTAAACAGTCTGGTGATCCATCTCTTTATTTGCTTCCAGTTCATTTTCAAAGGATGTTTCCGATGTGCAGGATTCCCTCCATAATTGGCTCCTAACAAGGTATCTCAGACATCTCTTTTCTCGGCGATACAGAAGCAAGTGCTGTCATTACAACACAGTTGGTAAGATAAAGTGTTCTCGTTAGACTTAGACAAACAAGATATTTGTTTGAACCTCATCAAAAACCTCATTACAAACCAGGACAAAAAACGCATTGAAAAGAAACCATCCAGGCGTTAGTGATTTCAGATAACAAAGACAAAAACTTTCATGTTCCTTATGTCCTCGCAAATTAAAATCAGGATCTCTATTTCTCACTACTAATGATACAATTATTTCAGGTAAATATACCGAGAAGCTAATGTCCCAATGTTGAAGGCTTGTGTTCATAATGTCAATTGGTCCCACTGGAAAACTGTTTAATGTACAATTTAGTCATGCATATTGTGTTTTCATCTACCTGAGTTCTTTGAAAATGTATATAAGGGAATATTTCAAAAATTAATTTAGAAAATAATGTTACAATGTAAAATTTGTTCAAAACCAAAAGTACCATTCAGACATAATACACTCTACAAAACGGGAAATACAACAAACATGGCTGAACTATTAGTTTCTTGCAACGTTATAATGAAGAAACTTTTTGTGTGTAAATACTGTTAGGTATGCCTTGACAAAGGAACATGTTGATCAAATGCACCAGAAAACATTACATTTGCAAAACCAAACCAGAAACGATTAAAATTGCAAGGAGTTTTCACATTAGAAACTCAAACACTATAGAGCATGTTATTTATATGTGTGAGCCATCAGTCATATATATATATATATCTGAAATAGGTTGTGTTCAAGTGTACACTTAGTATATATTCAAATGGTAATTAACAGAATAACTAATGCTGATTTCCTCCAACATTTTTCAACTCTATCCTCAGAAAATTCTTTATAACAATGACTATGACGTCACATTTCTATGCATTTGCAACAATACATCGACTGTGACGTCACTGCTCTCTTGATTTTAACACTGTGTCCATCCCTATTACCGAAGTAAGAGTTCAAAGCCGTCCCTGTTGCGTCACAAATCAGTCCCATTAATTATGTGTTTCACATGTTTGCTTCAATAATAGTTAGCATTTACACATGTGTTCTAATGATACTTTTAAAAACACCACTTTCCTGACACTGATTCATTTTAATGTTTATAACATATATCATTTTTGCAAAACTCAAATTGTATTATTGATTACTAGCTGTACATTGGGGTTGTCGGTTTCTTCAATTAAACAGTTATTTTTTGCATTTTCTCATCAAAGATAACCATCAATGTCATCAATGGCTAATAGAATATATCATATATTTCATATCAAACCATTACAAGATCGTTAAAATATGTTAAACTTACTTTAGACTGTGGAAAACTTTAATAATTGAGTTCTCTCATCATCAAGCATTTAGAATGTCGTTCATTTAGCTTAAACAGTATTTATTAACAAGTACTTGTACATACAAGAATGGCATGGTATGGTGATAATGCCAGATTGATGTTTTGAATAATCTTGTTCATGGCTGTCATAAACTGAATTTGGTTTGTGATGTTATGGTTCGTCATGTTCCCTTAATAGATATAGAAAGAACATACTCACAGCACACAATATATATGTATGAAAAAGTAACAACTTCATCAAGCTTTTCTGGGATGTCAATGAGAGGTTGGGATATTTTATTTTATATTGCTGTATGAATATTATTTTTCTTTTGATGAAACTAGTATTCATGGTTATATTTAGTTGAAGATATTTCATGTGTAGACTTACCGATAATATAGTATCTTTAAGTGTTCTGGTATGTTCGATTGAAAGTTTTAGATCAACGAATTCTCAAAACAGACCACTTGATATTTACCATATATGATTGCTGTTTTAATTTCCAGAATGTAGACTCTATCTTGACTTTAAATTACAGATGTATTTTAACAAATGAATTGTTTTTCCTTTAAATTTATGAATTTGAATTGATATTAAAAAGTCTTCAAGAATTAAATGTTTCAATGATTCAGTTACATGATATCTATATTATTTACAAAAGGTACATACATGTACTTAATAAGTTTGTTAAACACCTCAGCTGCATATATCCAGTGTTATCCAGGGTTTTAAATTGTTTCCAGGAACACATTGATGCAAATGGGAACATGAATTGTTCATCCTAAACACCTCAAGTTAAAATCGATAACTATGACATACAAAAAACTATAAAAACTACCGCCTGATGATTTCCTTTACGCTGTATTAACTTTTAGTTAGCTTCTTGTTCTTTCATTTTCATTGAATGGGGTTGAAAATCAATGTCCTAATTATTGGTGTGATCTGGCAGAGCTAGACTAGTTTAACAAAACCATCCATGTATCAATTTTTTTTTTTAAAGATACAAGTGCATTCAATATAAGTCTTTGTTTCCCGTATATTCTGGCGCTAGTGAAACGATTTTTTTTTATATTTAAATTTAAAAATGGGTGAACAATTTCTTGTAAGAATTTTTTACAAACAAGTTACATTTAGAATGTTGATGTTTCTACCACTTAGATTAGGAAATGCAGTTATCCTAGACTACTATTGCTCCATTAAAATTAAAAGCATAACCATAGTTTGTACTATATGCTATATTCTATGAGTATGTATAATTTAATCTGATTATTAAATGCGAATGAAATATTGAAGTGTTAAAGTATATGTTTTATGTCTCGACAGAATCAGGTATTTTTAGTGATTACTATTTGTATATCTTCACTCATGGAAAATTGCTATTAATGCATTGTGATTGTTGTCTAGATATGTGTCATGTGGGCAGGGAAATGGTTAACTTATGAGTTATCGTATCAGTATTTTAGTATTGACACTGGAGTTGTTACTAAAACTTATTCGAGCACTGATGAAGTAAGGTAACTGAGGACGTTGTGAAATATATATGCTATAACAACCCTTGATTAATAGCATAGCGCCCTAATCCTTGACTCCGAATGTCAGGAAGTATGAAGCAGTATCAAGAAAGTGATTTAATGTTGCACCAATAGCACTAGCATTGATTTTTCTCAGATTCATCAGCTAGGTACGATGGCCCGTGTTCTCTGCCTACACAATTCACAATGAAATTATTTACGCACTGCATGTTTATAACGCAACACCACTTGCCTGAATGAAGCAAATTTTGAGTTAAGAGACATTATCCTGCTAAATCATGCAACCAGCTGACAGGAGTGTCTTTACAATTGATGAATTATTGTTGGTGCTATCTAAAGACCAAGTGTGTTTCTATGTCAGACATTTCAATTACAACATGATGATGACATTCTAACAGATACACGGTTTCTCGTCTGCACTGGTAAACTTCATTTGCAAATCTATATCTAATGGAATTTTACCACTTATAAAAGGCAAATACACATTATTTATCAAATAGGCATCGACGTTTCGACTTTACTAACATAATACAGAACTGTCAATGTCTTTAGATTCACTATTCATACTAGCAATTTCAAAGATATATGATTCATTGCGAAAAAGCTCTGCTATCAATTAACCAATCACACTTCGGATTAGACAAGTATGTTAATTAGTCATATTTTCACTTGCCCATCCTTAAGATTGATCTTAGGGCTAAGATTGTTACATGTAGATAGAAAAGCATCCTGATAGACTAGCTATTCATTATCGGGTGTTTTCTCTAACAGGCTTAGTTGTGTAGATTGCGGAAGATACACACAGAGTACTATTGCTTTCTACACCAGAGTTAACAGTTGATTTAATACATTTTCCTTTAAATACTCTAAATTCAGTATTCAGTTTTCAGACACTAACAAGTAAATAAACTAAAAATAACGATATGTGATCAAAGATTATTCTTTCCTTTCTTCTCTCTCTTTTCATTGGATCTCATGGATCTCTATAACTTTATTAATTATAGTGACAAAACTATAGCAATTTGGGAATCGTTGGAACAATTTGACTCACACCATGGCACAAGAAACTGGATTAAGCACACTTGCTTTTGTCAATGCCAGTATTAATGTTTGCTATCTCTCAGCTAATGTGATCCACACATCAGCAGAACAGTTGCAAACAGGTGTTTTAATGCCACAAGAGAAACGCATCTTTTACACTTATTAACATGCAATGTTCGTGTCATTAGGGTCTTATGACTAAAACAATCTCTTTAAAACATTCATTATGCTGTTCTGGGGTTCAGAGACTTAAATATGATCCATGAGTTCTGAAATTGAGTACAAAATTCAAGTGACCAAAATTGTTGAACAACGATTAAATGATTATGCGTCTACATTTTCTAAGGTTTGATACTTCAAAACCCTTAAAATTATTACACAATTACATGAGAACAATCTAAAATATAATACTTTATATTTTGTATATTTCTAGATAAGATATATATAGATAAGAATATTTTCACTTGAATGAATAATGTTATGTAGAAATGTAAATATTAATTATTATTTGAGAATTCGTTTTGATATAAGATTTATAATGACATACTTGTGTGTTGGCTTATTTAATCATTGTTAACAACATACAGATTGTTTCCAGTTGTACATTGCCAATTACATGTACATTTACTTGGGACATTTTATCATATTCACTTGTTCAAACGACTAATAGGAAAAGAATATATAGGACATAATGTCATCAATATTGTCTTATTTAAAAGTCTGCCCTTTTTCTCTTTTGATAGCGCACAACAATAACTTAACACATTTATCATCAGAACGCAGTGCACGAATAAGTTCATCTCTGAATTGTGTGAACATCGACCATGAGCCATCGTAACTATCTGTGGATTCTAAGTATAGATGGTGCTTGTGCTTTTTGGACAACATTAAATCAATTCCTGACAGCTTCATCCTAATGCTGATAACGTTTGACATTCAGAGTCAAGGATTAGAACGTTTGGCTATCAATCAAGAGGTGTTATTGATTAATATCTCTGAATTGATAGTATCTATGAGAGATGTTATTCCATGTCAGACCCTTCAGTTACAATTAACCATCAAATAGTCTGAACATGAAATAACAATCAATATTGGTCTGAAGTATCTTAGTTACAAGGGTATAACATAACACATAAATAATCAAGAATTACACTTGGTCACTGCTGGCAATGACAGATTGAAATTACCTTTATTTATGAATATAGTTATTGCATTTGTTCTTTGTTCATGTAGTCTCTTCGGAAGGTAAAGAATAGGAAATACGAAATTAATTTTTAATATATTAAAAGAAATCCGTCTGAATCTCATGTTTTTGTCCCCTTCTCTGTACATTGGAATCGACATTTCACTCCGAGACTGGTAAAAACGAATACAAGCAGCTGTTTCCATTCTAAAATGCGGCTTTTTGCAAATTCATTGCTACTTCAGGTTTAAAGAATGCCGATCCTTTATTTACCTGATAACTTAAGTTTCACAATTTGGAGACATGTTCATCAAAGATTTTGATTTCATTGTTTTATTAAATAATGGAACTAGAGTCGATTATTTACATGAACATTCATATCATATACAATAAAATAAACATTGATGGACCTTAATTTCCTCACATTGAACACAAATACCAACTGGGACCATCATCCAACAACTGCAATCACAATTCAATAAATGGAGACGTTGGAGTTAATAAATGAGCTTGTAATTAATTATATGCTAATTAGCTTTCAATCTATATCTCCCTCTTTGAAAGAACTCAATACCACTTTCTTCTTTTGTACAAAAAATCTTGTTGCCATTCCACAAAACACTTACGAATGACGGTAGCATGACAACTAATTGTCCCCTTTCTTACAAGATTTGTCTACAGTTGATTGAATCTACGACTGTTTTGTTGAACGGTGTTCAGTAGAAATTTGACAATGATGAACGTTTTCTTCAATTGAGAGATTACCCTCCTAACTCTCCTAAATAGATGATTAATGTTGCTCAGAATTTATTTACACATGCAATCTATTTTTGGTTGTTATTATTTTAATTCTCTTACATGTACCTTTGTCAATGTATATGTTTTCAAAGATTCTCTTATTTCTCGACTAAAAGCGTTAATTTTACCTATAAAAAAACTACCATTTCAGAAGTTGAAGAGATGAGCCAAAACCATGTTGTATGAATAATTAACTTGTTTCTCGATATAAATTCGACATTGCAGTGTAGTGTAAGATCTTGGTTTTTACCAGATGATAGAAGTTTCAGAGGAATCGGAAGACTTGATTCCACTCCTAATGTGACAGCAATCTCTATCCATAAGAGTCAATGTCTCGATTCCTTCTGTCATCCTGAAGGCACTTCCGTGTTATTAGCTGACAATAATGGGATCCTCATCCTCAGACATGACTTAACTCTATGATAGGTTTAGGAAGTAACTACTTTAAAGTAGGAGGTGTTGTGCAATACTGTAAAATGTGTTCATTGAAGCTTTGGGCGGTCGGTATTAGGTTTATTTCCTCTCACTGAACATCGGACACATTTGTCAAAAAAACTTTTTTTCTAAAATCCCTTACAAATTAATGTCTATAGTCACATTATGTTGACAATTTCTTTGAAATGAATACATCATTTTACTTCCTCATATTTATTAAGAATGATAACGGCAATTGTTTTATTCCAAGGAGGCTGTGATGAGCATTCTAAAAGTTGATAAAAAAACGATGAAGGTATTTTTTAAGAAATCCATCTTTTTAAAAAAATTTAAAGATTTATGAATCGATAACACTTGATTTCTTTATTATATTTTTGTCAATCAAAGAAGTTATATTTATTGACCAAGGTGATTTGTAAGCAATCCAAACATTTAACCTTACACATTCTCACAGTAGCACATACATGAATATGTAATTGAAAACAATGCCTAAATAACTAAAAATGTTTTAGCCCATATGATATATTAAATAACTAATACATAATGCCGACAAGAAATGTTATATCTTTTCCCAGATAAATAGAGAATCTCACCCATGTGTCTTCTGATAACAAATATATCAACAAGTTGATGAAAGTTACAAATATCCGAGGCTTGCCGAGGATATTTTTACTTTTATCAACGAGTGTTGATATATTTGATATCAGAAGACACGAGGGTGAGATTCTATTTATCATCCAAAATCATTCTTATTACGTTTAAGTGAAAATAGTGTACATCTCTGAGCACATCTCTGCCATTTTACTTCCAGTGCAGTGAGGTCATAGCATTGTGACGTCAACATGTTTAGGACGTCATAGCATTGTGACGTCATTACTCGATGATGTAAAAGCATTGTGATGTCATGTAGTTGACGGTGACAGGGCATTGTGCAAAATCTACTGCCAAAAAGATATCTCCTAGGAGATATCGCTTGATCTCACACAAGCGATATCTCCTGTGGAACACAGTTTTGGATGATAAAATATAGACGACACAATGTCCATTTAATGAATCCTTGTATCAACAAGTTCTTATGAACATCTAGTGTTCTCGACTCATAGAAAATCCCAAGTTACCATAAAAATAATAATAATAATAAGTCCATGTGTGTAGCGCTCTAAATCCAATCACCAAGTGGTTGCTCATGGCACTGTGATATATACATATTTACAAAAGGAGTTCATTCAGAGATTGTAGTGCTTATTGAACAGGAGAGTTTTAAAGTTGGACTGAAAGGAAGCTATGGAAGGGGATTCTTTGAGGGAAGAATTATACTTTTGTCCATCAAAGAAGTTATATCTATCAATCAAGTTCTTATTTTACAAAATCCAAACCTTAAACCTTTACTGTTCTCACAGTGACTGTAAAAATAATGGATTGTTACTCCTTATCCGTACCTGATGAGTCATAATTTGTCTTCACATCTCTTTACCTCTTTAGCTGAGGAATGGCAGTTATCATAGACTACCATTGCTACAATCAAACTTAAAAGCATTTTCATATTCATACTGTACTATATGCCGTATACTATGAGTATATTGAATTTTATCTAAATGTTAAATGTGAAGGTAACATTGAAGTGTTTAAGTATAAATATTATGTCTCAAAGGAAAGAAACAAAGTTTTTTAAGCGATAACTATTTGTATATCTTCACTCATGGAAAATTGCTATTAATGCATTTTGATTGTTGTCTAGGTATAGACTATTTGTCACGTGCACAGGTAAAAAGTTTTTAAGTTGGACTGAAAGGAAGCTATGGAAGGGGATTCTTTGAGGGAGAGTTAATCTTTTGTCCATCAAATAAGTTACATCTATCAACCAAGGTCTTATTTTTCAAAATCCAAACCTTAAACCTTTACCGTTCTCACAGTAACTGTAAAAATAATAGATTGTTACTCCTTATCCATACCAGATGAGTCACATTTTTTTCACATCTCTTTACCTTTCCAATCATTTCTGTTATTCACCACTGAACGAAGAGGGTTTACTTTACCCATCACTTCCTTCTTGAGTTACTTACAAAGGATTTGTTTCTTTTTCCAAATAATAAGTTCAGCAATAACAAGTTGACTCTGTGAATCTAATCAACTAGACGTTTTGAAAATATGCTTGCAGTTTGATTCCAATGGGTTCATAAAATCTAATCCTTAATTGGGGCTGTGTGTGTTCTGTGTGTCTTTTTATTACAATCAATTTTATTATTATGATCAAAGTTCAAGTTCACAGCTCATGTTAAAAGCATTTTGCTTCATATGACAGTACATCTACAGTTCTTCTCTCTTCTCTTAATCTTCAGTTAAAGCATGTGCATGCACGTGCGAGTCTAACTCAAGATTAATTTGCAAGAATTCCTACTCTAAGCTGATTAACGGTAAAGGACTTCTTATCACAGAAAACTGGATAAACAATTACCACTCGTAATTTATTTGTTCACTTAATTTTCCATGTTCATCGTAACTGCACGAAAAACATCTGAATTTGTTGATATTATTTTAATCACAATTGTCCAATCTACGTATATCCTTTATTCAATCATTTTTTATAAGTTTTTCAATGTAGAGCTTTAGCATATTAAGATATATATATATCTAAAATAACTCATATGAGCTGGATTCTTGATACATCGAAGAAGTCGTCTCATCTTGTAGTTTTCTGATATCTGGGTGCAATGTGATCAATATCAACCAATTAAGTTTCCCAGACGTTTTCAATTACCAGAAAATCTCTGTTAAAATAGCAGGGGATCATACCTCAGACCCATTTACGCTGACTATATAGCCCGTTTACAGTAACATTTGTGTTTCAATCCCATTTACATGCATACAACTATATTTAAATGATTAGCAACATGCCGTTTCTTGATAATGACAGTCCTATTGCTGATTGGGATAACTGTGAGGAATTATTTAGTTAAATGCTTTCGTTTTTAAAGAAGTAATTCATTTTTATTTTAAGGACAACATCTCAAGATGTGATTGTATACAATTACTTTTAAAATGATCAAGGTCTTTGAAACAAAATGTAGTTCTCTACATTGGATCGATCGACACTTCTTCCGTAACAGAAGAACACAAGACAAGATTTCGGTAAAATGTCTTCTAGCCAAATATGAAGAAGAAAAGCTCAAACAATGAACACCTTGAGGCATTGTTGGATGGAACCAATTAAACAGTCTGGTGATCCGTCTCTTTATTTGCTTCCAGTTCATTTTCAAAGGCTGTTTCCGATGTGAATGATTTCCTCTATAATTGGCTCCTAAAAAGGTATCTCAGACAACATCTCTTTTCTCGGCGATACAGAAGCAAGTCATTACAACACAGTTGGTAAGATAAAGTCTTGTTAGACTGAGACAAACAAGATATTTGTTTGAACTTCATCAAACACCCTATTACAGACCGGGAGAAGAAACGCATTCGAGTCAATGAAAAGAAATCACCCAAGCTGTAAGGTTTTAAGATAACAAAGACAAGAACTTTACGTTCCTTATGTCCTCACAAATTAAAATCAGGATCTCTATTTCTCATTTCTAGTGATACAATTACTTCAGGTAAATATACCCGGAAGCTAATGGTGATATGTTGAAAGCTTTTGTTCATAATGGTAATTTGTCCCAAAAAGAACTCTGTTAAAACTGCAACTTAGTCATGCATATCAGAAACAATGAACATTGCAAGGAGTTTTCACTTTAGAAAATCAAACAATAAAAAGCATGTTATTTATACGTGTGAGCAATTAGTCAAAGATATATTTGTACTAGCAAGGTTAAGTGTACACTTAGTATACATGCAAATAGTAAAAAGACAAGTGAAGTTTCATCTTTATCCTCAGTTATCCTTTATTACTTTATTACAGTGATAATGACGTCACGGTTCTGTGCAGTTGCAACAATACACTGATTGTGACGTCATTGCTCTCTTGATTTAAACACTGTGTCCATCACTATTAGCGACGCCATTTCGAAATCATGCCTGTGACGTCACTAGTCAGTCCCATTAAGTGTGTGTTCACATGTTTGCTCTAATAATAGTTAGCATTTACACACGTGTTCTAGTTATGCTTTGACACACATCCCTTTTTGACACTGACTCATGTTGATAACATATATTATTTGCTCATAAATCAAAATGATGTTTTGAATAATCTTATTCATGCATGTCATCAAGTGAATTTGGTTTGTGATGCCATGGTTCGTAATGTTCCCCTGATATAGAAAAAGCATACTCACAGCACAAAATACATATGTACAAATACGTAAGTAACAACTTCATCAAGCTGTTTTTATGTCAATGAGATATCTTATTTTATATTGATGCATGTATATAATCTTCTTTTGAAAAAAAACTGATATTCGTGTATATATTTAGTGGATGGTATGTCATGTGTAGAATAACAAATAGTATTGTATCGTAGAGTGTTCTTTTAGCCTGTATATACTTCTGAAAGTGTTAGATCAACGAATTCTCAAAACAGACCACTTGATATTTAACATAGATGACTGCTCTTTTAATTACAAGAAAGTGAATCTGACTTGACTTGAACTTACAGAGGTATTTAAACAAATAAATTGTTTTGCCGTCAAAATTATGAATTGAAGTATGTTCAACTTTCTTCAAGAAATAAATGTTTCAATGATTCGGTTACAGAAGATCTAAATTATTAACAAAAGACATGTACATGTACTTAAAGGCGACCTCAGCTGCATATATCCAATGTTATCAAGGGTTTTAAATTGTTTCTAGGAACACATTGATGCAAATGGGAACATGAATTGTTCATCCTAAAAACCTCAAATTAAAATCAATAACTATTTCACATAAAGATATAAAAACTACCGCCTGGTAATTTCCTTTACGCTTTATTAACTTTTAGTTAGTTTCCTTTTTCTTCCGTTTTCATTGAATGGGGATGAAAATCAATGTGCCAATTATTGATGTGGTCTGGGAGAGCTACGCTAGTTTAACAAAACCATCCATGTATCAATGTTTTTAAGATACAAATGAACTCAATATGTCAATCCATCAGTGATGGGGAGTTTGTGTTTCTTGTATTTTCTGGTGTCTGTGAGTGATCTTAGCTGAGAATATATAAGTGAAACAATTTTTAAAAAATGACTTAAGTTAATCCTAGAGTACAATTACTACCATCAATATCAAAAGCATATTCATATTCATATTCATATTTTAAACTAGATACTATGTTCTATGAGTATGTTTAATTTTATCTTAATGTTAATGTCAAGGTAACATTGAAGTGTTTAAGTATAAATTATGTCGAAAAAGAAAGAAACACAGTTTTTTTAGCGATAATATAAGTCTTTGTTTCCTGTATATTCTGGCGTTAGTGAAACATTTTTGTTTTAAATAATTAAATTTAAAGCTGAGTGAACAATTTCTTGTAAGCAATTTTGATGTTTCTACGACTTAGATAAGGAATTTCAGTTATCCTAGACTACTATTGGTACAATCAAAATGAAAAGCATGTTCATAGTTTGTACTATATGCTATATTCTATGAGTATGTTTAATTTTATCTGATGGTTAAATGTGAATGTAACATTGAAGTGTTTAAGTATATGAATTATTTCTCAATAGAGATTACTTTTTGTTTATCCTCACTCATGGGATATCACTATTTCTATATTGTGATTGTTGTTTAGATATATACGATGTATAATGTGTGCAGGTAAATGGTTAACTTATGAGTTATCGTATCGTGTTTTACCTTTGACGCTGGTGTTTTTATACTAATACTGATTCGAGCACTGATGAAGTAAGATAAAAATATGACTGAGGACGTTGTGAAATATATATGCAATAACAACCCTTGATTAATACCCAAGCGCCCTAATCCTTGACTCCGAATGTCAGGAAGTCTGGAGCAGTAGCAAGAAAGTGATTTAATGTTGCACCAATAGCACTAGCATTGATTTTTCTCAGATTCATCAGCTAGGTACGATGGCCCGTGTTCTCTGCCTACACAATTCACAATGAAATTATTTACGCACTGCCTGTTTATAACGCAACACCACTTGCCTGAATGAAGCAAATTTTGAGTTAAGAGACATTATCCTGCTAAATCATGCAACCAGCTGACAGGAGTGTCTTTACAATTTATGAATTATTGTTGGTGCTATCTAAAGACCAAGTGGTTTTCTATGTCAGACATTTCAATTACAACATGATGATGACATTCTAACAGATACATGATTTCTCGTCTGCACTGGTAAACTTCATTTGCAAATCTATATCTAATGGAAGTATACCACTTATGAAAGGCAAATACACACTATTTATCAAACAGGCATCGACATTTCGACTTTACTAACATAATATAGAACTGTCGATCTCTTCATACTAGCAATTTAAAAGTTATACGATTTATTGCGAAAAAGCTCTTCTATCAATTAACCAATCACACTTCGGATTAGACAAGTATGTGAATTAGTCATATTTAACTTTCCCATCCCTAAGATTGATCTTAGGGCTTTGATTGGTACATGTAAGTAGAAAAGCATCTTAGCTATTAATTATCGGGTGTTTTCTCTAACAGGCTTAGTTGTGTAGATTGCAGAAGATACACACAGAGTACTATTGCTTTCTACACCAGAGTTAACAGTTGATTTAATACATTGTTTTTAAATACTCTAGCTTCAGTATTCAGTTTTCAGACACTAACAAGTAAATAAACTGAAAATTATGATATGCGATCAAAGATTATTCTTTTCCTTTCTTCTCTCTCTTTTCATTAGATCTCATAGATCTCTATAACTTTATTAATCATAGTGACTAAAATATAGCAGTTTGGGAATCGTTGGAACAATTTGACTCACACCGTGGCACAATAAACTGGATTAAGCACACTCGCTTTTATCAATGCCAGTATTAATGTTTGCTATCTCTCAGCTAATGTGATCCACACATTAGCAGAACAGTTGCAAACAGGTGGTTTAATGCCACAAGAGAAACGCATCTTTTACACTAATTAACATGATATGTTTGTGTCATTCGGGTCTTATGACAAAAACAATCTCTTTGAAACATTCATTATGCTGTTCTGGGGTTCAGAGACTTAAATATGATCCATGAGTTCTGAAATTGAGTACAAAATTCAAATGACCAAAATTGTTGAACGACGATTAAATGATTTTACGTCTACGTTTACGTCTTCTATGGTTGGATACTTCAAAAACCTTAAAATTTGTACACAATTACATGAGAACAATCTAAAATATAATACTTTATATTTTGTATATATCTAAATAAGATATATATAGATAAGAATATTTTCACTTGAATGAATAATGTTATGTAGAAATGTAAATATTAATTATTATTTGAGAATTCGTTTTGATTTAAGATTTATAATGACATACTTGTGTGTTGGCTTGTTTATGCACCAAAAATTTATCTCTGAATTGTGTGAACATCTGACAGAATGTCATCAGTATTGTCTTATCAAAAAGTCTGCCCTTTTTCTCTTTTGATAGCTTACAAAAATAACTTAACACATTTAAAGACCCTCTCTTCAGAGGGTTGTATGATTTACAATGGCAAGCATAACATGTGTGATTCAGAAATGTGTGCATATCATCAGAACACAGTGCACCAATAATTTCATCTCTCAATTGTGTGAACATCGACCATGAGCAATCGTAACTATATGTGGATTGTAAGAATAGATGGTGCTTGTGCTATTTGTACAACATTAAATCACTTCCCTGACCGCTTCATCCTAATGCTGATAACGTTTGACATTCAGAGTCAAGGATTAGAACATTTGGCAATCAATCAAGAGGTGTTATTGATTAACATCTCTGAATTGATAGATCTATGAGCGATGTTATTCCATGTCAGTCCCTTCAGTTACAATTAACGATCAAATAGTCTGAACATGAGATAACAATCAATATTAGTCTGAATTATCTTAGTTACAAGGGTATAACATAACACATAAATAATCGTGAATTACACTTGGTCACTGCCAACAATGACAGATTGAAATTACCTTTATTTATGAATATAGTGTATTGCATTTGTTCTTTGTTCATATAGTTTCTTCGGTAGGTAAAGAATAGGAAATACGAAATTAAGTTTTAATATATTAACAGAAATCCTCCTGAATCTCATGTTGTTGTCCCCTTCTCTGTACATTGGAATCGACATTTCACTTCAAGACTAGTAAAAACGAATACAAGCAGCTGTTTCCATTCTAAAGTGCGGCTTTTTACAAATTCATTGCTACTTCAGGTTTAAAGAATCCTTTATTTTACCTCATAACTTAAGTTTCACAATTTGGAGACATGTTCATTAAGGATTTTGATTTTATTGTTTTATTAAATAATGGAACTAGAGTCGACTATTTACATGAACATTCATATTATATACAATAGAATAAAATTTTAAGGACCTTTCCTCACATTGAACACAAATACCAACTGGTACCATCATCCAACAACTGCAATCACAATTCAATAAATGGAGACCTTGGAGTGAGCTTGTAATTCATTCTATGCTAATTAGCTTTCAATCTGTATCTCCCTCTTGAAAGACCTCAATACCACTGTCTTCTTTTGTATAATAGATCTTGTTGCCCTTCTGAAAACACTTACGAATGATGGTAGCATGACAACTAATTGTCCCCTTTGTTACAAGAATTGTCTACAGTTGATTGTTACTCTACGACTGTTTTGTTGAACGGGATTCAGAAGAAATTTGACAATGATGAACGTTTTCTTTAATTTAGAGATTACCCTCAACTCTCCTAAATAGACGTCAATGTTGCTCAGAATTTATTTACACGTGCAATCTATTTTTGGTACCTTGTCAATGTATATGTTTTCAAAAATCCTCTTAATTTTCGACTAAAAGTGTTAATTTTACCTGCAAATACTACCATTTCAGAAGTTGAAGAGATGTGCTATGAATAATTACCTTGTTTCTAAATATGAATTCGACATTGCAGTGTAGTGTTAGATCTTGGTTTTTACCAGATGATAGAAGTTTCAGATGAATCGGAAAACTTGATTCCACGCATCATGTGACAACAATCTCTATCCAAAAGAGTCAATGTCTCGATTCCTTCTGTCATCCTGAAGGCACTTCCGTGTTATTAGCTGACAATAATGGCATCCTCTCATCCTCAGACATGACTTACCTCAATGATTGGTTTAGGAAGTAACTACATTCAAGTAGGAGGTGTTGTGCAATACTGTAAAATGTGTCCATTGAAGCTTTGGGCGGTCGGTATTAGGTTTATTTCTTCTCATTGAACATCGGACATATTTATCCAAAAAACAAACATTTCTTCTAAAATCTCTTACAAAACAATGTCTATAGTCACATTATGTCGACAATTGTTGTGAAATGAATACATCTCTTTACTCCCTTATATTTATTAAGAATGATAACGGCAATTGTTATGCACATAAAACTTGTTTTATTCCCAGGAGGCTGTGATGAGCATTCTAAAAGTTGATGAAGGTATTTTTAGGAAATACATCTTCTTAATTTTGTTTAAAGATTTGTAAATCGATAACTAGTGATTTCTTTATTATATTTTTGTCAATCAAAGAAGTTATATTTATTAACGAAGGTCATTTGTAAGCAATCCAACCAATTAACCTTTCCCATTCTCGCAGTAGCACATACATGAATATGAAATTGAAAACAATGCCTAAAAAACTAAAAATGTTTAAGCCCATATGATATATAAAATAACTAATACATAACGCCGAAAAGAAATGTTATATATTTTCCCAAATTTAATATAGACAACACAATGTCCATTAAATGAATCCTTGTATCAAAAGTTCTCAGGAACATCTAGTGTATAAATGCCAGGTTACAATAATAATAATAATAATAATAATAATAAGTCCATTTGTGTAGCGCTCTAAATCCAATCACCAAGTGGTTGCTCATGGCACTGTGATATATACATATTTACAACAGGAGTTCATTCAGAGATTGTAGTGCTAATTGAACAGGAAAGTTTTTAAGTTGGACTGAAAGGAAGCTATGGAAGGGGATTCTTTGAGGGAGAGTTAATCTTTTGTCCATCAAATAAGTTACATCTATCAACCAAGGTCTTATTTTACAAAATCCAAACCTTAAACCTTTACCGTTCTCACAGTGACTGTAAAAATAATACATTGTTACTCCTTATCCATAACTGATGAGTCATAATTTGTCTTCACATCTCTTTACCTTTCCCATCATTTCTGTTATTCGCCACTTAATGAAGAGGATTTACTTTACCCATCACTTCCTTCTTGAGTTACTTGGAAAGGATTGTTTCCTTTATCCAAATAATAAGTTCAACAATATCAAGTTGACTCAGTGAATCTGATCAACTAGAAGTTTTGAAAATATGCTTGCAGTTTGATTCCAGTGGGTTTATTAAATCTTATCCTAAATGGGGGTTGTGTGTGTTTTTTTATTACAAGCAAATGATCAAAATTCAAGTTCACAGCTCATGTAAAAAGCATTTTGCTTCTTATGACAGTATTTCTATAGTTCTTAAAGCATATACATGCACGTGCGAGTCTAACTCAAGATTAATTTTCAAGAATTCCTACTTTAATCAGATTAACGGTAAAGGACTTATCGTCACTGAAAACTTGATAAACAATTCAAACTCGTAGTATATTTGTTCACTTAATTTTCCATGTTCATCTCAGTTGCATAAGGAACAGCTGAATTCGTTGAAATTAATCACAATTGTCCAATCAACTTATATTCTTTATTCAATCATGTTATTATAAGCTTGTCAATGTAGAGCTTTAGCATATTAAGACATATATATCTGAAATAATTCATATGACGTGAAGTTGGACTCTTGATACATCGAAGCAGTCTTCTATTCTAATCTTGTAGTTTTCTGATATCTGAGTGCAATGTGATCAATATCAACTGATTAAGTTTCCCAGACGTTTTCAATTACCAGAAAATCTCTGTTAAAATAGTAGGAGATAATACCTCAGACCCATTTACGCTGCCTATATAGCCCATTTACAGATGGTAATATTTGTGTTTCAATCCCTTTTACATGCGTACAACTATATTTAAATGATTAGTAGCATGCCGTTTCTTGATAATGACAGTCCTATTGCTGAATGGGATGACTGTGAGGAATAATTTAGTTAAATGCTTTCGTTTTTAAAGAAGTTATTCATTTTTATTTCAAGGACAACATCTCAAGATGTGATTTAAACAATTACTTTTTAAATGATCAAGGTCTTTGAAACAAAATGTAGTTCTCTGCATTTGATCGATCAACACTTCTTCCATAACAGCAGAACACAAGACGTGATTTCAGTAAAATGTCTTCTAGCCAAATATCAAGAAGAAAAGCTCATACAATGAACACCTTGAGGCATTGTTGGATGGAACCAATTAAACAGTCTGGTGATCCATCTCTTTATTTGCTTCCAGTTCATTTTCAAAGGCTGTTTCCGATGTGAACGATTTGCTCTATAATTGGCTCCTAACAAGGTATCTCAGACATCACTTTTATTGGCATTACAGAAGCAAGTGCTGTCATTTAAACACAGTTGGTAAGATAAAGTGTTCTCGTTAGACTTAGACAAACAAGATATTTGTTTGAATTTCACTAAACAACCTATTACAGGCCAGGACAAGAAACGCATTCGAGTCAATAAAAAAGAAATCACCCGAGCTGTAAGGTTTTAAGATAACAAAGACAAGAACTTTCATGTTTCTTATGTCCTCGCAAATTAAAATCAAGATCTCTATTTCTCACTACTAATGATACAATAATTTTAGTTAAATATACCCGGAAACTAAGGTTGCTATGTTGAAGGCTTTTGTTCATAATGGTAATTTGTCCCAAAAAGAACTCTGTTAAAACTGCAACTTAGTCATGCATATCAGAAACAATGAAAATTGCATGGATTTTCACTTTAGAAAATCAAATAATAAAAGGCATGTTATTTATACATGTGAGCAATCAGTCAAAGATATATCTGTACTAGCAAGGTTAAGTGTACACTTAGTATACATCCAAATAGTAAAAAGAAAAGTTAAGTTTCATCTTTATCCTCAGTTATCCTTTATTACAGTGATAATGACGCCACGTTTCTGTGAAGTTGCAACAATACACTGATTGTGACGTCATTGCTCTCTTGATTTAAACACTGTGTCCATCACTATTAGCGTCGCCATTTCGAAATCATGCCTGTGACGTCACTAGTCAGTCCCATTAGGTGTGTGTTCACATGTTTGCTCTAATAATAAGAAACATTTACACACGTGTTCTAGTTATGCTTATACACACATCCCTTTTTGACACTGACTCATGTAGATAAAATATATTATTTGCGCATAAATCAAAATGATGTTTTGAATAATCTTATTCATGCATGTCATCACGTGAATTTGGTTTGTGATGTCATGGTTCGTAATGATCCCCTGATATAGAAAAAGCATACTCACAGCACAAAATACATATGTATAAATAAGTAACAACTTCATCAAGCTTTTTTATGTCAATGAGAGCTTGGGATATTTTATGTTATATCTATGCATGGATATAATCTTCTTTTGAAAAAACTAGTATACATGGATATATTTAATTGAAGGTATGTCATGTGTAGAATAACAAATACTATTGTATCGTAAAGTGTTCTTTTAGCCTTTATATACTTCTGAAAGTTTTAGATCAACGAATTCTCAAAACAGACCATTGATATTTACCATATATGACTGCTCTTTTAATTACAAGAAAGTAGAATCTGTCTTGACTTTAACTTACAGAGCTATTTAAACAAATGAATTGTTTTGCTGTCAATATTATGAATTGAAGTATATTCAACTTTCTTTAAGAAATACATATTTCAATGATTCGGTTATGTACTTAATGGAGACATCAGCTGCATATGTCCAATGTTATCCAGGGTTTTAAATTGTTTCCAGGAGCACAGTGATGCATATGAAAATATGAATTGTTCATCCTTAAAACCGCAAGTTAAAATCAATAACTATTTCACAAAAAATATATAAAAAACTACCGCCTGATAATTTCCTTTACGCTTTATTAACTTTTAGTTAGCTTCCTTTTCTTCCGTTTTCATTGAATGGGGGTGAAAATCAATGTGCCAATTATTGGTGTGGTCTGGGAGAGCTAGGCTAGTTTAACAAAAAAAAACATCCATGTATCAGAACTGAATTGAATTATATTTACACTCAGTGTTTTTAAGATAAAAATGAATTCAATATGAGTTTTTGTTTCTCGTATATTTTGGTGTTACTGAAACGAGTTTTAAAAAATAAATAAAATTTAAACCTGAGTGAACAATTTCTTGTAAGCAGTTGTTTACAAGTTACATTTAGAGTTTAAATGTTTCTACGACTTAGATGAGGAATCGCAGTTATCATAGACTACCATTGCTACAATCAAACTTAAAAGCATTTTCATATTCATATTGTACTATATGCCGTATACTATGAGTATATTTAATTTTATCTAAATGTTAAATGTGAAGGTAACATTGAAGTGTTTAAGTATAAATATTATATTAAGTTTTTTGAGCGATAACTATTTGTATATCTTCACTCATGGGAAATTGCTATTAATGCATTTTGATTGTTGTCTAGATATAGACTATTTGTCATGTGCACAGGTAAATGGTTAACTTATGAGTTATTGTATCGGTGTTGACTATTGACGCTGGTGTTTTTATACTAATAATGATTCGAGCACTGATGAAGTAAGGTAAAATTATGACTGAGGACGTTGTGAAATATATATGCAATAACAACCCTTGATTAATAGCCTAGCGCCCTAATCATTGACTCCGAATGTCAGGAAGTATGAAGCAGTATCAAGAAAGTGATTTAATGTTGCACCAATAGCACTAGCATTGATTTTTCTCAGAATCATCAGATAGCCACGATGGACCTTGTCCTCTGCCTACACAATTCACAATGAAATTATTTACGCACTGCATGCTTATAATGCAACACCACTTCCCTGAATGAAGCAAATTTTGAGTTAAGAGACATTATCGTGGTAAATCATGCAACCAGCTGACAAGAGTGTCTTTACAATTAATGAATTATTGTTGGTGCTATCTAAAGACCAAGTGCTTTTCTATGTCAGACATTTCAATTACTACATGATGATGACATTCTAACAGATACATGATTTCTCGTCTGCACTGGTAAACTTCATTTGCAAATCTATATCAAATGGAAGTATACCACTTATGAAAGGCAAATACACACTATTTATCAAATAGGCATCGACATTTCGACTTAAGTAACATAATATAGAACTGTCGATGTCTTTAGATTCACTAATCATACTAACAATTTCAAAGATATAAGATTCATTGCGACAAAGCTCTGCTATCAATTACCAATCACACTTCGGATTAGACAAGTATGTGAATTAGTCATATTTTCACTTTCCCATCCCTTATTATTGGCTAAGATGGATCTTAGGGCTAAGATTTGTACATGTAAGTGGAACGGCATCCTGATGGTCCTTGATAAGGAAACTAGCTATTCATTATCGGGTGTTTTCTCTAACAGGCTTAGTTGTACAGTATAGTTTGTGGAAGATACACACAGAGTAATATTGTTTAACAGTTGATTTAATACATATTTCTTAAAATACTGTTACTTATCTCTTCTGCTATCGTAATTGACAATGTTTTCAGACACTAACAAGTAAATAAAATAAAAATAATGACATGTGATCAAAGATTATTTTTTTCTTTCCTTTCTTCTCTCTCTTTTCATTAAATCTCATAGATCTCATAGATCTCTATTAATTATAGTGACTAAAATATAGCAGCTTGGGAATCTTTGGAACAATTTGACTCACATCGTGGCACAAGAAACTGGATTAAGCACACTTGCTTTTATCAATGCCAGTATTAATGTTTGCTATCTCTCAGCTAATGTGATCCACACATTAGCAGAACAGTTGCAAACAGGTGGTTTAATGCCACAAGAGAAACGCATCTTTTACACTAATTAACATGATATGTTTGTGTCATTCGGGTCTTATGACTAAAACAATCTCTTTGAAACATTCATTATGCTGTTCTTGGGTTCAGAGACTTAAATATGATCCATGAGTTCTGAAATTGAGTACAAAATTCAAATGACCAAAATTGTTGAACGACGATTAAATGATTTTACGTCTACATTTTCTATGGTTGGATACTTCAAAAACCTTAAATTTTTTACACAATTACATGAGAACAATCTAAAATATAATACTTTATATTTTGTATATATCTAAATAAGATATATATAGATAAGAATATTTTCACTTGAATGAATAATGTTATGTAGAAATGTAAATATTAATTATTATTTGAGAATTCGTTTTGATTTAAGATTTATAATGACATACTTGTAGGGATGTGCAATATTATCGATATACCGGTATATATCGGTACAAAGTGTGTATTGCAATAGTTGCAATATGATTTGTGATATCGCAATATATAGCACCAATGCATTAAATTAAGTTAATGCATAAAATTAAGTTTAAAATCTTGCTTTTAGGCACAGACACGTGGTTTAATTCTCCAAAAAAATTGATGTGCAGGAATATGTGTTGGACATATGATGGGAGACATTTCTTTCTTAATTAGAATTTGCTTACATATTTACCTTAATAACTTGTTGTATATAGTTTGTAAGATCTGAAAGGCATTTTATCAAATAGTTCATGTTTAAATCGCATAACGATGTATAAAAGCTCAATGTAGAAGTCATTCAATATATCGCAGTATTATTGCAATATGTGTGCTGTATATCGCAATATATCGCAATATGAATTTTGCCCCAATATCCAGCCTTACATACTTGTGTGTTGGCTTATTTATGCACCAAAAATTTCATCTCTGAATTGTGTGAACATCTGACAGAATGTCATCAGTATTGTCTTATCAAAAAGTCTGCCCTTTTTCTCTTTTGATAGCACACAAATAACTTAACACATTTAAAGACCCTCTCTTCAGAGGGTTGTATGATTTACAATGGCAAGCATAACATGTGTGATTCAGAAATGTGTGCATATCATCAGAACACAGTGCACCAATAATTTCATCTCTCAATTGTGTGAACATCGACCATGCGCAATTGTAACTATATGTGGATTGTAAGAATAGATGGTGCTTGTGCTATTTGTACAACATTAAATCACTTCCCTGACCGCTTCATCCTAATGCTGATAACGTTTGACATTCAGAGTCAAGGATTAGAACATTTGGCAATCAATCAAGAGGTGTTATTGATTAATATCTCTCAATTGATAGATCTATGAGCGATGTTATTCCATGTCGGCCCCTTCAGTTACAATTAACCATCAAATAGTCTGAACATGAAATAACAATCAATATTAGTTATCTTAGTTACAAGGGTATAACATAACACATAAATAATCAAGAAGTACACTTGGTCACTGCTGGCAATGACAGATTGAAATTACCTTTATTTATGAATGTAGTGTATTGGATTTGTTTTTTGTCATATAATTTCTTCGGAAGGTACAAATTGGAAATAAGAAATTAATTTTTAATATATTAAAAGAAATCCTCCTGAATCTCATGTTTTTGTCCCCTTCTCTGTACATTGGAATCGACATTACTCCATGACTGGTAAAAACGCATACAAGCAGATGTTTCCATTCTAAAGTGCGGCTTTTGCAATTTCATTGCTGCTTCAAGTTTAAAGAATGGCGATCCTTTCCATTACCTGATAACTTACGTTTCACAATTTGGAGACATTTTCATCAAGGATTTTGATTTTATTGTTTTATTAAATAATGGAACTAGAGTCAACTATTAACATGAACATTCATATCATATCAAATAATTTAAAAAATTATGGACCTTTATTTCCTCACATTGAACACAAATACCAACTAAGACCATCATCCAACAACTATAATCAATAAAAGGAGACTTTGGAGTGAGTTTGTTATTCATTCTATGCTAATTGGCTTTCAAGCTGTATCTCCCTCTTGAAAGAGCTCAATACCACTGTCTTCTTTTGTACAAAAGATATTGTTGCCCTTTCGCAAAACACTTACGAATGATGGTAGCATGACAACTAATTGTCCCCTTTGTTACAAGAATTGTCTACAGTTGATTGTAACTCTACAACTGTTTCAGAAGAAATATGACAATGATGAACGTTTTCTTCAATTGAGAGATTACCCTCCTAACTTTCCTAAATAGACAGCATTGCTGCTCAGAATTTTAATTACACATGCAATCTATTTTTTGTTGTTATTATTTTAATTCTCTTACATGTACCTTTGTTTTCAAAGATTCTCTTATGTCTTGAATAAAAGTGTATATTTTATATTTCAGAAGTTGAAGAGATGAGCGAAAACAATGTGCTATGATTAATTAACTTGTTTCTTAATATGAATTCGACATTGCAGTGTAGTGTGAGATCTTGGTTTTCTTTCCAAGTACCAAATTATAGAAGTTTCAGATGAATTGGACGACTTGATTCCATGATTGCATCATGTGACAACAATCTCTATCCAAAAGAGTCAATGTCTCCATTGATTCTGTCATCCTGGAGGCACTTCCGTTTTATTAGCTGACAATAATGGGATCCTCTCATCCTCAGACATGACTTAACTCTATGATTGGTTTAGGAAGTAACTACTTTAAAGTAGGAGGTGTTGTGCAATACTGTAAAATGTGTTCATTGAAGCTTTGGGCAGTCGGTATTAGGTTTATTTCCTCTCACTGAACATCGGACACATTTGTCAAAAAAACTTTTTTTCTAAAATCCCTTACAAATTAATGTCTATAGTCACATTATGTTGACAATTGCTGTGAAATGAATACATCTCTTTACTCCCTTATATTTATTAAGAATTATAACTGCAATTGTTATGCACATAAAACTTGTTTTATTCCCAGGAGGCTGTGATGAGCATTCTTAAAGTTGATGAAAAACGATGAAGGTATTTTTTAAGAAATACATTTTCTTAATTTTTTTAAAATATTTGTAAATCGATACCACTTGATTTCTTTATTATATTTTTGTCAATCAAAGAAGTTATATTTATTAACCAAGGTCATTTGTAAGCAATCCAAACATGTAATCTTTCCCATTCTCACAGTAGCACATACATGAATATGTAACTGAAAACAATGCCTGAAAAACTAATAATGTTTTAGCCCATATGATATATAAAATAACTAATACATAACGGTGAAAATAAATGTTATATCTTTTCCCAGATGTAATATAGACAACACAATTTCCATTAAATGAATCCTTGTATCAACAAGTTCTTATGAACATCTAGTGTTCTCTACTCACAGCAAATGTCAGGTTGACATAATGATAATAATAAGTCCATTTGTGTAACGCTCTGAATCCAATCACCAAGTGGTTGCCCATGGCGCTGTGATATATACATATTTACAACAGGAGTTCATTCAGAGATTGTGGTGCTTATTGAACAGGAAAGGTTTAAGGTTGGACTGAAAGGATGCTATGGAAGGGGATTCTTGGAGGGAAGAATTATACTTTTGTCCATAAAAGAAGTTATATCTATCAATCAAGTTCTTATTTTACAAAATCCAAACCTTAAACCTTTACTGTTCTCACAGTGACTGTAAAAATAATGGATTGTTACTCCTTATCCGTACCTGATGAGTCATAATTTGTCTTCACATCTCTTTACCTCTTTAGCTGAGGAATGGCAGTTATCATAGACTACCATTGCTACAATCAAACTTAAAAGCATTTTCATATTCATATTGTACTATATGCCGTATACTATGAGTATATTGAATTTTATCTAAATGTTAAATGTGAAGGTAACATTGAAGTGTTTAAGTATAAATATTATGTCTCAAAGGAAAGAAACAAAGTTTTTTAAGCGATAACTATTTGTATATCTTCACTCATGGAAAATTGCTATTAATGCATTTTGATTGTTGTCTAGGTATAGACTATTTGTCACGTGCACAGGTAAAAAGTTTTTAAGTTGGACTGAAAGGAAGCTATGGAAGGGGATTCTTTGAGGGAGAGTTAATCTTTTGTCCATCAAATAAGTTACATCTATCAACCAAGGTCTTATTTTTCAAAATCCAAACCTTAAACCTTTACCGTTCTCACAGTAACTGTAAAAATAATAGATTGTTACTCCTTATCCATACCAGATGAGTCACATTTTTTTCACATCTCTTTACCTTTCCAATCATTTCTGTTATTCACCACTGAACGAAGAGGGTTTACTTTACCCATCACTTCCTTCTTGAGTTACTTACAAAGGATTTGTTTCTTTTTCCAAATAATAAGTTCAGCAATAACAAGTTGACTCTGTGAATCTAATCAACTAGACGTTTTGAAAATATGCTTGCAGTTTGATTCCAATGGGTTCATAAAATCTAATCCTTAATTGGGGCTGTGTGTGTTCTGTGTGTCTTTTTATTACAATCAATTTTATTATTATGATCAAAGTTCAAGTTCACAGCTCATGTTAAAAGCATTTTGCTTCATATGACAGTACATCTACAGTTCTTCTCTCTTCTCTTAATCTTCAGTTAAAGCATGTGCATGCACGTGCGAGTCTAACTCAAGATTAATTTGCAAGAATTCCTACTCTAAGCTGATTAACGGTAAAGGACTTCTTATCACAGAAAACTGGATAAACAATTACCACTCGTAATTTATTTGTTCACTTAATTTTCCATGTTCATCGTAACTGCACGAAAAACATCTGAATTTGTTGATATTATTTTAATCACAATTGTCCAATCTACGTATATCCTTTATTCAATCATTTTTTATAAGTTTTTCAATGTAGAGCTTTAGCATATTAAGATATATATATATCTAAAATAACTCATATGAGCTGGATTCTTGATACATCGAAGAAGTCGTCTCATCTTGTAGTTTTCTGATATCTGGGTGCAATGTGATCAATATCAACCAATTAAGTTTCCCAGACGTTTTCAATTACCAGAAAATCTCTGTTAAAATAGCAGGGGATCATACCTCAGACCCATTTACGCTGACTATATAGCCCGTTTACAGTAACATTTGTGTTTCAATCCCATTTACATGCATACAACTATATTTAAATGATTAGCAACATGCCGTTTCTTGATAATGACAGTCCTATTGCTGATTGGGATGACTGTGAGGAATTATTTAGTTAAATGCTTTCGTTTTTAAAGAAGTAATTCATTTTTATTTTAAGGACAACATCTCAAGATGTGATTGTATACAATTACTTTTAAAATGATCAAGGTCTTTGAAACAAAATGTAGTTCTCTACATTGGATCGATCGACACTTCTTCCGTAACAGAAGAACACAAGACAAGATTTCGGTAAAATGTCTTCTAGCCAAATATGAAGAAGAAAAGCTCAAACAATGAACACCTTGAGGCATTGTTGGATGGAACCAATTAAACAGTCTGGTGATCCGTCTCTTTATTTGCTTCCAGTTCATTTTCAAAGGCTGTTTCCGATGTGAATGATTTCCTCTATAATTGGCTCCTAAAAAGGTATCTCAGACAACATCTCTTTTCTCGGCGATACAGAAGCAAGTCATTACAACACAGTTGGTAAGATAAAGTCTTGTTAGACTGAGACAAACAAGATATTTGTTTGAACTTCATCAAACACCCTATTACAGACCGGGAGAAGAAACGCATTCGAGTCAATGAAAAGAAATCACCCAAGCTGTAAGGTTTTAAGATAACAAAGACAAGAACTTTACGTTCCTTATGTCCTCACAAATTAAAATCAGGATCTCTATTTCTCATTTCTAGTGATACAATTACTTCAGGTAAATATACCCGGAAGCTAATGGTGATATGTTGAAAGCTTTTGTTCATAATGGTAATTTGTCCCAAAAAGAACTCTGTTAAAACTGCAACTTAGTCATGCATATCAGAAACAATGAACATTGCAAGGAGTTTTCACTTTAGAAAATCAAACAATAAAAAGCATGTTATTTATACGTGTGAGCAATTAGTCAAAGATATATTTGTACTAGCAAGGTTAAGTGTACACTTAGTATACATGCAAATAGTAAAAAGACAAGTGAAGTTTCATCTTTATCCTCAGTTATCCTTTATTACTTTATTACAGTGATAATGACGTCACGGTTCTGTGCAGTTGCAACAATACACTGATTGTGACGTCATTGCTCTCTTGATTTAAACACTGTGTCCATCACTATTAGCGACGCCATTTCGAAATCATGCCTGTGACGTCACTAGTCAGTCCCATTAAGTGTGTGTTCACATGTTTGCTCTAATAATAGTTAGCATTTACACACGTGTTCTAGTTATGCTTTGACACACATCCCTTTTTGACACTGACTCATGTTGATAACATATATTATTTGCTCATAAATCAAAATGATGTTTTGAATAATCTTATTCATGCATGTCATCAAGTGAATTTGGTTTGTGATGCCATGGTTCGTAATGTTCCCCTGATATAGAAAAAGCATACTCACAGCACAAAATACATATGTACAAATACGTAAGTAACAACTTCATCAAGCTGTTTTTATGTCAATGAGATATCTTATTTTATATTGATGCATGTATATAATCTTCTTTTGAAAAAAAACTGATATTCGTGTATATATTTAGTGGATGGTATGTCATGTGTAGAATAACAAATAGTATTGTATCGTAGAGTGTTCTTTTAGCCTGTATATACTTCTGAAAGTGTTAGATCAACGAATTCTCAAAACAGACCACTTGATATTTAACATAGATGACTGCTCTTTTAATTACAAGAAAGTGAATCTGACTTGACTTGAACTTACAGAGGTATTTAAACAAATAAATTGTTTTGCCGTCAAAATTATGAATTGAAGTATGTTCAACTTTCTTCAAGAAATAAATGTTTCAATGATTCGGTTACAGAAGATCTAAATTATTAACAAAAGACATGTACATGTACTTAAAGGCGACCTCAGCTGCATATATCCAATGTTATCAAGGGTTTTAAATTGTTTCTAGGAACACATTGATGCAAATGGGAACATGAATTGTTCATCCTAAAAACCTCAAATTAAAATCAATAACTATTTCACATAAAGATATAAAAACTACCGCCTGGTAATTTCCTTTACGCTTTATTAACTTTTAGTTAGTTTCCTTTTTCTTCCGTTTTCATTGAATGGGGATGAAAATCAATGTGCCAATTATTGATGTGGTCTGGGAGAGCTACGCTAGTTTAACAAAACCATCCATGTATCAATGTTTTTAAGATACAAATGAACTCAATATGTCAATCCATCAGTGATGGGGAGTTTGTGTTTCTTGTATTTTCTGGTGTCTGTGAGTGATCTTAGCTGAGAATATATAAGTGAAACAATTTTTAAAAAATGACTTAAGTTAATCCTAGAGTACAATTACTACCATCAATATCAAAAGCATATTCATATTCATATTCATATTTTAAACTAGATACTATGTTCTATGAGTATGTTTAATTTTATCTTAATGTTAATGTCAAGGTAACATTGAAGTGTTTAAGTATAAATTATGTCGAAAAAGAAAGAAACACAGTTTTTTTAGCGATAATATAAGTCTTTGTTTCCTGTATATTCTGGCGTTAGTGAAACATTTTTGTTTTAAATAATTAAATTTAAAGCTGAGTGAACAATTTCTTGTAAGCAATTTTGATGTTTCTACGACTTAGATAAGGAATTTCAGTTATCCTAGACTACTATTGGTACAATCAAAATGAAAAGCATGTTCATAGTTTGTACTATATGCTATATTCTATGAGTATGTTTAATTTTATCTGATGGTTAAATGTGAATGTAACATTGAAGTGTTTAAGTATATGAATTATTTCTCAATAGAGATTACTTTTTGTTTATCCTCACTCATGGGATATCACTATTTCTATATTGTGATTGTTGTTTAGATATATACGATGTATAATGTGTGCAGGTAAATGGTTAACTTATGAGTTATCGTATCGTGTTTTACCTTTGACGCTGGTGTTTTTATACTAATACTGATTCGAGCACTGATGAAGTAAGATAAAAATATGACTGAGGACGTTGTGAAATATATATGCAATAACAACCCTTGATTAATACCCAAGCGCCCTAATCCTTGACTCCGAATGTCAGGAAGTCTGGAGCAGTAGCAAGAAAGTGATTTAATGTTGCACCAATAGCACTAGCATTGATTTTTCTCAGATTCATCAGCTAGGTACGATGGCCCGTGTTCTCTGCCTACACAATTCACAATGAAATTATTTACGCACTGCCTGTTTATAACGCAACACCACTTGCCTGAATGAAGCAAATTTTGAGTTAAGAGACATTATCCTGCTAAATCATGCAACCAGCTGACAGGAGTGTCTTTACAATTTATGAATTATTGTTGGTGCTATCTAAAGACCAAGTGGTTTTCTATGTCAGACATTTCAATTACAACATGATGATGACATTCTAACAGATACATGATTTCTCGTCTGCACTGGTAAACTTCATTTGCAAATCTATATCTAATGGAAGTATACCACTTATGAAAGGCAAATACACACTATTTATCAAACAGGCATCGACATTTCGACTTTACTAACATAATATAGAACTGTCGATCTCTTCATACTAGCAATTTAAAAGTTATACGATTTATTGCGAAAAAGCTCTTCTATCAATTAACCAATCACACTTCGGATTAGACAAGTATGTGAATTAGTCATATTTAACTTTCCCATCCCTAAGATTGATCTTAGGGCTTTGATTGGTACATGTAAGTAGAAAAGCATCTTAGCTATTAATTATCGGGTGTTTTCTCTAACAGGCTTAGTTGTGTAGATTGCAGAAGATACACACAGAGTACTATTGCTTTCTACACCAGAGTTAACAGTTGATTTAATACATTGTTTTTAAATACTCTAGCTTCAGTATTCAGTTTTCAGACACTAACAAGTAAATAAACTGAAAATTATGATATGCGATCAAAGATTATTCTTTTCCTTTCTTCTCTCTCTTTTCATTAGATCTCATAGATCTCTATAACTTTATTAATCATAGTGACTAAAATATAGCAGTTTGGGAATCGTTGGAACAATTTGACTCACACCGTGGCACAATAAACTGGATTAAGCACACTCGCTTTTATCAATGCCAGTATTAATGTTTGCTATCTCTCAGCTAATGTGATCCACACATTAGCAGAACAGTTGCAAACAGGTGGTTTAATGCCACAAGAGAAACGCATCTTTTACACTAATTAACATGATATGTTTGTGTCATTCGGGTCTTATGACAAAAACAATCTCTTTGAAACATTCATTATGCTGTTCTGGGGTTCAGAGACTTAAATATGATCCATGAGTTCTGAAATTGAGTACAAAATTCAAATGACCAAAATTGTTGAACGACGATTAAATGATTTTACGTCTACGTTTACGTCTTCTATGGTTGGATACTTCAAAAACCTTAAAATTTGTACACAATTACATGAGAACAATCTAAAATATAATACTTTATATTTTGTATATATCTAAATAAGATATATATAGATAAGAATATTTTCACTTGAATGAATAATGTTATGTAGAAATGTAAATATTAATTATTATTTGAGAATTCGTTTTGATTTAAGATTTATAATGACATACTTGTGTGTTGGCTTGTTTATGCACCAAAAATTTATCTCTGAATTGTGTGAACATCTGACAGAATGTCATCAGTATTGTCTTATCAAAAAGTCTGCCCTTTTTCTCTTTTGATAGCTTACAAAAATAACTTAACACATTTAAAGACCCTCTCTTCAGAGGGTTGTATGATTTACAATGGCAAGCATAACATGTGTGATTCAGAAATGTGTGCATATCATCAGAACACAGTGCACCAATAATTTCATCTCTCAATTGTGTGAACATCGACCATGAGCAATCGTAACTATATGTGGATTGTAAGAATAGATGGTGCTTGTGCTATTTGTACAACATTAAATCACTTCCCTGACCGCTTCATCCTAATGCTGATAACGTTTGACATTCAGAGTCAAGGATTAGAACATTTGGCAATCAATCAAGAGGTGTTATTGATTAACATCTCTGAATTGATAGATCTATGAGCGATGTTATTCCATGTCAGTCCCTTCAGTTACAATTAACGATCAAATAGTCTGAACATGAGATAACAATCAATATTAGTCTGAATTATCTTAGTTACAAGGGTATAACATAACACATAAATAATCGTGAATTACACTTGGTCACTGCCAACAATGACAGATTGAAATTACCTTTATTTATGAATATAGTGTATTGCATTTGTTCTTTGTTCATATAGTTTCTTCGGTAGGTAAAGAATAGGAAATACGAAATTAAGTTTTAATATATTAACAGAAATCCTCCTGAATCTCATGTTGTTGTCCCCTTCTCTGTACATTGGAATCGACATTTCACTTCAAGACTAGTAAAAACGAATACAAGCAGCTGTTTCCATTCTAAAGTGCGGCTTTTTACAAATTCATTGCTACTTCAGGTTTAAAGAATCCTTTATTTTACCTCATAACTTAAGTTTCACAATTTGGAGACATGTTCATTAAGGATTTTGATTTTATTGTTTTATTAAATAATGGAACTAGAGTCGACTATTTACATGAACATTCATATTATATACAATAGAATAAAATTTTAAGGACCTTTCCTCACATTGAACACAAATACCAACTGGTACCATCATCCAACAACTGCAATCACAATTCAATAAATGGAGACCTTGGAGTGAGCTTGTAATTCATTCTATGCTAATTAGCTTTCAATCTGTATCTCCCTCTTGAAAGACCTCAATACCACTGTCTTCTTTTGTATAATAGATCTTGTTGCCCTTCTGAAAACACTTACGAATGATGGTAGCATGACAACTAATTGTCCCCTTTGTTACAAGAATTGTCTACAGTTGATTGTTACTCTACGACTGTTTTGTTGAACGGGATTCAGAAGAAATTTGACAATGATGAACGTTTTCTTTAATTTAGAGATTACCCTCAACTCTCCTAAATAGACGTCAATGTTGCTCAGAATTTATTTACACGTGCAATCTATTTTTGGTACCTTGTCAATGTATATGTTTTCAAAAATCCTCTTAATTTTCGACTAAAAGTGTTAATTTTACCTGCAAATACTACCATTTCAGAAGTTGAAGAGATGTGCTATGAATAATTACCTTGTTTCTAAATATGAATTCGACATTGCAGTGTAGTGTTAGATCTTGGTTTTTACCAGATGATAGAAGTTTCAGATGAATCGGAAAACTTGATTCCACGCATCATGTGACAACAATCTCTATCCAAAAGAGTCAATGTCTCGATTCCTTCTGTCATCCTGAAGGCACTTCCGTGTTATTAGCTGACAATAATGGCATCCTCTCATCCTCAGACATGACTTACCTCAATGATTGGTTTAGGAAGTAACTACATTCAAGTAGGAGGTGTTGTGCAATACTGTAAAATGTGTCCATTGAAGCTTTGGGCGGTCGGTATTAGGTTTATTTCTTCTCATTGAACATCGGACATATTTATCCAAAAAACAAACATTTCTTCTAAAATCTCTTACAAAACAATGTCTATAGTCACATTATGTCGACAATTGTTGTGAAATGAATACATCTCTTTACTCCCTTATATTTATTAAGAATGATAACGGCAATTGTTATGCACATAAAACTTGTTTTATTCCCAGGAGGCTGTGATGAGCATTCTAAAAGTTGATGAAGGTATTTTTAGGAAATACATCTTCTTAATTTTGTTTAAAGATTTGTAAATCGATAACTAGTGATTTCTTTATTATATTTTTGTCAATCAAAGAAGTTATATTTATTAACGAAGGTCATTTGTAAGCAATCCAACCAATTAACCTTTCCCATTCTCGCAGTAGCACATACATGAATATGAAATTGAAAACAATGCCTAAAAAACTAAAAATGTTTAAGCCCATATGATATATAAAATAACTAATACATAACGCCGAAAAGAAATGTTATATATTTTCCCAAATTTAATATAGACAACACAATGTCCATTAAATGAATCCTTGTATCAAAAGTTCTCAGGAACATCTAGTGTATAAATGCCAGGTTACAATAATAATAATAATAATAATAATAATAAGTCCATTTGTGTAGCGCTCTAAATCCAATCACCAAGTGGTTGCTCATGGCACTGTGATATATACATATTTACAACAGGAGTTCATTCAGAGATTGTAGTGCTAATTGAACAGGAAAGTTTTTAAGTTGGACTGAAAGGAAGCTATGGAAGGGGATTCTTTGAGGGAGAGTTAATCTTTTGTCCATCAAATAAGTTACATCTATCAACCAAGGTCTTATTTTACAAAATCCAAACCTTAAACCTTTACCGTTCTCACAGTGACTGTAAAAATAATACATTGTTACTCCTTATCCATAACTGATGAGTCATAATTTGTCTTCACATCTCTTTACCTTTCCCATCATTTCTGTTATTCGCCACTTAATGAAGAGGATTTACTTTACCCATCACTTCCTTCTTGAGTTACTTGGAAAGGATTGTTTCCTTTATCCAAATAATAAGTTCAACAATATCAAGTTGACTCAGTGAATCTGATCAACTAGAAGTTTTGAAAATATGCTTGCAGTTTGATTCCAGTGGGTTTATTAAATCTTATCCTAAATGGGGGTTGTGTGTGTTTTTTTATTACAAGCAAATGATCAAAATTCAAGTTCACAGCTCATGTAAAAAGCATTTTGCTTCTTATGACAGTATTTCTATAGTTCTTAAAGCATATACATGCACGTGCGAGTCTAACTCAAGATTAATTTTCAAGAATTCCTACTTTAATCAGATTAACGGTAAAGGACTTATCGTCACTGAAAACTTGATAAACAATTCAAACTCGTAGTATATTTGTTCACTTAATTTTCCATGTTCATCTCAGTTGCATAAGGAACAGCTGAATTCGTTGAAATTAATCACAATTGTCCAATCAACTTATATTCTTTATTCAATCATTTTATTATAAGCTTGTCAATGTAGAGCTTTAGCATATTAAGACATATATATCTGAAATAATTCATATGACGTGAAGTTGGACTCTTGATACATCGAAGCAGTCTTCTATTCTAATCTTGTAGTTTTCTGATATCTGAGTGCAATGTGATCAATATCAACTGATTAAGTTTCCCAGACGTTTTCAATTACCAGAAAATCTCTGTTAAAATAGTAGGAGATAATACCTCAGACCCATTTACGCTGCCTATATAGCCCATTTACAGATGGTAATATTTGTGTTTCAATCCCTTTTACATGCGTACAACTATATTTAAATGATTAGTAGCATGCCGTTTCTTGATAATGACAGTCCTATTGCTGAATGGGATGACTGTGAGGAATAATTTAGTTAAATGCTTTCGTTTTTAAAGAAGTTATTCATTTTTATTTCAAGGACAACATCTCAAGATGTGATTTAAACAATTACTTTTTAAATGATCAAGGTCTTTGAAACAAAATGTAGTTCTCTGCATTTGATCGATCAACACTTCTTCCATAACAGCAGAACACAAGACGTGATTTCAGTAAAATGTCTTCTAGCCAAATATCAAGAAGAAAAGCTCATACAATGAACACCTTGAGGCATTGTTGGATGGAACCAATTAAACAGTCTGGTGATCCATCTCTTTATTTGCTTCCAGTTCATTTTCAAAGGCTGTTTCCGATGTGAACGATTTGCTCTATAATTGGCTCCTAACAAGGTATCTCAGACATCACTTTTATTGGCATTACAGAAGCAAGTGCTGTCATTTAAACACAGTTGGTAAGATAAAGTGTTCTCGTTAGACTTAGACAAACAAGATATTTGTTTGAATTTCACTAAACAACCTATTACAGGCCAGGACAAGAAACGCATTCGAGTCAATAAAAAAGAAATCACCCGAGCTGTAAGGTTTTAAGATAACAAAGACAAGAACTTTCATGTTTCTTATGTCCTCGCAAATTAAAATCAAGATCTCTATTTCTCACTACTAATGATACAATAATTTTAGTTAAATATACCCGGAAACTAAGGTTGCTATGTTGAAGGCTTTTGTTCATAATGGTAATTTGTCCCAAAAAGAACTCTGTTAAAACTGCAACTTAGTCATGCATATCAGAAACAATGAAAATTGCATGGATTTTCACTTTAGAAAATCAAATAATAAAAGGCATGTTATTTATACATGTGAGCAATCAGTCAAAGATATATCTGTACTAGCAAGGTTAAGTGTACACTTAGTATACATCCAAATAGTAAAAAGAAAAGTTAAGTTTCATCTTTATCCTCAGTTATCCTTTATTACAGTGATAATGACGCCACGTTTCTGTGAAGTTGCAACAATACACTGATTGTGACGTCATTGCTCTCTTGATTTAAACACTGTGTCCATCACTATTAGCGTCGCCATTTCGAAATCATGCCTGTGACGTCACTAGTCAGTCCCATTAGGTGTGTGTTCACATGTTTGCTCTAATAATAAGAAACATTTACACACGTGTTCTAGTTATGCTTATACACACATCCCTTTTTGACACTGACTCATGTAGATAAAATATATTATTTGCGCATAAATCAAAATGATGTTTTGAATAATCTTATTCATGCATGTCATCACGTGAATTTGGTTTGTGATGTCATGGTTCGTAATGATCCCCTGATATAGAAAAAGCATACTCACAGCACAAAATACATATGTATAAATAAGTAACAACTTCATCAAGCTTTTTTATGTCAATGAGAGCTTGGGATATTTTATGTTATATCTATGCATGGATATAATCTTCTTTTGAAAAAACTAGTATACATGGATATATTTAATTGAAGGTATGTCATGTGTAGAATAACAAATACTATTGTATCGTAAAGTGTTCTTTTAGCCTTTATATACTTCTGAAAGTTTTAGATCAACGAATTCTCAAAACAGACCATTGATATTTACCATATATGACTGCTCTTTTAATTACAAGAAAGTAGAATCTGTCTTGACTTTAACTTACAGAGCTATTTAAACAAATGAATTGTTTTGCTGTCAATATTATGAATTGAAGTATATTCAACTTTCTTTAAGAAATACATATTTCAATGATTCGGTTATGTACTTAATGGAGACATCAGCTGCATATGTCCAATGTTATCCAGGGTTTTAAATTGTTTCCAGGAGCACAGTGATGCAAATGAAAATATGAATTGTTCATCCTTAAAACCGCAAGTTAAAATCAATAACTATTTCACAAAAAATATATAAAAAACTACCGCCTGATAATTTCCTTTACGCTTTATTAACTTTTAGTTAGCTTCCTTTTCTTCCGTTTTCATTGAATGGGGGTGAAAATCAATGTGCCAATTATTGGTGTGGTCTGGGAGAGCTAGGCTAGTTTAACAAAAAAAAACATCCATGTATCAGAACTGAATTGAATTATATTTACACTCAGTGTTTTTAAGATAAAAATGAATTCAATATGAGTTTTTGTTTCTCGTATATTTTGGTGTTACTGAAACGAGTTTTAAAAAATAAATAAAATTTAAACCTGAGTGAACAATTTCTTGTAAGCAGTTGTTTACAAGTTACATTTAGAGTTTAAATGTTTCTACGACTTAGATGAGGAATCGCAGTTATCATAGACTACCATTGCTACAATCAAACTTAAAAGCATTTTCATATTCATATTGTACTATATGCCGTATACTATGAGTATATTTAATTTTATCTAAATGTTAAATGTGAAGGTAACATTGAAGTGTTTAAGTATAAATATTATATTAAGTTTTTTGAGCGATAACTATTTGTATATCTTCACTCATGGGAAATTGCTATTAATGCATTTTGATTGTTGTCTAGATATAGACTATTTGTCATGTGCACAGGTAAATGGTTAACTTATGAGTTATTGTATCGGTGTTGACTATTGACGCTGGTGTTTTTATACTAATAATGATTCGAGCACTGATGAAGTAAGGTAAAATTATGACTGAGGTCGTTGTGAAATATATATGCAATAACAACCCTTGATTAATAGCCTAGCGCCCTAATCATTGACTCCGAATGTCAGGAAGTATGAAGCAGTATCAAGAAAGTGATTTAATGTTGCACCAATAGCACTAGCATTGATTTTTCTCAGAATCATCAGATAGCCACGATGGACCTTGTCCTCTGCCTACACAATTCACAATGAAATTATTTACGCACTGCATGCTTATAATGCAACACCACTTCCCTGAATGAAGCAAATTTTGAGTTAAGAGACATTATCGTGGTAAATCATGCAACCAGCTGACAAGAGTGTCTTTACAATTAATGAATTATTGTTGGTGCTATCTAAAGACCAAGTGCTTTTCTATGTCAGACATTTCAATTACTACATGATGATGACATTCTAACAGATACATGATTTCTCGTCTGCACTGGTAAACTTCATTTGCAAATCTATATCAAATGGAAGTATACCACTTATGAAAGGCAAATACACACTATTTATCAAATAGGCATCGACATTTCGACTTAAGTAACATAATATAGAACTGTCGATGTCTTTAGATTCACTAATCATACTAACAATTTCAAAGATATAAGATTCATTGCGACAAAGCTCTGCTATCAATTACCAATCACACTTCGGATTAGACAAGTATGTGAATTAGTCATATTTTCACTTTCCCATCCCTTATTATTGGCTAAGATGGATCTTAGGGCTAAGATTTGTACATGTAAGTGGAACGGCATCCTGATGGTCCTTGATAAGGAAACTAGCTATTCATTATCGGGTGTTTTCTCTAACAGGCTTAGTTGTACAGTATAGTTTGTGGAAGATACACACAGAGTAATATTGTTTAACAGTTGATTTAATACATATTTCTTAAAATACTGTTACTTATCTCTTCTGCTATCGTAATTGACAATGTTTTCAGACACAAGTAAATAAAATAAAAATAATGACATGTGATCAAAGATTATTTTTTTCTTTCCTTTCTTCTCTCTCTTTTCATTAAATCTCATAGATCTCATAGATCTCTATTAATTATAGTGACTAAAATATAGCAGCTTGGGAATCTTTGGAACAATTTGACTCACATCGTGGCACAAGAAACTGGATTAAGCACACTTGCTTTTATCAATGCCAGTATTAATGTTTGCTATCTCTCAGCTAATGTGATCCACACATTAGCAGAACAGTTGCAAACAGGTGGTTTAATGCCACAAGAGAAACGCATCTTTTACACTAATTAACATGATATGTTTGTGTCATTCGGGTCTTATGACTAAAACAATCTCTTTGAAACATTCATTATGCTGTTCTTGGGTTCAGAGACTTAAATATGATCCATGAGTTCTGAAATTGAGTACAAAATTCAAATGACCAAAATTGTTGAACGACGATTAAATGATTTTACGTCTACATTTTCTATGGTTGGATACTTCAAAAACCTTAAATTTTTTACACAATTACATGAGAACAATCTAAAATATAATACTTTATATTTTGTATATATCTAAATAAGATATATATAGATAAGAATATTTTCACTTGAATGAATAATGTTATGTAGAAATGTAAATATTAATTATTATTTGAGAATTCGTTTTGATTTAAGATTTATAATGACATACTTGTAGGGATGTGCAATATTATCGATATACCGGTATATATCGGTACAAAGTGTGTATTGCAATAGTTGCAATATGATTTGTGATATCGCAATATATAGCACCAATGCATTAAATTAAGTTAATGCATAAAATTAAGTTTAAAATCTTGCTTTTAGGCACAGACACGTGGTTTAATTCTCCAAAAAAATTGATGTGCAGGAATATGTGTTGGACATATGATGGGAGACATTTCTTTCTTAATTAGAATTTGCTTACATATTTACCTTAATAACTTGTTGTATATAGTTTGTAAGATCTGAAAGGCATTTTATCAAATAGTTCATGTTTAAATCGCATAACGATGTATAAAAGCTCAATGTAGAAGTCATTCAATATATCGCAGTATTATTGCAATATGTGTGCTGTATATCGCAATATATCGCAATATGAATTTTGCCCCAATATCCAGCCTTACATACTTGTGTGTTGGCTTATTTATGCACCAAAAATTTCATCTCTGAATTGTGTGAACATCTGACAGAATGTCATCAGTATTGTCTTATCAAAAAGTCTGCCCTTTTTCTCTTTTGATAGCACACAAATAACTTAACACATTTAAAGACCCTCTCTTCAGAGGGTTGTATGATTTACAATGGCAAGCATAACATGTGTGATTCAGAAATGTGTGCATATCATCAGAACACAGTGCACCAATAATTTCATCTCTCAATTGTGTGAACATCGACCATGCGCAATTGTAACTATATGTGGATTGTAAGAATAGATGGTGCTTGTGCTATTTGTACAACATTAAATCACTTCCCTGACCGCTTCATCCTAATGCTGATAACGTTTGACATTCAGAGTCAAGGATTAGAACATTTGGCAATCAATCAAGAGGTGTTATTGATTAATATCTCTCAATTGATAGATCTATGAGCGATGTTATTCCATGTCGGCCCCTTCAGTTACAATTAACCATCAAATAGTCTGAACATGAAATAACAATCAATATTAGTTATCTTAGTTACAAGGGTATAACATAACACATAAATAATCAAGAAGTACACTTGGTCACTGCTGGCAATGACAGATTGAAATTACCTTTATTTATGAATGTAGTGTATTGGATTTGTTTTTTGTCATATAATTTCTTCGGAAGGTACAAATTGGAAATAAGAAATTAATTTTTAATATATTAAAAGAAATCCTCCTGAATCTCATGTTTTTGTCCCCTTCTCTGTACATTGGAATCGACATTACTCCATGACTGGTAAAAACGCATACAAGCAGATGTTTCCATTCTAAAGTGCGGCTTTTGCAATTTCATTGCTGCTTCAAGTTTAAAGAATGGCGATCCTTTCCATTACCTGATAACTTACGTTTCACAATTTGGAGACATTTTCATCAAGGATTTTGATTTTATTGTTTTATTAAATAATGGAACTAGAGTCAACTATTAACATGAACATTCATATCATATCAAATAATTTAAAAAATTATGGACCTTTATTTCCTCACATTGAACACAAATACCAACTAAGACCATCATCCAACAACTATAATCAATAAAAGGAGACTTTGGAGTGAGTTTGTTATTCATTCTATGCTAATTGGCTTTCAAGCTGTATCTCCCTCTTGAAAGAGCTCAATACCACTGTCTTCTTTTGTACAAAAGATATTGTTGCCCTTTCGCAAAACACTTACGAATGATGGTAGCATGACAACTAATTGTCCCCTTTGTTACAAGAATTGTCTACAGTTGATTGTAACTCTACAACTGTTTCAGAAGAAATATGACAATGATGAACGTTTTCTTCAATTGAGAGATTACCCTCCTAACTTTCCTAAATAGACAGCATTGCTGCTCAGAATTTTAATTACACATGCAATCTATTTTTTGTTGTTATTATTTTAATTCTCTTACATGTACCTTTGTTTTCAAAGATTCTCTTATGTCTTGAATAAAAGTGTATATTTTATATTTCAGAAGTTGAAGAGATGAGCGAAAACAATGTGCTATGATTAATTAACTTGTTTCTTAATATGAATTCGACATTGCAGTGTAGTGTGAGATCTTGGTTTTCTTTCCAAGTACCAAATTATAGAAGTTTCAGATGAATTGGACGACTTGATTCCATGATTGCATCATGTGACAACAATCTCTATCCAAAAGAGTCAATGTCTCCATTGATTCTGTCATCCTGGAGGCACTTCCGTTTTATTAGCTGACAATAATGGGATCCTCTCATCCTCAGACATGACTTAACTCTATGATTGGTTTAGGAAGTAACTACTTTAAAGTAGGAGGTGTTGTGCAATACTGTAAAATGTGTTCATTGAAGCTTTGGGCGGTCGGTATTAGGTTTATTTCCTCTCACTGAACATCGGACACATTTGTCAAAAAAACTTTTTTTCTAAAATCCCTTACAAATTAATGTCTATAGTCACATTATGTTGACAATTGCTGTGAAATGAATACATCTCTTTACTCCCTTATATTTATTAAGAATTATAACTGCAATTGTTATGCACATAAAACTTGTTTTATTCCCAGGAGGCTGTGATGAGCATTCTTAAAGTTGATGAAAAACGATGAAGGTATTTTTTAAGAAATACATTTTCTTAATTTTTTTAAAATATTTGTAAATCGATACCACTTGATTTCTTTATTATATTTTTGTCAATCAAAGAAGTTATATTTATTAACCAAGGTCATTTGTAAGCAATCCAAACATGTAATCTTTCCCATTCTCACAGTAGCACATACATGAATATGTAACTGAAAACAATGCCTGAAAAACTAATAATGTTTTAGCCCATATGATATATAAAATAACTAATACATAACGGTGAAAATAAATGTTATATCTTTTCCCAGATGTAATATAGACAACACAATTTCCATTAAATGAATCCTTGTATCAACAAGTTCTTATGAACATCTAGTGTTCTCTACTCACAGCAAATGTCAGGTTGACATAATGATAATAATAAGTCCATTTGTGTAACGCTCTGAATCCAATCACCAAGTGGTTGCCCATGGCGCTGTGATATATACATATTTACAACAGGAGTTCATTCAGAGATTGTGGTGCTTATTGAACAGGAAAGGTTTAAGGTTGGACTGAAAGGATGCTATGGAAGGGGATTCTTGGAGGGAAGAATTATACTTTTGTCCATAAAAGAAGTTATATCTATCAATCAAGTTCTTATTTTACAAAATCCAAACCTTAAACCTTTACTGTTCTCACAGTGACTGTAAAAATAATGGATTGTTACTCCTTATCCGTACCTGATGAGTCATAATTTGTCTTCACATCTCTTTACCTCTTTAGCTGAGGAATGGCAGTTATCATAGACTACCATTGCTACAATCAAACTTAAAAGCATTTTCATATTCATATTGTACTATATGCCGTATACTATGAGTATATTGAATTTTATCTAAATGTTAAATGTGAAGGTAACATTGAAGTGTTTAAGTATAAATATTATGTCTCAAAGGAAAGAAACAAAGTTTTTTAAGCGATAACTATTTGTATATCTTCACTCATGGAAAATTGCTATTAATGCATTTTGATTGTTGTCTAGGTATAGACTATTTGTCACGTGCACAGGTAAATGGTTAACTTATGAGTTATTGCATCGGTGTTTTACCATTGATTCTTTGTTTTTATATTCATACTGATTCGAGCATCGACGAAGTAAGGCGTAATTATGACGTTGTGAAATATATATGCAATAACAACCCTTGATTCATAGCCTAGCCTCCTAATCCTTGACTCCGAATGTCAAGAAGGATATAATAGTAAGAAAGTGAATTAATGTTGCACCAATAGAACTAGCATTGATTTTTCTCAGAATCATCAGATAGCCACGATGGCCCTTGTTCTCTGCCTACACAATTCACAATGAAATTATTTACGCACTGCATGTTATAACACAACACCACTTGCCTGAATGAAGCACATTTTGAGTTAAGAGACATTACCGTGCTAAATCATGCAGCCAGCTTAAAATTTATGAATTATTGTTGGTGCTAAAGACCAAGTGCTTTTCTATGTCAGACATTTCAATTACAACATGATGATGACATTCTAACAAATACACTGTTTCTCGTCTGCACTGGTAAACTTCATTTGCAAATCTATATCTAATGGAATATAGAACTGTCAATGTCTTTAGATTCACTATTCATACTAGCAATTTCAAAGATATATAATTCATTGCGAAAAAGCTCTGCTATCAATTAACCAATCAATCACACTTCGAATAAGACAATTATGTGAATTAGTCATATTTTCACTTTCCCATCCTTAAGATTGATCTTAGGGCAAAGATTTGTACATGTAAGTAGAAAAGCATCCTAATAGACACTAGCTATTCATTATCGGGTGTTTTCTCTAACAGGCTTAGTTGTACAGTGTAGAATTTGGAAGATACACACAGGGTACTATTGCCTTCCACACCAGAGTTAACAGTTGATTTAATACAGTTTTCTTTTACTAATCTCTTCTACTATCGTAACTGACAATGTTTTCAGACACTAACAATTAAATAAAATATAAATAACGACATGTGATCAAAGATCATTTCCTTTCTTCTCTCTCTTCTTCTTATATAACATTATTAATTGTAGTGTAGCTTGGGAATTGTTGGGACAAGTTGTCTCACACCATGGCACAAAATACTGGATTAATCACACTTGCTTTGTCAATGCCAGCATTAATGTTTGCTATCTCTCAGCTAATGTGATCGGGTCTTTGTGAGCTGTCTTATGAAATAAACAATCTCTTTAATAATTCATTATGCCGTTATCGCAAGAATGAACCCATTTATTTGGATAGCATTGAAGTTTTAATATTGACTTTTACTTTTCAAAACCACCTATTCTGACAGATTTTAGTAAGCCTCAAGTGTAGGATGACCTATTAGCACAATTTAGATGTGGAACAAAATAAGAAGTACAAAAGTGAATTTATAACTAGCATTTAATCATAATAGATTCAAAACCAAGCATGCATGTGACAACGGGTAAACTGTTTGTCACACAAAGTTGAACAAACTGCTTATTGATCTAACTAAAGATGAAATATCGAATGGTCTAAGCATTCTCTGTGAGTCATTATTCTTCTTGTCAATCTATTTTAGATACATCACGGAACAAAATTTTATTTTCAGATACGTTTTTCCCGAAAGGAATGCTGTGATGACACTTTCAACTTCCAAACTCAGAATGTTGCAAGAAATTAACAAACGCAGTTCTAAACTTGTATTGTATTTTTTATTTGAAGAGTGTATTATGTATTACCAATCGTTAAAAAATATTCCTCTGTAACATGATTATCGAAATGAATCGCTGAAATATTCAGTTAGATTCCACTTCACAGAACATAGGTAGAAGAAAACACAATACACTAAACCGTCACCATACAAAATACAAGATCATTCCACGAGTGATGAGCATGACTACAGAGATACTTCATGTTTTCAGAGGCCAACTGAACTGAATTTGAAAATTCAAAACATTATCAGTTCATATGTCCGAGAAACACACATTTTAGACACAATCGATTTTCTAATCTCTTCAACAAGACGAGATAGAATAGTAAAAAAGTGCTTTTTGTACTTGGTTTATGACGTTCTATAGACGTAGATTAATCGAAGTCCAGAAATATTATTTAGGTCGACAACATTTTTATAAATGAATTTGTTTTCATTTTATGAATGTTTAAGTTAAATGCCAAACATTCTTACCAAAAAGTGTACTTGTCAATTGTACAAGTGTACTTGAACAAACATAACAGTAAAAGTATTATAGTCTGATGTATGAAGTTGCGGGCACCTCTTTACAAATAATGTCCCTATAACAAGCATCCAAGCATCAGTATTTCGTTTGTTACACTGTTAAAATGTGGTGACGTTTTTTAATCAGTATGCATGACTGTGATGTTTTGATATCAGTGTTCTAGTTGGACCAATTAACATTCTGAACAAAAGCCTGTGACTGAGGGACATTAGCTTATATAATTGCATCATTAGTAGTGAGAAATAAAACCTTATACCTGGATGGTTTCTTTTCATAGACTTCAATGTGTTTCCTGTCCTGGACCCATATCTTCGAAGCTCTCTTAGCACTAAGATAGTCGTTAGTGCCATACATTAACATTGGCTTACAACTATCTTAGCACTAAGACAGTTTTGAAAATATGGGCCCTGGTCTGTGATGGGGTGTTTGATGAAGTTCAAACAAATATCTTGTTTGTCTAAGTCTAACGAGAACACTTTATCTTATTAACTGTGACAGCACTTGCTTCTGTAATGCCAAGAAAAGAGATGTTGTCTGAGGTACCTTGTTAGGAGCCAATTATAGAGGAAATCATTCACATCGGAAACAGCCTTTGAAAATGAACTGGAAGCAAATAAAGAGATGGATCACCAGACTGTTTAATTGGTTCCATCCAACAATGCCTCAAGGCGTTTATTGTTCGAACTTTTCTTTCTCATATTTGGCCACAAGACATTTTACTGACATCAAGTCTTGTGATGGATTTTCTTCTGTTATCAACGAAGCAACGACTGTATGAGGAGAGGTGCATTTTGTTGCAAAGAAGATAATCGTTTTCACAGTCGTTGTCTATGTCACATCTTGTGAGAAACATCTTCTTACAAAGTAAAGAAGTACTCATAACTGAAATACCAATTCCTAATAAGAATACGCCATTATCAAGAAACAAAATGTTGCTAAGCATATAGTTGTTACCATGTAAAAGGGATTTAAACGCAAAAGTTACCATCTGTAAGCAGGCTACATGTATATTGACAGTGTAAATGGGTCTTACGTAATTGAAAATGTCTGGGAAACTTAACGGGTTTATATTGATGACATTGCACTCGGGTATTAGAACACTACAAGATGAGAAGATTGCTTCGATGTAAGCTCGATCAGCTTATATAAATTAGTTCATATATATCTCAACATCGTAAAACTCTCAATTGAAAAGCTTATAATAAAATTATTGAATAAAGAAGATACGCAGATTGGAGAATTGTGATTAAAATAACAGCAACAAATCCAGCTGTGTTTCATGGAGCTGCGGTGAATATGGCAAACTACGTTAACAGTTTTCGGTGATGAGAAGTTCGTCACCGTTAATCAGCTTAAAGTAGGAATTCCTGCATATTAATCTTGAGTTAGACATCATGTGCATGCAAACACTGTATGTTATGTTAGTTACCATTAAGAGCATGGTAGTTATCTTTCGATATAAATATAAAGTTTATAAATCATTTATAGAGTCTCCATTACACGAGGTTAATATCTCTTTAACAACCAATTTGGATAACGAAAATGGTCATTAGAGTCATTATCATTCATCATAGCATATGGATTGAATTATTGCATTTTTCCTGTATAATTTCCCACCAAAAAGACTTTCAAGCATTTAAATAATGGTTAAGATAACACTGACAGTTTGACTGCAATAGACACATCCATAGTTTGTATCACGATATCATTTACAGTCAAAGTTGATTTCAAAGAACTTTTTTTAAATGTACAGCCATTGTGTTGTTTGGGGTCACATTTGTCAAATGTTATAAATTGTGTCATTTAATCGAGGAGTACTGACTGTTGAAAATTGCCATTTTGATGACAATCGACTCGGTATACCGATAATATAAAGGTAAAAGTAGCGGTTGTGATTGAAAACCGGACAATATGCCACGTGTGGCGTGCGTCAATTGGTCAAACGTACTTCTGGAAACTTATTTGAAACTGACAAATAGTCAACTTTGGGTTGACAATGTTTAATAGGTCGTATAACTACCGTGTGTGTAAGTAAATGGGACGTGTAGCTTCGGTTTCTACACATGTATAATTACGCTGCTCGATTTTAATTGGAAACTACTAATTTTTATATATTTGGCGATTGGGGATGGATATACAAGTTGAGTGAAATTACTTGAACTGTAATCAGCACATATCATATGTTGGAACGTATTAAAACCAAATAAAAGTTTTATGAAAAACAATGGATGCACGTTTAATTGATAGATAGTGTGAAATTAGGTAGTCAATTTGGTGAGCTCTGTAACAATTCTTCTTCATAAGGATTTATTATTTTGATTACATCACACAATATTATATTCTATTGTGTTACTGTAAATAACGACATTTTACACTTGATGTGTGATACATACAGGAAGGAAAACAGTTAATTATGCTGAATAATGTTACAATTTAAAACAAATAATTAAGCATTTTATTTAAACTATCAAGATAAATATCAATTCCTAAATATGAACAAACAAAACAGGTGAGGAAATTTAAGAGTTTGAAACATGCAATAGTAAATATCAAATATATATTAACCCTACTTCTCCTCCAGTATAAATTCGAGGGAAAGGACACTGCAAATATATTTTCAAAACCGTACCTTCTGTTGATCAGATTTACTGAATCAGATAGATTTTGCTGAACAAATATTTGTAAGAAGAAAAAAGCTAATACCCCTTCCAAGTAACTAAAGAAGGAAGTGATAGAGAAAGTAAATCATCTCCGTTCACTGGTGAATAACAGAGATGATGGAAAGGTAATGAGATGTGAAGAGAAATGTGACAAACTCATAGGGTATGGATAACGGGTAACAGTCTAAAAGTTAATGTATGTGAGCACGTTTTATGGGAAAGTTTAACAAAATAGAACTTGTCTTAGATACAGATGTCATGTGGAGCGTTTGAGAATAATGTAATCTCATTCTTGAAGATTGACAGTTGTATGGTGACATTTGCTAAGAGTAGAGAACACTAAATGTTCATAAGAACTTGTTGATAAAAGGATTCATTTAATGGACATTTTGTTATCTATATTATGTCTGGGAAAAGATATACACATTTATTTTTGGCGTTTTGTATTAATTATTTTATTGCTACAGCTTAATTAATAATTAGATATCTAGGCACTTTTTTTCAGTTACATGTTCATGTATGTTCCATCTTGAGAAAGGTTAAACTTTTGCGTTTGTTTAAAATGACCTTGGTTAATAAATATAATCTCTTTGATTGACAAAAGTATAATAAGGAAATCAAGTGTTACCGGTTTACAAAGCTTTAAAAATAAAAAAAGATTTTATTTTAGAATAAATTCTTCGTTCTTCATACACTTTTAGAATGATCATCAAAACCTCCCGCGAATAAAAAAAAAAGTTGCTTTTATCATTCCCAATACATATAAGGGAGTAAACAAATGTATTTATTTCACAGAAATCGTCAATATAATGTTACTATTCACATTGCTATTTACGGAATTCTGGAAAAGAAAATCTACAAAAATGTCAGATGTTCATTGAGATTAAGTAAACCTAATACCAGCTGCCCAAAGCTTCAATGAACACATTTTACAGTATTGCACAACACCTCCTACTTTAATGTAGTTACTTCCTAAACCAATCATTGAGGTAAGTCATGTCTGAGGTTGAGAGGATCCCATTATTGTCAGGTAATTACACGGAAGTGCCTCTAGGGTGACAGAAGGAATGAAGACATTGACTCCTTTGGATAGAGATTGCTGTCATATTATGAGTGGAAACAAGTCGTCCAATCCATCTAATGTTTCTATCATCTGAGGATACTTTGAAGGATAACGAATATCTTATTTGACTGGTATTAGTATCTACACCGCTACATCTACGTCGAATTCATTGTAATAAACATGTTACTTATTTATATATCATCTAAAGATTCCATTTCATCGGAGGCTTTCTTTGACGGAAAACCAAGAAGTGACTATTTACACTGCAACATCAAATTCATATTAATAAACAAGTTAATTTATCCAGAGATCATGGTTTTCCCCAACTTCACAATGCAAGGCATAGCTCTTGCCAGTCTCCATTACTGGCTGATTTAGGCCTTGCAGTATTTCCTTAAAATTTCTGTGTTTAGAAATCCAGGCCCGCTATGCATTTCTGGTGCAGCGATTCACTGTCTTGACCCAACAAAGCAAGGGAAATACCGCAAAGCTTAAATCAGCCAGTGATACAGACTTGCAAGAGTTATGCCTTGCGTTTGGAAGTTTCCCTCACATCTTCAATTTCTGACATGGTAGTACTTTATCGGTAACATAAACACTTTCTTTTCGAAAAATAAGAGGAATCTTTGAAAACATATACATTGACGAAGGTACATCTAAGACAATTAAAATAATAACAATCTAAAATAGATTGCATGTGTAAATAATTCAGAGCAACATTGATTGTCTATTTAGGATTGTTGAGGAAAATATTTCAATTGAAACGTTCATCATTTTCATATTACTTGTGAGCCCTGTAGTAGCCCATTCTTTTAAGGACAGAACGTCGAGGATAAATATTACATCAGATCTATCTACCTTCACTGATTAGCAAGGCTGCTAGGAAGTCACGCTTTGCTTCAATGATTTCATGGAGCTGATTTTATTACCAATTACATTACGGTGTCTGAATTTGGGGTCTGTGACTCGTTAGCAAACACTCTAATCATCAAAGGTAGATAAATCTGATCTCATCTTTATCCTCGACGCAGTGTCCCTTTAACAAAGGTTACAATTAATTGTTATGCCACCATCATTTGTAAGGGCAACAAGATATATCACACAAAGAAAGACAGAGGTATTGAGCACATTCAAAGAGGGGGAGACAGAATGAAAGTTAATTAATCTAGAATGAATTGCAAACTTACCCCAAGGTCTCCATTTATTGAATTGAATTTTTTTTTAGGTTTTAGAATATATATATATATATATATATATATATATATATATATATATATACGTTTCATTTCTTACAACACAAGTGAAGAATGAAGAACTGTTTAACTATTGGCCACGTTTCACATGGAATCTATGTCGAAACGTCGCATATACAGAATAAAGAAGCTGTATATAATAAAACAAAAAAATCATTAAAAAAAATGTCTCAGAACTGTGAAACTTAAGTTATCAGGTAAAGTATGGGATCACCAATCTTTAAACCTGAATTAGCAAAGAATTTGCAAAACCCTGATATTTTAGAACGAAAGCACCTGTTTGTATTCGTTTTTACCAGTCTCGAAGTGAAATTTCGATTTCAGTGTACAGAGAAGGGAATAAAACACTTAAGATTGAAGCAGATTTTGTTCAATGTATTGTAAAATTTCGTATATTTCCCATTCTTTACCCACGGGGAAAGCATATGAGCAAAGAACAAATACATAACACTATATTCGTAAATAAGTGTAATTTCAAAAATTCAATGTGTCATTGCCAGCAGTGACCTTTTTATTCATAATTCCAAATTATTGAAATGTTACATTATACCCTTGTAACTAAGATACTTCAGACCAATATCGATTGCTATTTCATGTTCAGACGATGTGATGGTTAATTGTAACTGAAGGGGTTGACATGGAATAACATCGCTCATAGATCTATCAAGTCAGAGATATTAATCAATAACATCTCTTGATTGATAGCCAAACGTTATAATCCTTGACTCTGAATGTCAACCGTTATCAGCATTAGGATGAAGCGGTCAGGAAAGTGATTTAATGTTGTACAAATAGCACAAGCACAATCTATTCTTACAATCATCAGATAGTTACGATGGTTCTTGGTCAATGCCCACACAACTCAGATATGAAATTATTCATGCACTGCGTTCTGATGATACAACACTTTAACTGAATAGAACAGATTATGCCTTACTCGAGACTGCCATTGTAAATAAACACTCTGAAGAGGGGGTCTTTAAATATGGTATGTTATTGCTGGGTGCTGCCCAAATATAATAAAAACGGCAGAATTTGAAATAAGATAATGCATGATGACATTTCTGTCAGAAATATTATTTTCCTATTAGTCATTTGAACTAGTAAATATGATAAAATGTCCCAGGGAAATGTACATGTTATTGGCACTATACCACTGGAAATAATCGTTATGTAGTTTAAAATGATTAAATAAGCCAACAGACAAGTATATCATTGCTGCAAAGAGACATATTTACTTATGCAATATTAAAAAAAATGCTCCCAATCTCACTTTATATGTAAAAACCCTTACACAAATTTTCTTTGTGGAAAAACATATTGCAACTAAAAATAATAAATTAAATGATTTCAAAATTAAATGGAACCCACTACTCCCAGTACTTACATGATTATAAAACCATGTTTCCTACAACCTGTTCCTGATCATGCAACTTGTCTAAACTTGTTTTTTATTTGATATACTGATATGCATGTACATGTACAACTTTGACCTGACTGTATGTATTATCTAATCTTGGGAACCAATAAACAATTTTTTTAAAAATACCCCAAAAAAAGTACCAAAAAAAAAGAAAAAAAAAAAAGTATATCATTATAAATCTTATATCAAAACGAATTCTCCAATATTAATAAATGTTTACATTTGTACATTATATTATTCATTTTAGTAAAAAATATTCTCAATATGAAATATTATATTTCAGTAATTTCAGTAAATGTAATTGTGTAAGAATTTTAAGTTTTTTTAAGTATCCAACCACAGAAAATGTAGACGCAAAATCATTTGATCGCTGTCCACCAATTCTGGTCATTTGAATCGTGCATTACATTTCAGAACTCATGGATCCTATTTGAGACTCTGAAGCCCCCTGTAAGAAAAGTATCTTTCATTTTCAGATACGTTATATCCCGAAATGACAAGCAAAGTAGTCTATTCTAGTTTGCAGATGACATAGAGAGAGAAAACTCATTCATTCTACACAGTTTACAGTTGATTTAAAGCAGTTATTATTCTGCACTCCATTTTCTACATGGCGTCCCAGTGGCTATATAACTTCCACAAAGCACTAAGGCGATGTAACTAAACTTAGTGTAATTTTAGAATGGAAGTTACGGTTAACCTTAAATGTGACGTGACTATTGTATATGATCTAACGTACATGCTAATCTTTCATTACTTTAACATGATTACAGTACTTGAAAAATTATTATATCCAAAGCCATGTAAACACTTTTCTCAACAATTACCCTTCTGCACATTGTCGATAAATGTTGAGTTCTAGTGTGTTATATAACTGCTGTATATGATTAGGTGTACACGCTAAACTCACTTTACTTCAAAACATGGTTACTTCAAACAAACGTCTTCAGATAGATCGTTAATCTCAAAAACTAATAGCATATGATTGATTTTGATTGATAATGTTATTTTATTTTATGATATGACTTCAACATGACTTTAAATTTTGAAACGTGCCTATGTCGTTTTACAAGTAATCATATCAGCAACAATCCATCAATGAAAACAATGAAAAAATTGGCGACAAGTATATCTGAAAACGAATTGCAATTTGTGAGTCGGAATAACCAAAAGTAGTTTTTGTTACAACATCTTGTAAGAAACTAAGCAGGGCTCTTTCATACAGGAAACAATTTATTAAAAAAAGGCAGGACATGAAGAAAGTGTTAAAGAATATCAGACTGCTTAATTGTTTCCTGTGCAACCAGGCCTAAAGGTGTTCATTCATCATAGAGTTTTGTGCAAGTGTCTCTCAAACAAGTCATGACTCTTGTTAAATGTTTTGTAATGGAAGAAAGATTCATTATATCATTAAATCAATGAAATTACTCCATTAGAAAAAACACTTTTCTAAAATCAGATTATAAATATTCGTATATGTGTTTCACTTGTATGATTTAACATTTTATAAAACAAAATTTTTAAAATTAACCTCAGTTTACCATTTCATGAATATATGAAATTATCAATTAGTAAAATAGGCGTGCGCAAGGGTTCATCTAACTTGAACACCTCGGTCTCAGTCGGTAACCATTACTTGACACCCCTAATAGTTATAGGAATGAAATGTTATATAAACAACGTAACGTGTCAGTTTCAATTATTTTTTTGTTAACACATGTAACTACATGATGTCTTTTTGTGAATAGTGACTTTGAGCATTTACTTTTTCTCCACTTGTACTTTAAAATACCAAAGAAAGATGAATATAAGAAAAATGAAATATTATATATATTAAATGAAATATATATTTGAAAATAAATATTCAAGAGATTTCATTCCTTGTGTCTTGAAATATTGGCATTGGTATATTGTTACAGTGTTCGAGTGTTTGGTCTTGGTTCTAAAAAAATAATGAAAAGTTGCATTTGAAAAAAAATTCTCCTGAACCCAAATATACAGAAAAATTTTCATGGATCTATCAATGCAGAGTTATTAATCAATAACACCTCTTGATTGATAGCCCAACGTTCTAATCCTTGACTCTGAATGTCAAAGGCTCGCATAATACAATTTTTATTCCAAATGTATGATATTAATGATACGGAAACACACTTGGTTTATAATCTCTATGTATCTCAGACATTCGGTATTCTTACTATGTAAATGCAATTTCAACCTGTGCGTTTGGATCCTCACCACGACTGGGCGTGCTGCAGTGCGGTAGAGGTGTGAACATCATTGAGGGTGTGCTGGTGTCCTTTATGGTCTGGTACATTGCAACAGTGAACTCCGCCAAGATCAAGAGAATGTAACCAGGTTTCCACTCAATGATGTATAGAATACTAAACGATTTCCCGGTTGATAACATGTTTATGAAACGAGTGAATGATTTGGTATTTTAACGAGCGAAAGCGAGTTAAATACCGATGCCATTCACAAGTTTCATAAATATGTTATCAAACGGGACCGAGTTTAGCATTTCATTTATTACTCAATGACAAAAACGACTATGACGTCACGCACCGAGTATGACGTTGGGGCACCACTCGGTGGTATCACACATGTGTGTAACCAATTCATTGTTCTCTAATGAGTGATCTCACCACGGTTGAGTAATAAAATTCCTTAACAGGTAGATTACAATATACAATATTTCACTGGTTTGTATGTTCTATTTTAGAATATTCATTTTTACAAATTTCTGTATTTTTCACTTCTACCACAATACATGTCTAATTGATTCAAGAAAAACTATTCACCTGAACTTTGCATGTAATTTATACAGTTCTAGTAGAGGTGCTGATAAACAAAACATCGGTGCACAACTTAGAAGTGCATGGGAGAGTAACAAGTGATATTGTTAAGTTTTGATTTTTGGTAATATTTTGTAGACTAGAATAATTGTTGTTTTGGGAAATATAAATTGATCCACCGGGACTGGATGCAGAGTGTATACCAAACATTTAACAAATGAAATAATTAACTCTATCATATTGATCATATTGAGGTATACGTAACCTTGTTTTGAAAACTCTGCACCAGCTGTTGGGCCAGTCAGTGTTGGCAACTGGGTACCTGACTCTGAGGATGTTAGGTCGAATTCCACAATTCGGAAAAGGACAAGACTTTGTACTATTGCAGAAATTATAGCACTGTTCACTATCTAAATGACCATACCAGTTGTAATAAAGAAATTGAAATGCATACTCTTTAACTTATATAATTTGGAATCCATGGTATTGTGTAAATGAAATACTCAATTTCGTTTGATGTTGTTTTAGATCTAAATAACAATAAACATATGTCAATGTCAATGTTTTCAATTGTTGCTGCAGCAACTTCTATCAATCAATTGATATAACAAATTAATCGAAACAATAGAAAATATATCTGCATAGATTTATATGAATGAGTATATTAAGATCAAACAAAAGAATACCAGAAACCAATCCTTAACCTTTAGCCTGCTGGATTGTTTTCAGGTTTTTGCAGAGAGCGTCAGATTTGTAAATTTGTAACAATTACGTCACATGGGTATCCTTCATTTAAAGTTTTCCTCGCCTTAGTAATTAACATAATCTTAAAATAATTAAAATAAATATATGAGTCACATTTTTTTCTAACTTATTATTGTCATGAAAAATTATTAATTAATGTAATATTTTAGAAATATCAATTATTTTTACACTTGTCTATGGAAAAAATGAAATAATACAGTAGTTCTAAAATTGTACTACATTTTCAAACTCGAATTATTTTGTCAATAATTATTTATGCAGCCCAATTTTTACACCATTTTGTTCAGAATTAAATTTTATACCAGAAAAAAATTATGTTGATGATATGTGTTTTTCTTTCAGAAAACAAAAGCCCGTCATAAACGATCTCCGTTGTATTTATAAAATGTCGACGTAATTTGTAACAATGGATATTCTTCAATGAACAATGCATTTACTTCCGTGAGAAATATTTGTAAAATAATGCATCAATCGTAATAAAATTTACACAAAAGGTTAACACATCTATTCACTTTTCTGTGTTCCAAATATAAGCATATGACATTACAGTTTTTATATTTTCCAACGTCAATCAGTCATCGATATCTCGAAACATGACAGTCAACAAACACTCGCCGCTCGCCATTGTTATGCATTTTCCTTCGCCGATTACAGATTTGTTCAAATAAAAAAATCTAATGATCTTAATCATTTTGAAAATATTCCGTTTAAAACCAAAGTTAGAACACATTTTTCCAAATGTCTGTTGAATATTTAATGTAAACATGGTTTTGAAAAGTTTTAAAATACAATCAAAATTTCGTTCGGGTAGCGTTGTCGTATTGTAAACAATGTCACGTGATTAGCTTGGTTGTACAAAATTGATCATGTGACCATCAATGTTTCGTTTGTCATTTCACTTTCGCCGATTCAAACACTAGTTATTCACATTTATTCTTTGAAATGTAATTGTTTGTCATTCTTGTTAATTTCATGGATGTTATAACATGTGCATTTATTTAATTCGTATCCAGATGCTGTGATGGAAGCTTGGTCGGATCACTTCAGTGCTGTGTTTCAGGAAACTGAAAAAGAACATTTCAACACATCTTTTCATGATCACGTCAAACAAAAGGTTGAGACAATCAGGAAGAAGTGCTGGAAAGAGAGAGGTGACAGTATTTCATTTGAGGCAACATGCATTGAAACACTGTGTTCACAACTACCAAGCAAGAAAGCTGGAGGACCTGATGGTCTGGTGTATGAACACTTACGTCATGGTGGAAAATGTTTGATGCTTCATCTCTCTAGGCTGTTTGGTGCTATTGTGAATACGGGACATCTACCGAGAGACTGGTGTACATCTGTAATAGTTCCTATATTCAAAGGAGGGAGCAAATCAAGGAAAAATCCGAAATCGTACAGAGGCATCTCTCTTAGTCCGGTTATTGGGAAAGTGTTTGAAATGGCACTTTTGCGCCATTTAAACCCACTGCATTCAACGACTAAATTTCCCAATGAACAGCAGATGGCGTATCAGACAGGTCTGTCAGCCCTCGAAGCATCATTCAATCTACAAGAGACTATATACCACTATCATGAACGGAAGCAGGATATACATGTCGTCTTCTTGGATACAATGAAGGCCTTTGATACCGTCTGGCATGAAGGTCTTAAATGTAAATTATATGAAGCAGGGGTTCATGGACAGTTGTGGACAATCATTGACCGTATGTATACTGGTATGACATCATATGTGCAACTTGGACATCATCGATCCAGGATATTTGAGTTACAGCAAGGAGTTCGTCAAGGGGGAGTCCTCTCAGCTAAGCTGTACATGTTATATATTGATGGACTTTTGCAGAGACTTACTGATGCTAAAAAAGGTGCAATGGTGTTAGATCTTAACATCTGCGCACCTACTCAAGCGGATGACATCGCTGTTGTGAGTTCAAATGTGAGTGCCCTTAAGAGCCTAGTGCAATTGTGTGAGAAATACAGTAATGACTGGCGATTCACTCTGTCTCCCAGCAAGAGTGAAGTCATGACGTTCCCATGTGGCATGAGTAATAAGAGCAACATTCCAGAAGTCACACTGTATAGTGAACCCGTGTTGCAGACAGATATCATCAGACATGTTGGCATAGTGCTTACTCAGAGAATGTCATCCATGGAGCATGTGCTGCAAGCTAGTAACACTATAAGAGCAAATACACACATATTGCTGCGGAAAGGATTCCACTCCAAGTCAATGAGTCCAATAACAGCCGGAAAGCTACTTTCAGCAACAGTGCTACCAAAAGCACTCTATGGTTGCGAGCTCTGGACTAGTCTCACTAAGCATGAGATAACCATGCTTGAGAGAGCATACCGTTATGCAGTCAAGAGGATCCAGAATTTACCAAGAAGAACCAGAACAGATATTTGTCTTGGACTGTTAGGTTTATGCCCTCTTGAAACTGTGATAGATACTCGGAAGCTCTTATATATGGGAAGGCTCATTAACATGAAGAGACATTATCTGCCTCATCGAGTCTTTCTCACTAGGCTTATGTGCTTCCGGCATGAACTAGAGACGTCTTCAGGATTTATTCCAGACATCGTTAGAATTCTCCACAAGTATGACCTGCATCAGTACTTAGAGTCTTACACACAAACAGGACAGTTCCTCAACCAAATGGCGTGGAAGAGAATAGTAAAAAGGTGTGTCATGGACTGTGAGCTGAGATCATATAGACAGAGATAATAGATTCTGAACTACACGAGTTCCATCAAATCCACCCAAACTTGTGTGTGCACCAAGCCTGGGTGCTCGCCCAGAGGACACCATCCTGTAGAGTAGCAGCCAACTTTGTGGTGCAGACATGTGCTGTTATCAGAGTGAGGCAGGGTGAAAGTGAACTGTGCCATAGATGTGGTCTATTTTACACTGATGTTCTTATCCACATTCTCCAAAACTGTGAATACGTGACTGAACTACGCGATGAACTGTGGTGTGAGATCATAGCTATAGATAGCGTAGAGTTTAGTGCACATCTCCACAACCTCAGTGACCTTGACTTCACTATGTGCTTGCTTTCGTGTGGGACAAACTTAGACTTGTGCACATATGACAAGGATACCTTCGCAGCAGTCTGTGTGCAATATGTGTTCCGTATGGCCAGCAGATACTACCAGAGGTCTGTTGGTGTCACATAAGTATGAACACTGATCTACGGCAGCTCAGATCCGGCACTCAATGCGCAATGCCCCTCGACAATGACTTCTTTTGAGTAAATATGTTATATTTTTCTTTGTACTCTTCAAATTGGAGGAAATAAATGTTATATATATGATTTCGTTTGAAAACGGGTATAATTTCTATCAAATTCCAAATGAAAGCTTTAAAATAATCAACATGAATCATTTAGCAATTGTATTCATACAATTATTTCACATAGACGAGACTTATTAATTCGTAATTTACTTTTTAGCGAGATAGGGTTACTGCTACTGTTTCACGGCTCCATTTCAACTTGTGAAATCGCAGATCGGAAAGTCGGTCCATGTCATGTCAAACACATTTCGTAGTTTGAATGTAAACTCAAACATGATAATATTTTGTGATAATGGTAGGATATGACACTTATTTTTCATATATGTATAAATTATAATCAAAATGCAAATTTACTCACAGTGATTTTAATCGTAAAAACATCATAACATCCGGGGGCTTGGTGAACTTATGCAAATTTATCGGGTCATCAACAGAGACTCTACGAACTAGTGAAATAATTATTACAAACACATTATTTAATTTTTGATCGATCTTTATAAAACTACATCGTTTTTAGTGTCAATTTGATTAATTTTAACAATTAATAACACTCTATGGTTAGATCGACGACCATTTCTAAAAATAGATACAGCTTCCGCTAGCTTGACGTTCACTTTGAGTCGCGTAACATGGGAAATTAGCGGGAACTTGTCATGGGGTGAATTGAAGAAATGGCCGATTTGGCACTGCTATTGATGACACGTTGGATATGTTACTATATTTGGAAACAAGAATTGACAAACAATACACTGATACATTTTTATTTATTTGTGGAAGATTTTCAGATTCTAAAATATGTAAGTGAAATGCTTTGTTTATTTTCACGTTTTTTTCAAAAAGTAATCGGTTGATCTTTTCATTTGCCGACATTTTAGCAAATCTCCGATTGCTTTCTAACAGAAATAAATTCAATGTCCAAATTTGTAAATCAGCTAGATTAGGATATTCTGAACATAGTGATGTGAAAGTTATGCATTTTGCATGCACTTACTATAGAATTTCAACGAATTAAATCGAGTAGGTAACATTTTTATTATGACGTCAAACACGCACCTGCAGGCAGTTTTGTGATTGAAAATACGTTCAATATTTTTAATTCATCATTTCTCAATAAAATAAAATTGTATATGGATACTAATTACATCATGTGAAAGCCCATTGATTTCTCATTCGGAAAATGTTAACTTTTTCATAAATCAGGGAATTTTGTCACAGACTTTTGTCGTATGCATGTCAAGGGGTCAAACGTCAATGACGTATCAATACGTCAACACCCCTTGGGCTTGATATGCAGCCTGCAGCAGCGAGCATCTTAAAGTAAATAGGTTTGAAGTGAATACAAATGAAGTGGATATATCCTGCAAAGTCAACACAAGCGAAAATTTCAATCGCCTAACCCAGACCTGTTCAATCACATAGGTCATTACCAACACACCATCTACAGGACAGAACTGATTGCTCGTTGGTACTTGGTAAAAGTAATGTTGCGATATTGAGGTACTCTGGTGGTTGCTGGGGAAAACGTAAACTGTGATATATTAAAGAATTGATTACAAACAATCGGTTCCATAATCAGTAGCACATACATGCTTAAGTTCAAAACCAGGGTCACGAAACAACGAAACAAGAGTGTGTTGATCAGTTCAAAGCAGGAATTACCTTGAAAAGTATTCACAAAACAAATTGTGCTACAGCGTGGTGATCAGCCAGGGTTAAGATAAAAAGTAATTACAAAATCCATGGTTCAAGATTGTGGTCATTAGTCCAAAGCTAGAGGTACGATAAAAAATATTCACAAAATCCATGGTTCAAGATTGTTGTGATCAGCTAGGGTTAAGATAAAAAGTATTCACAAAATCCATGGTTCAAGATTGCGGTGATCAGCCAGGGTTAAAATAAAAAGTATTCATATAATCCATGGTTCAAGATTGTTGTGATCAGTCCAAAGCCAAAGATGCGATACAAAGTATTCACAAATTCAATGGTTCAAGGATGTTATGATCAGTCTAAAGCCAGAGGTACGATAAAAAGTATTCACAAAATCAATGGTTCAAGGATGTTATGATCAGTCTAAAGCCATAGGTACGATAAAAAGTATTCACAAAATCAATGGTTCAAGGGTGTTATGATCAGTCTAAAGCCAGAGGTACGATAAAAAGTATTCACAAAATCAATGGTTCAAGGGTGTTATGATCAGTCTAAAGCCAGAGATGCGATAAAAAGTATTCACAAAATCAATGGTTCAAGATTGTTATGATCAGTCGAAAGCTAGAGGTACGATATAAAGTATTCACAAAATCAATGGTTCAAGGGTGTTATGATCAGTCTAAAGCCAGAGGTACGGTAAAAAGTATTCACAAAATCAATGGTTCAAGGGTGTTATGATCAGTCTAAAGCCAGAGATGCGATAACAAGTATTCACAAAATCAATGGTTCAAGGGTGTTATGATCAGTCTAAAGCCAGAGGTACGATAAAAAGTATTCACAAAATCAATGGCTCAAGGGTGTTATGATCAGTCTAAAGCCAGAGGTACGATAAAAAGTATTCACTAAATCAATGGTTCAAGGGTGTTATGATCAGTCTAAAGCCAGAGGTACGATAAAAAGTATTCACAAAATCAATGGTTCAAGGATGTTATGATCAGTCTAAAGCCAGAGGTACGATAAAAAGTATTCACAAAATCAATGGTTCAAGGGTGTTATGATCAGTCGAAAGCTAGAGGTACGATATAAAGTATTCACAAAATCAATGGTTCAAGGGTGTTATGATCAGTCTAAAGCCAGAGGTACGATATAAAGTATTCACAAAATCAATGGTTCAAGAGTGTTTTGATCAGTCTAAAGCCAGAGGAACGATAAAAAGTATTCACAAAATCAATGGTTCAAGATTTTTATGATCAGTCTAAAGCCAAAGGTACGATATAAAGTATTCACAAAATCAATGGTTCAAGAGTGTTGTTATCAGTCACAGGCCAGGGCCGTCAGACAAGGATAGTGCCACCATACTATGGAATGGTTTGGCTTGTACATATAAGCTTTTAATGTTATATACTCACGTGCAAAAGAAAGGTCCCACATATTACTAGGTATAACATCAAATATTGTTGTTGGAGAAAGTATTTTTGAATGTAATTCATAGATGATGTTGGGTGAAGAAGTACTTACGATTTCAAATACATGTGCATAAATCGCTTTTTCAAAACCCCCAAAATGGCCACAATGTTTGGTATTTAAGTTTTAAAAAATTTAAAAAATAGAAATGTAATAAATAATTTAATTGCTGACGCTCCTATCTCGTCTAGTTAAGGAGATTCCTTAATGATGATTTCTTTAAACGTGTGTTTCTAAGAAGTATGAACAGATAATGTTTTGAAAATTTAGTTAAGGTCTGAAGACATGCTGTTTCAGTCGTATTGCCCGTTGATTGAAATATCTTGTATTTACTATAGGGACGTTTCTTTTGCACGTGGGTATATATCCATTTCGAATACATTACGTAGAATGCATCAAAATAAAAAAATATGAAGTTGAAATAAGTTTGGCTAACGTTTTCAATAGGTATTTCATGTACCTACTTCCTCAGGCCGTGTACATGCGGTAACTGACACATATCGAGAAACAAGATGCTGCTATCGAAAAGCTCGAACCTTTCAGCCGCCGTGACAACATTGTATTTTATGGTCTCCAGGAATCATAAGATGAATCATTTGATAAATGTGAGGATATGGTGGTTTCCGTTCTCAACAACCTTGTTAAAACTAAGCACTGGGAGAGACCAGACATTGTCCGTGCGCATCGAATTGGCAGGAAACAGTCAAATCAGGAGAGGCCACGTCCTCTCATAGCAAGGTTCTCTATTACTGAGGACAAGATTTCTGTACTGAAACACAGAGATACACTTCGAGGTGACAACATAGGTGTTGCAAAGACCTAACTAAGCTTCAAAGAGAAACCATTGCTGATATGAGAAGCAAAGGTATAATCGCATTCTACAAGAATGGCAACCTGATTACGAAACCAGGAAACCCTGAAAACTCCAGATCGGACAGGACGCGCACATATGCCTATGCTGTTAGAAATGGGGCTTCGACGTCAGAATTGACATTGAGAGAGACACGACATAGACCTGGTGACCCGCCCCCCTCTGTCGCCGGGAGATTGACTCCTTACCGCATCGTCCCCATGGATGGGAGCTAGGGAGACGGCCCGGCCCAGTGCGACGATAAACAGAATCCAGATGTACAACGTTCCTTTTACAGTTTAACTTACAGATTTTTAACTTGGAACATAGAGGGGCTCCTCTCTAAAAATCGATAATCCTGATACATAACTTTGATTTCATTTGTCTGGTGGAAACATTTATCGACAATTTAACATCAATCACCCAGGTCTCTGCTTACGATATGTTCTTATCATAAGCTCATACAATAGCAAAGGCTGGAAGATTATCGGGCGGAGTGGTCGTTCTGATAAAACACACTCTAGCGAATAGGTGCCAACATATTGTAATAGATATTGACAATGTTGTCTATATCATATTTGATAAAAATATAGTTGGCAACAGTAAATATGTACTTGTATTTGCCACATATGTAGCACCTATTGGCTCAACGTTCTATGTTGCAGCTGACGGGACGACCGCTATCAGCAAATTGACTAGTGGCTGATCTCGCGGATCATGGATGTGACGTCACCATCTGTGGAACGCTCGTGTAGGTAGGGGTAACAACCCACCAGAGACACTCGACCGCCATGGTTTTGATGAAACTGCGTTTCCAGAGAAAGCCTCTGTACCAGTTAACGAGAGAGAATCGGGTGACAATTTTATAAATTATTTTGGTCGCAAATTGAAGAATTTATGTTTTAGCCATAACTTACATATTTTCAGTGGTATAACCCCTAGCGACAATACTGGAGAGTTTGCATATATATATCCACAAGGTTGTAGTTTAGTTGACTACTTCAATGGTACTGCTGACCTATTCTATATTTTTTACATCATGATCTAAAAGTATATATATTCTAGAGTTGAATCAAAACATATGCCTGTGACTCTTTGTTTCGATTTAGAAACAACTACAAGTGATGATATCATTCTTGATTTAACACAAAAACAAAAGTCGGACATGAAAACTGATATTTCATTTATAAATGAAACGATGATATGGCCTCATATTTTCTAATATCTCTAAACAGGTCATACCATATCTTCCAGGATATGATTCATGGAGTCGAGGAGAACGTCAATAACAGTCTACATTTGTTTGTAGGTACTATTCTTTCTGCCAATGTATGAAAAAAAACGTTCAAACCAGGATCAGTAAGTCCTTACGGAGGATTTTACGATTTTGAATGTAAAAAAGCAAAAGAAGAAGCACGTCAGCATTTGAGACGATTTAGACGGAATAAATCAAATGCAAATAAACGTACATACTGCATGATGAGAAATAAATATAAAAGTGTTTGTCGAACATCAAAGTATGACTACCAAAATAGGAAAAGAAAAATTCTTAGAGATAACGTTAATAACTCTTCGAAATTCTCGAAAGAGTTGAGGAATATTTCATATCAAGACAAAAGAAGTTGCAATATACAACTTGATTGCTGGTTGAACCACTTCAAAAATGTTTTCAAAAGCATAGACCTAAAGCCTGACAACGGTGATAATTATTTTCAAGGTGATAAACTACTTGATGATTTTGATGCATATATGTTTTGGAATCGCCGATTACCAATGGTGAAATTCCTGATGCAATTAGCCATTTAAAAAATAGAAAATCCCCGGGAAATGATCATATAATTACATGTATTGAAATGTTAAAATGTTCAGAAGCTGTCACCCCCGTTTCTAAAAGCATTAATAAATAAAGTGTTTGATGATGCTATATTCCCGGACCAGTGGTCAAAGGCAATTATTAGCAGCTCTACCGCCGCCGCCTGCGCGTTTTGTATTTTCTATAACTTTTTTCCTAGAAGGTTTTGAGAACTCATATACATAACGTCTTACTTATGCCCCTGGGGAATTGTTTTGACATGTTCATATTCAAGGTCAAAGGTCAAGGTCACGAGTTCTGAAATCGCTAAAAAAAATCCTTGTAAAACACGATAACTTGAAAAATATTTGTACTATCAGGCTCTCATTTGGTGTACATCAACTATGGAGAAAGGCCAAGATTTGAAAAGGTTTTCGCTAACATCCGTCAAAGGTCAAGGTCACAGCGAGGGCACGACTTCAGCATGCTTTTGCGAAAATGTCTTATTTCAACTATTAACACTTTGAAACATTAAATGATTGTTATACACAATGAAAAGTGATCACTTATTGTGTGACCTTGAATTTTAAAGGTCAAGGTCACGAGATAGGGTCAAGATCACCAGTTCTGAAATCACTTAATAACCTTTTCCAAAGAAGGTATTAACACCTCATAAACAAAGCTTCTTTCTTATAAACCTGGTGGATAATTTTGACATGTTCACATTCAAGGTCAAAGGTCAAGGTCACGAGTTCTGAAATCGCTAAAAACAATCCTTTTAAACACGATAACTTGAAAAATATTTGTGCTATCAGGCCCTTATTTGGTGTATATCAACTATTGAGAAAGGCCAAGATTTGAAAAGGTTTTCGCTAACATCTGTCAAAGGTCAAGGTCACAGCAAGGGCACGACTTAAGCATGCTTCTGCGAAAATGTCTTATTTCAACTATTTACACTTTGAAACATTAAATGATTGTTATACACAATGAAAAGTGATCACTTATTGTATGACCTTGAACTTTAAAGGTCAAGGTCACGAGATAGGGTCAAGATCACCAGTTCTGAAATCACTAAATAACTTTTTTCCATGAAGATATCAACACCTCATATATATAGCTTCTTTCTTGTACACCTGGGGAAATATTTTGACATGCTCACATTCAAGGTCAAAGGTCAAGGTCATGAGTTCTGAAATCACTACAAAAATTCTTGTAAACACGATAACTTCAACAACTTCTTTGCTATCAGGCCCTTACTTGGTATATATCAACTATGGAGAAAGACTGAGATTTGAAAAGGGTTTTCGCTAACATCCGTCAAAGGTCAAGGTCACAGCAAGGTCACAACTTAAGCATACAGTTGCGAACATTCCTTATTTTAACTTTTAACACTTTGAATCAATACATGATTGTTATACACAATGAAAAGTGATCATTGACTGTGTGACCTTGAAGATCAAAGGTCAAGGTCACGAGATATGATCATGGTGACTAGTTCTGAAATCTGTAAATATTTGTTTTCCAAAAAGGTATTAACACCTCATATACATAGCTTCTTTCTTATAAATCTGGTGAATGATTTTGACGTGTTCACATTCAAGGTCAAAGGTCAATGTCATGAGTTCTTAAATCACTACAATAATCCTTGTAAACACGATAACTTCAAACATTTTTGTGCTGTCAGGCTCTTATTTGGTATATATCAACTATGGAGAAAGACCAAGATTTGAAAACGTTTTCGCTAATATCTGTCAAAGTTCAAGGTCACAGCAAGGTCACAACTTAAGCGTGCTATTGTGAATATGCCTTATGTTAACAATGAACACTTTGAGTCATTGCATGATTGTTATACACAATGAAAAGAAATCATTGATGGTGTGACCTTGAAGTTCAAAGTTCAAGGTCATGAGATATATCATAAGGCCATGTTAATCTTTTGATCCAATTTTGAAATCAGAAATAGGTTTTAAGAACAAAGTTGTGAAAAGTGACCCCAGTGTTGATTCAACTTGTTAGAATAACTTGAATAATGAAAACAAATTTGTCAAAATCAATTCCCATTAACAGGGAAAGGCGAGACCCAAAGTTTCGGAGCTGCTCTGCTTTTGCGGTGTCCCGCAAACGCTCTTCTAGTTATACCTGTACAAAAGAAGGGGAAATAAAGATAATTCTGACAATTGTAGAGGAATTTCTATACTATGCACTTTGAGCAAAGTTTAATACTTTATACTAGAATACTAAATGGAAGCTTCACAAAATGGGATACTATACCAGACAAATTTTCAGAAACTAATGCTGGATTTAGAAGCGAGTATTCCGCAATAGATCATATTTTTACACCATATGCTATTATTAAAAACAACTTTAATGAAGAAAAAAAAAGAAATTGTATGTTGCCTTTGTGGACTTCCGAAAGGCATTTGACTAAATAAACCGTAATAAACTATGCCAGTGTCTTCATGCATCTGGTATGAATTGTAATATACTTAGAGCTCTTAAAATTATTTACAGTTCTGTTAAAGCTTTTGTGAAAAATAATAATATTTTAACAGATTATTTTGAATATCCTTTGGGATTACGACAGGGCTGCATTTTATGTCCCTTATTATTTTCGTTTTTTATAAACGAATTATCATTTGAAATAGCAGAACATGGGAAGTTTGGAGCTCACTTATTTCCTGACATGCTCGAAAACTTATTATTATTATTTGCTGATGATTTGATTTTAGTTTCCGATGTTATATCTGGTCTTCAAAGACAGCTATCAATTTTAGAAACGTATGCAAATAAATGGGGGTTAACGGTAAATCTAGATAAAACAAATATAATAATTTATAAAGGAGAACGTGTTTTGACAGTCGATTCATAGAACATAGAAATATTTTTGTTAGGATTAGAGCGGGTATTTTAAAGTTAAAGGTAAATGAGGGGCGGTGGCTAGGAATTGACTATCAACAATGTGTATGCCCTATATGTAATACAGGTGAGTTCCATTTTATATTGAAAATGTGATTTTTATGAAAATTTAAGAACACATTATATACCACATTTGTATTATGATAACCCATTGATGTATACATTCAATCAATTAATGTCCTCTACATCTGTAATATATATATATATATATATATATATATATATATATATATATATATACTTATTCTTATACTAATGTAACCTTTATTCTTACGCAAGCGGTCAAGGATATGTGAAGTATTAAAGTTTTCATAACGGTCATGGGAATTACAGTTTTTTTACTAACTATAACTTGCATTTTGATTGGTTAACGGAACTACTTTTCGCCCATTCATGAATTGCTTAGCTAAATCACATAGAGGACAATTTTCGATCATATCAATTTCAAGTCACTGGTCAGTAAAAGACATAAAATAGAAAACATGTTCAATCTATGTTGCAAGGCATAGCAGCATGCAAGAGCGGCCGGCTGTACTGCCGTGACGTCATGGCTTTGTGACGTATATAACCATGACGTCATTAATTTTCATTGTTAATGAGATAATCGAGTTGTTTACTATGTCAGTAAAACATTTTGGGAATAAAATTTAACAGTTACTTTGGAATATTTCTATAAAAAAAAGAGCGCAAGTTGCAAACTATTTAGGTATGCGCACCTTATAGGTGTGAGAGAGTTGATGAATGGCGTACAATTTGTATTTTACAGTAGAACCAAAGATAGCGTCTTGTTTTTCGAATTTTACTCATTAAAATGATCTTGGGTAAGAAAAAGAATAATCTACTCGGTGCTCGGAATTACGGATTATCTGTCCCTCGTGAATTATTATATCGAACTCCCCGCTAAAGCTCGGAGTTTATCACAACAATTAGTCAGGATAAATAATCCGTAATTACTCGCAACTCGTTCATTATTCTTATAATCCCTCAAAATGCTTCTTTTTATTACAACAATTTCGTGTTTATTGTCTTAAATATACGTATGTTATCCAGGCATGAAATTGGCGTTCGTGAAAGATACATCAGACACTTCTGTTCTCGGTTAATATGTAAAGATAATAGATTTTATCATGCACGTATTAATCTTTAAATTTAAATGCTAAATTTTTTGGCGGTTAATCATTACCAGAAAATAAAGCACATGAAATCAATTTTATAAATATATTACAACTTATTTCAGTATATGTTTCAAGTAATATCAAAATATATTGTTCTCTCTCTCTCTCTCTCTCTCTCTCTCTCTCTCTCTCTCTCTCTCTCTCTCTCTCTCTCTCTCTCTCTCTCTCTCTCTCTCTCTCTCTCTCTCTCTCTCTCTCTCTCTCTCTCTCTCATCCTGAAAATCAAAGAATGTACACTCATCGATTTTAATTACAGGAAAGGCACTTACATTTCTTGCACATTTGATTTTCATTTTCATAGGTTCAGATGTTTACGCTATCATGAAATTGAAACTTGTCATTTATCTAACAACCGCTTGTGCACAAAATATGAAATATAGAGTGTTGAAAACGGCTGAACTAGGATTTTTGTAGCTTTTGAATACACCTTAAACCCCTAACTTTCAACAAAGAATGAAATACTTTGTATTATGTTATATCTGTAGCTTCTCCGATTTCTAATACCAAGTGTAAGCATTGCTGTTGCATTAACCGTAGCGTCTATCGTTTTTATATTAGTCTTTAAGTTTTGGACAAAATTTTAATAATAACGATAAAGTAGTTCATGTGGATTTAATGCAGCGTTGCAGGAGATACCATTTACAATTAATATTATTACCCGAATACATATACTTTTTCCATGTTACTTATATTGTAGAGTAAGTGGGTGTAGATCTTCATATATATATTCATAGATATAGATTATCTGTGCATTATTCATATTGACGAAATACCGGTGTGCACTAGTGCTTTTATATTTAAACTACGCTCATAAAGTAGTCCCTTTAAAGGGGCTGTAGCACGTTTTTTGCAAATTTTATTTTTCAACTTGATTTTCCGAAGAGAGGAGGTTGTTTTACTGTTGTTGACATTATTTTTAAAATACATTGCATCGACTTCATTGAATGAAAAAACGTGTTACTGTCCCTTTAATGTCAAGCCGAGACTGTCTTTCTAAAACGGTAAGGTAAATGTGTACCTTGACCAAGAGTGATACAGAAATGAGTCTGCTCGAGATATGATTAACCCTGGATCTGTTCTGTGTACCAGAAAGGTTTGACCAGAGGGGTCAATGAGCTGATTATGTCTAAAAGATGCCGTGTCACTAAGATATGAGTTCTTATTTTCTATAATGTTATTAATTATGTATTTCCGTATTGGCCCAGTCACAGGCCTGAGGTTCGTTGTATTGGCCGGAGACCTGTAACTTGGCTAATACGGAAATACTCAATTAATGACAATGTTATTAATTAACTTGTTTTCATTCTATTTGCACAACACGAAACATCTCATTTTTATTGAAAACAAATTATAAACAATAATGGTGAACAAATATCACGGGTCAAAGTTGTGAAGCGATAGCTTCGGCCTTTCACCAAATGTTCAACTGCGCATGCTCAGACTCAAATTGGCCCAGTTTGTCTCATATTGGCCCGGTTTTTCCCATATTGGCCCAGTTTCCCCGTATTGGCCCAGTTGTCGAATCATGTGGTCTAGGCCGAAAATGCCATATAAGCAGCATAACACTGATAGTTAATTAACAATATAGAACATCACCCAGAGTACCCTCCTTTGTAAAATATGTCAATAGCAATACGGGTTGGTTATAGTTACACATTCCTCTTTTATAACGAGTGCTGATATTCCTCCCATCAGAAGACTCATGTGAGATTCTGCTCATCATTTAAAGTATTTTGTCATTAGTTTTCAATTATTGATGTATACATATGAAAACAAAAACATAAGAAGATGTGCCACAAGTTAATAGATTAACACCCAGCATCTATTGTCATGAATACGGAACCAAATAAAACGTGGGGAAAAAATCTCGAAATCAATTAAAAATTACAAAGTTGGGTATCTGAGAAAGCTCCTCTCTTCATGGCAAGAGAGATTGTATTACTTCTACTTTTTGCAGTGAAGTATTTGCATATTTTATTCACGGTGAATACTTGTTTATGTTGATCTCTAATACAATTTGGTCACGCAAACTAAAATGAATTTAACTTTCGATAAACTTGGCAATATAACAGATCATTTTTTTGTTCATAAAAAATTTATAGATTTGTATACATCGTCTTCAAACCAATGAATTGTCAGTTGGTGAACTACAAGGGCTTGGTTCGACTTACACTATTTCTCGTTATACAATTTTATATTGTTGATCAGTATGGCTAAATCATTTTATCTGAGACGTTCTTTTGCCGTTATGTGTATGTTTTCTTTATGTGCAATTGCAATCTTGGCTGATGAATCAACACGACTGGGCGTGCTACAGTGCAGGAAGAAGTGTGAGCATCACTCAGGCTGTTCTGCCATAAGTTATGTTCCACGCCAACTCTCGTGTCAGTTCAACTTCTCTGACAAGAACCAGGACAGGGCACCAGGAGATGAGTCCGTCATACTCTACCCTCAGGTATTTTCTTCAAAACACTTTACTGTTTCATGAATCATTAACGTTGAGAGAGAGAGAGAGAGAGAGAGAGAGAGAGAGAGAGAGAGAGAGAGAGAGAGAGAGAGAGAGAGAGAGAGAGAGAGAGACAGACAGACAGACAGAGAGACAGAGGCAGAGACAGAGACAGAGACAGACAGACACAGGCAGAAACAGAGAGGCAGGCAGACACAAACGAGACGGAGACAGACAGAGAGATACAGATAGAAAGAGAGACACACAGAGACATGCTCTCATGTCTGATCTAATTCTCTTGTCCAGAAGAGTTCTTTGAAACTGACAATTTCACTTCAATGTAAATTTGACCAAAGCTGTATTTCGACCTGAGAATGAGTATGCTGTATTTTCCGTGCACTTTCGAAGACATATGAACGTGACAATGTTAAAAATGTAGTTCGTTTAATTTGTCAAATGTGACGAACTTTTCTGAACAGGATATGGTCCTTATAACAACAAATTCAAAATAATTTGTACGAAATATACATTTTAAGTATTGTTAAAAAGATCAATGATTTTCAAAGAAAATTTAACCTTTTATAATGTAGAAGGTTTGTTTTATCTTAGTCTAATTATGATGTTTGTCTACTACTTTAGAATACTATTTTCTTCAAGACTGATCGATGTGTCAAGTACTCGAAAATGTTTCGGAACCACAAGGGAAAAACTATTTGCAAAGAATGTAAGTTATTATCAGGTAGTAGGTTATTAGCAGCTCCGACGTAGTCGGAGCTGCTATCAGTTTTTGCGCAGTTTCCGTCGCCGCCGCCGGTGCGTTTTGTATTCGCTATATTTTTTTTCCTAGAAGGTTTTGAGAACTCATATACATAACTTTTTACTTATGCCCCTGGGGAATTTTTTTGACATGTTCATATTCAAGGTAAAATAATTCCCATTTTATTTATGCTGAGGAGAAGGCGGAACAGGGAAAGGCGAGACCCAAAGTTTCGGAGCTGCTCTGCTTTTGCGGTGTCCCGCAAACGCTCTTCTAATTATTTATATTTTTCAAAGATTTTGTCTAATATACTTCATAACCTGTCAATCATAATTCCACTTGATTTTGATAAAACGAATAGGTAATTTTATTCACTTATTAGGAATTGATAACATTAAACTGAGAAATTAATTTTAAACTTTGTATACGTTTTCACATACAAAACATCAAAACAATATGCAGGTCTTATAGTTATCATTGATATCCAACTTAAATTTTCTTATAGATAAGAAACAGAGTGTAGCTGTGGCGCATCCTAGACTAATCGTCTTCACATCAGAAGAACATCCTTCCTATCAGGTGTACTTGCAGAACAAGAGCCTGGCTTATTATCCATTTCCAAAACTGAAAGCTCCAGTTACTGTCATCTACATTTCGAAATACAAAATTGTGGTTGTTGCTGATGCGCTTCCCTTCTATCAACGGGTACCCAAAGCAGCATGTAAGATAAGAATCTGTCTCTTAGATCATTCCCACTGTGTATATGATAGCAGCATTTGTGTAGGAAGTAAACTAGCTGTGGATGAAGAGAGGGACCTCTTGTTTGTACCGAGTGTGTTTCCGGACACTGCTGTTAAAGTAATGACGACCAAAGGAAACAATTTAAGAACTCTTGTAGAGACACCAGCTCGACCTGACAGCATTGCTGCTGATTCACAACGACGCATGATTTTCGTGTCGTTTCCACGAGACCCTTATTGGAAAATCGTTCAATATGACTATAATGGACATACTGTGAATGGGAAACTGGTCACTAACAAATTCATTCAACCCTGGATCACCTTTGACACTGATGCCAATGTTCTGTACTTCCAGCTTGACACTGCGATTTATACAGTCTCCATTGACACAGGTAAAACCAAGGTCTATAGGAATATTTCATTCAGGGCTAAATTCTTTGACTTCATTGGGCGAGACCTGCTGATTCAACCCAGGAAGAAACACGATAACCTGACGCTGGAGAAGGAAGATGGAGAGAAAGAATTTGTGGAACTTCGCAACCTTAGTTGCACAATCTGTTTGATACGTCCAATGGGCAACTAATGCTTTGAAAGCGATCTCTGTGTTTACGTACATAAAGTTAACCTTCAAGGTTATTGTCCTAATGATCATAAGATCTCGTAGCAACCAAAAAAAACAAATTACTCATAAACATAGTTTCTGCAAAAGGTGTTACAATTTTGTTAAGTTTCCACTCAATAAAGCTGCAAACATATTACAACAAAACCTATGAAGCTATTCACTTCTTTGAAGGGCATTTAGAAATGGCATACATAAGAACAGGAAGATTGTCTGGATAACAACTTCTTTAATGTGAAATTACGTGACGTTTGGGAATTGTGATGGAGTGAGGATATACTTCGAAACGCCGTGTATTATTACAATACAGACATTATCCAGAACATCTCCCTGTTTCTATTAATTCGACATAAAGATAATTGCTGTAAACCTTGTTCTCCAATGCCTAATATCGGGCTTGGCGCTCATCACGGTGTATTCATTTCAGAAGAACTTTTGATTTAGTTTCTACTTGTTTTAAATAACAATTGATAATAATTCAATTATAACATCTGATATTATTTTCAACGATGAACTGATTAAAGGTGCATCCATTGTGTTTCATAAAAAAATGTTTGGCTTTGATACGCTCAAACTCACCATATGAGTTGTTTACAATACAAACAAATTCACTCAGCTTACACATTCTTCTCCAATCGCCTAATATAACATAATTGCTAGTTTCCAAATAAAATCCAGTAACATCATTTTGCATGTACAGAAACCGTATCTGCACGTTCCATTTACATGTACAGTAGTTATATGACCTATGCAACATTATCAACCAAAATTTGTTATTTTGACTCATTGGCGCGCGCCACAGGCTGTGCATTGTCCGGTTTTCCATCAGAAATCACTACTTTTACCTTCATATCGTCAATATACCAAGTCGACTATCTTCAAAATGGTAGTTTTCGGTAACATTCGGTACTTCTTGATAAAGTAACACCATTTATAACGTTTGGAATATGTGACCCCCAACAACACAATGGATGGACCTTTAAGACATATTGGAATATAAGATCAAATATATAACAGTTTCCAGGTATCAGCGCATCACCTTTATTTGTGCGTGTGACAACTTTTACAGTCATTTGAAAATTAATTAAGAATTTCTAGTATCAGTTTTGTTAAGGTTGATGTTTTGCTGTCTAAATTTGTCAGATGCAACTAAAATGTGTTTCCTGAAATTTGACTTTGGAAATAGTATTCAGTGGAATGATGTATCGATTATAGCGATTGACTGTAATTGGAATATCATAAGGATAACCCATGATACCGAGGATATGGTAAGGTTGTAGACTTCGCATCCTCGGGTTTTTCCTTCCTATCAGGGTCTACAACCTTACCATATCCGAGGTAGAATGGGTTATCTATATTATCAACCGTTTTTAAGTGTAAAACAGGCTTTTTACTTGTTATCGCGTTATATTGAGGATCCCTGGCGTTATATTGATGATCCCTCGTTGATGTCAGCCTGTTAACAGCCGCGCTATATGAGTTTATTTTGTACCGTGAAATCTCGTCTGCCCCTTAGCGCAGTAGTCTAAGGCGTTGACTCATGATCAGTAACTACAGGTGATAGTGGATACGGGTTCGAGACGTACTTTCTGCAAAACATTTGCCGACATATTCTGTCGTTAACTTATGAAATTTTTCAAAATTAGTCAAAGTTAGTTTCTTCAGATCTTTACTTTCAAGCCGTCATCTTAACAAATATATCAGGGTTTACAATCATTATAATTCCTTATAACAGGGTTTACAACTGTCTGTGTATACCCTCCTGGAGGGAATTACAATGTTGTTAGTCCCTCGTACCGGGTGATACGGTTTAGAAAGGTCGTTTCAAGTATCACATTAATTGGCTGGTAGGTTAATAAAAGAGCTTTCCGCACGACGGTTAGGGTTAAGAACGCTCAACAGAATATTGTGACTACTATCACTGGCATGTGTTGATATGAGTATTTGTGTTATCAGTGGCATACATATGGTATGCACTACTACTGGAATAAAAGGTTAAATAAATAAAAGTTTCTCGGACATCAGCGCATCACTTTTAATTGTGCGCGTGACAACTTTTACAGTCATTTGAATAATTAAGAATGTTTAGTATCATTTTTGCTAAACTCAAAAATCAATTTGTCCACGGGTCAGCAGAAACGGATGTATTTCTGTTGTGTATACTTCTGCCACTTCCAAGGTATATTTTTTATGAAAAAAAGTATTCCTCCATTATTTATTCAAACATAAATAAGGAAAAAATCCCAAAGCCCTCGTCACTTTTGAAAAGAAAGGTGCCCGAGAAACATTTAACCTTTTTATACAACCTTTGATGTTCACTGTAGAAATAGTGTTTTAACATATTTTTATTCAATAAGGAATCTGGTTTGGCAAACAAGCAAAAAGTATAATGATTGTTGAGGGAAATGACACCCTTTTGAGACTAAACGGTCACTTGCTTGTTGTTTGACATGCGTATTTGTTCCCGTAACAGTGTATTGTACACCAATGGCGTATATATCACACCATCTATATATATAAATATTTGAATTTGTGTACATATCGAATGAGTCAAATATGTGTAATTACGTTTTGTTGTTTGTTAACTTGTATATATCAGTCCTTTTCTATGTGTTGTATGCATGTTAGACATTCGACAGCATTCATTGTAATAAAGACGTGGAACGTTCACACTTTTTGTTATGCTTTATGATATATTTGTGGAGCCCTGATCAAGCCAGTCTATCGATATCATAGACGAACATGTAGATAAGAGAACGCTTCTGTTTATAGACTGTCGGCCAAAAGAAACGCCTACCAGATATCTTATCAGATTCCGTAAAAACTATAATGTATATTTTTATCACTATTATAGCATTATGAAGTAGGACCATTTCTGCATAATATATTTAAATTTCAGAAATTGTCATGTCACAAAGAACGGCGATTGTTGAAATGAAACAACATCAGTTGTCCAGTTTTCAGTGCTTGATCAGAAATACATTTGTTACAGGTTTCTATACAACCACGAGCATTGGGCGTGGTTTTAATAAATGTAATTGACTCGAATCACAGTTTTTCCACGATTTCAACGGACTTTCATATTAATTATTGTTTGAGTATAACGTGGAGACCACCATTATTTAAATTTCAGAATTAGTTCATCTTCCATTTTAAGGAAAATCAAGTAGGCGTTTCTTTTTGCCGACAGTGTACCGGTGTAACCACAACGTCTCATAATTATTTTAAGTATAGAACTCGACATACATTCATGTAATATAAGCAAATTAAGTTCAACTTAAGCAGGGTTTCTTGATGAACCATCATTATGGTTTCATGACTTAAAACAGGCTTAGGACAGCTCTAGTTTAAACACACAAAAGACGATGTATGATATAAGTATAATAGAATGGTATATAAACCTCAGGCCTGTAATTTCGACCAATAAGGAACGGCTGTGTCAATTTTAAACATTATAACATATCTAAAAGTGTTTATAGTAACTAATTTCACATCTATGACGCATGCTACTTATTTCCTGAATTCAATCGTATTGCTACATTAAGAATTAGAACACAAATTATATTGTTTAAAACAACTCTTCAAACAAAATAATATGATCTGTTCAAGTTTGTTCAAAGAAAATGATTGTACAAAGAGTAACAATATTACATGAGATCCAAAACAAAAAAATACGAAGTAAGAAAGTATCTATGTTCAGACAAAAAATACCAGACGCGGTACACGATAAAGAGCCATTGGGTATATAAGTGTTCCTTGTGTTTCTTTTGTCAACATGTGACAGAGTGCAATATATTGCATAAATGTGCCTTTTAATTGTAAATATCCATGTATTTGATTACGTCGAACACACTAAGAAGAAATCTTGCGGCTATGGGACTGACAACCGCAGAAAAGACATGTCTGAAGGAAGTATTGATCGAATAAAGGCAGTGAATCAATCTCGTTTTCGTTCATACTTCGCCAACTTTGTTTACAGTGAGCGACCCCCTTACTAAACTCTGACTTGTTAGTTAGTTAAACAGACATGATGATTAACTATTAACTATTAACCACCATGATTTTATTCAACAGAACCTTCAAACAAAATGTCAAAATGTTTAACCGTTTAAGTTGGTACGAAACCTGTCTGTTTAAAACAAAAACAAATTGGCAAAAATCGTTAAACGGCTTCTAAAATCATTGGGCTTCCTATTGAAACTATCGGCAGTTGTTATGAGCAGCAGTTATCAAAAAAAAAGCAAACAAAATTTTAGATGATTCTACGCATCCTCTTTTTCGGAATATTCAATACTACCTTCTGGACGTAGAATGCGAATGCCGACTTTTAGAACAAACAGGTTTCGCCAATCATTCATTCCTTGCAGCATTAGAGAAATAAATTCTGTGCAATGTTGCACGATAAACACTTTCATGTATAGCATATTCTAGTCTCTGTAAACTGTGTTAATATGTATTGTTTTGAATGATATTTGTATGTTTTGTATGCTGGAGAATTGTAATAATACACAACAAATTTTCCTTTCTGGAAAATAAATATTATCTTATCTTATCTTATCTTATCTTATTTCCCTCCAACGTTTTTAATTTGAATGATTATATTTCTGAAATCATAGTCATGGTTCGATTTAAACTTTGGCAGATGAGTATCAGTTAGTACAATCATTTAGACACCCACATGCAATCCTGCGTCTACACCAACGCATATATAAACTCACGGGGAAAAGAAAGTATATCTTCTTTTCAACAGGGTCAAACACAAAATATTTCTGCCGGATAAACTCGGTTTTGAATGTTTGTGATGAGGATATATATCGTTAAGAGTTATACACAATTTAATTCATGAGAGTATGATACTTAATATTTTATACCTGTTCAAGCACACATAGGGTGCTGAAATATCTATTTCAAAAGTTATTTTGGGAAATAATTTTGGGTATTTAAGGTAAAATTTTATGAAATATGGTAATAATGACAGTACAAGATGGTATGGACATAATGCACTTCCTTTGACTTTAAATCAATGACGCATCGTTGCTGTAGGACGTAAAAAAACAAGCCTGAAAGCCATATTTCACTCCCCTATCTCGCCTGGTTAAGGAGATTCTATAACGACGATTTTTAAAAAGCCGTGTTTTTCAGAGTTATGAACAGATAATGTTTCAAAATTTACAGAAAAAGTTAGTTTGCTTTTAGAGACATGGTGTAACTATGTTTCAATCTATTCATCACTCGTTGATTAAAATATATTGCGTTGTTGTACCTATATTTTCTTTTGCCCGTGAGTTTAGTTTAATGTCTACAATTGTCATTTCGTGTTAGAATATATACATACTTTTGTTTTCCGTTTAGCATTCATGAAATATGCATCAGATTCCTCCGTTCAGTGTGAAGTTTAAGGGTTATTCCTTTCAACAGGCGATTATGAATATATTATATTAATTAGTTTAAACATTATTTTAATTACAACTTTGGTATTCACGTAAGCTCTTTCATCATGCGCATGACTCAATTTGCATTCAAATTATTTTTTCAAAATATCCATTGCAGTTTATGTTGGTGTTTTAATAGTTCCTATCACAAGCCAACATACACAAACTAGTGTCAATATTGCAGATGCAACATAAAGATCCTCTTCAAACACGACAGTTGTTTCCAACGAGTTTTATTATAAGCCACAGGGGCTTGTATTGCTGAAAACAAACAGTTTGCCTGTAGTAACTATAAAGTTGCAATAATGTTGTTACGGAAAGATACCCGAACAATTCAAGTATGACACATATATCAGAGATGTAAAGTGATAGTAGAAAACTCTTTTCGAGATTGATTGCTTTTGCTAGGAATGAAATATCGATTTTTTTTTCCCTCGATTTTTATCGATGTATTTCTGAGACACCATTTTGGCCCACTCAAGTTTGACGAGTAAAAAATCGTGTTTCAAGTGCCTTTACTTGAGAAATAATGCACAGATTTAGTTGATGTTTGTTTTATTTGAACGAGAAATCACTGTGTTTTAATTCTGTAGTATGTTGTACGTGTAAAATGTGTGTTGACATTTGAAATGTGGACTTTTTGGGCAGGGAGTCAAATTGACGTTGCATCCCTTTCTTTATTTATTAGTATAGGGTATATATCGCATCGTAGAATTGGACCTAGGAACTGTTTGTTTTCAGCAATACAAGCCCCTGTGAGTAACTCAGACTATTCCGTTAGCACCATTAAAATCTCAGTTTGTGATAAGGTGCCAAAATTATAACTTGTTATGAATATCTGTTCGAGAAAATTAAATAATTTAAAAAAGGATGAACAAACACATGTACAATAATGTAATAAACTAATACTTGTAAAGTAATTTTAGCCATAAATAACGTTTAATGTGTACAGAATGTGCATTATGTCTTTCTCCAAATAAGAAAATCAGCGACAAAACAGGTACAATGTTACAAAAATAAAGAACTAAAATAAATAGTATACATACGTTAAGACTTGCAGTAAAGGATCAGTCCGATCAGATTTTGTTTGAGAAAGAAACCCTGGCAGAGGGAAAGGTCCGACCCAATTCCCCGAGGCCGAGGGCTTTCTTTCTCTCACAAAACCGAGGGAGGTTTTGATCTAACTTATGAACCGACCGAAGCTTTAAGATGTAATTTGATATTTTAAACTTCTTACGGTTCAGTGGTATTTATTATTTGGATCGAGTTGGTTAGATGTTATAACGCCTACAGGGAATAATGCCTACGGGGATTAATAGCTACACGTTGTGTTGTGACAGCGATAGGTTTACCTACACACAAGTGAACTGTTCCAATCAGTGTGCACTAACGCCTACATTAGAGAACTAAGCTGTGAGGGAGTAGGGGAACAAAGCGCACAAAAGCTAAAGAACAATGAAGACATTTCATTTACTCTGTAGTTAAAGCTTTCTTGGTCATTTCCATTATCAATTATCTATTACAAATTGATTAAACAAAGTCAGAAGGAAATGTATAAGAGTTTTGTGAGAGATAATTCTAATTCAGAATGCATGATTGCATGATAATGCTTGTAACCAAAGTCTTCATCGATAACCATGGCAAATCCAAAATTAGTCGAGTAATACACATCACAGAAACAAAGACAGCAGATAATCTTAGAACGTACTGGTACCAACTCAACATAAGACTCACCTGCGTGCACTGTGTTCAGGATTGTGGGATATACAACATATTTATGCGAAAAAACTGTTTTCTAATATTACAATAGCCGTTACTTACAATTAGAAAATAATATTCATCTTCTATATTACCACTGTTACAGATTTTACAAACCCTTTGACTCCCAGGAATATTATAGTACCTCCCCGTTTCAATGTTTAGTGTATGAGAGCTACACTAGAAACCTTTCAAAATTTAGAGATAATACATTTGGTTCAGAGATGAAAACTTAAATTGAGAATAGGAAAACATCTTTCAATCTAAATACACTTTCTGACAAAAAATGAACTGGAAATCAACACATTGGGCTTCCAACATGAAGCAACCCATCAGTATAGAACAATGATTTAATTTTACCCAGTTTATACACGGACTTAAATTATGCGTGTAATTGATGGTGGTTGATTTTACCACTTAGAGAGTATAGAAGGATGGTAAACACTGTTGAATCAAATATCTTAAATAATACATTATAATCCAACATAATATGCATGAATGGTTGAATACTATGATGAATATAGTATAAAATGAATGAAATGTTTACAGTGTGATAAAAACAAAACCTGTGTTTTGTATTCACTGTAGGCATTAGTGCAAAGAGTAATGGGACATTCCATTTTGATGAAAGGTTGAAGGATGTAAAAATCAAAACCACTGATGCATAAAGTTGTTTATTTAAGACTGTAGGCGTATTTCCCTATAGGCGTTAGTAGACTCCACCCAATTGTCATGCGAGGAGAGCACATCCGCGATCGTGATCTGCACGTGTTAAACGCCTGCAACTCATGCCGAGCACGGGAGCTGCACGTGCTATCCGCATCATGTATATAACACAGGATTCATACTGACAATCAACTATAATATCGCGATCCTTCGTACATTCCATTATACGTTGGACGTCATCCTATTGTCCTTCCATTCCGTTATTTTTCAGCAATGGACAGTTACACAACACATCATATTTTTAAGGAGAAATTTAATATTTAAAGTGATTGTACTTTGAGCATTACTTTGAGTGTAATTTAAGTAGGTAAATGACCTTCGTAACTCTCCATTCCTTAAAAAATAATGGGGCTCGGCCCTTTAGGCCTTGGCTCCATTATTTTTAAGGAATTCAGAGTTACTCGGACATTAACCTTTACGGAATGCCCTGTACTCTATTAGTAGAGGTACAGTCGGTGAAAGAAGACCCTGGTGAGACAACAGACACTGATAATCACGATTAGAATTTACTCAATTGATCATTCAGAAGTCGTCTAACTGGGGCGGGAAAGTAATTGAAGAGTATGTCGCCTCCTAAATAAACCGTACACCTTGATCCAGATTGATACCGGAATGAGTCTGGTTGGGATTTAATTAACTCGGACTCCGTAATCCAGCTCGGGACAGTGCAATGAGACAGACAATGCCTCGGGCAGCACTGGCAGGAGCAAGATGAGACGATGCCTAGTCTCGATTCCTAAACTAACTTGTATCATTATCCCTTGATAAGTATATGGTTTCTTATCTGATCTTAATGCTGTTAATTGTTGCCAGACTTCTCTGTTATTCTTTTATCTTACTTTTAGCAAATCACAGTAATTTGGGGTAACGCTCGTAATGGCTTTTATGTAGTTTAATGCATTGATGAATTAGAATTTCAAGGAAAAGTATAATCGATTGTCTCCGAACGACAAATACTTATATAAAAGACATTGTCTGTAATACCATACCATAATTTATGTAAAGAGTGGGAAATGTATGATGAAAAAGGTACTAATGATTCTGCGGTGTCTGGGTGAGTGAGTGAGTTGGGGTTTTAACGCTGCTTTCAAGAGTATTTCATTTATATCGCGGCTGTTAGTGTTATTGGAGAAATCCCACAACGCCATGTGGCTATGCATTGCGGTGAAACCTGCGAGCAACGGTCGGAACTAGCGAACCATGGGTGGTATTACTCTGAAATTCAGTGGAGCATTGCACCCAAACCTTACTGCGTGTAGAACAGTTCTCGACTGCAGACAAAGTTGCCGTGCCCCTGGCGGGATTCGAACCCCGGACCTTTTGATCCGAAGTCGAACGCGCTAACCACTGCGCTATCCCGCCCCCTTTGAGGTGTCTGGGCAACTTTAAGTAATTTTGTTCGAATGTATTGAATTCATTTCTTATTTGAATATTTTATCCCTATATTCTGTCCATATCATGCTCATGCAAATATAATTAGTCCTACAGAAACATATCTGCTTTAATGCAATTTAACAAGTTCAAGTTCTTTAATAGGCCAAATGCCAAAAACATAAAATGTTACAATATACAGCATTTGGTGGTGGATGGCTGTTTTCACAATATTGTTCACAGTTAAATTAATGTCTAACATAGTATAGACGCCTAAGTATGCATAATGGTAGAAGAGTTGAGAAGTTCCATTTTGTTAATAAACACTCATGATGTGATCAAACATTTCGATAAATTCAGATTAATGTCTCCGCATGGATGGAGGGGTATAATAATTAGGATTGCTTGTAACTAATTTGATTGAATTATCTGATATATGCAGTTATCTTGTTGTATATTCTATGTATATTACATTATTTACTCATGTACCACCGATGGTGGATCTTTTTGAGTAATAAATAAATAGCAATTGCTTTGCGTGAATCTGATTCGCTGAACACTGTCACAGAGATTCAGTTCATACCTGCATGAACTTAATTTCGTGACGTCACATCACATTTAGCCACGCCCCCATGACTTCAGGTTCACGGCTAGTTCCGTTGTGGATTTTCATTGGCAGATGAACACGTTGTAGGCGGGGCTAATATTTGGTCTCTTCACACGTGTAAATAGTACAGCTCTAATTGTTGCAAATTTATATATATATATACCTTTTGTTGTACGACTATTTTCGCACTTTTCTTTCATTGGCCATATCGCAGAAACTTATCACCATAGTTGGTCTTTATTAATGCAATATTTAAAAGAAAGCAGGTGCATTTGACAGTGACTGAACTGAACTTTATTCAAGAACTCAGGCTGCAAACAGCAGCATAAGAGGTACATAAACATATATACATTGATACAATATACAATATAATAGGTATGTACAGCTGGTATAAAGGTACATATGATTATAAATTTACTTATCTGCAGTAGTTTGGATGAATTAATTGGTGACTGTGGTTACATTTAAGTTAAAATTTCGTTGTTTAATGAAAACAGGGGTAAGAAATGAAATTTCCACCAACATGATCCCTACCATGTTTAAAATGTTGTAAATGGGTGCAGAATCAGGCACATTTATCAATTTTCACATAAAGTATGTCTTATATGTCAATTGAAAAGTGTGTATCATCAAAAAAAAAAATTAAGAACTTTAAAATTTTAAAAATAAATTTAAATTAGATTTTAAATTAAAAAGACAGGTATAAGTATTCTTTGACTGCTGACTAAACACCTGTACTTTTCAGTTTTAGATTATCATTTCGAAAACTTGAGATATTTGCAAATGAAAATCATACATATGATAAAATCAACTGAGATGATAAATTTCTTTTGCCGATGAGTTTAGATTAATGATCATTCTTTTAGGATTAACGAGATTAATGAGTTGATGATTATGGGGCCGATGTATCAAACATCAAATAGCATAATAATATTTGTATTTGCTAGATTAAGAGTAATTCGCAATGACGTCACGTTGCCATTAGATATCCTCAAGAAATGATGAATTCGTCTAGAAATCTGGGGCCTAGGGGTCGCATATCTTGAAAGCTTATCGGACACTGAAGATGTATTAGAAAGGTATAACGTACTCAAACAGTAGAAGAAGTTACATTGTCTGCTGTCGGTAACATGATATATTTACTGAATTTGTACCATGTCTAAAACGCCTCTTACACGCGCTGGGGCGGGATAGCGGGTTCGGCTTCGGATTAAGAGGTCCGGTGTTCGAATCCCGCCAGGGGCACGGCAACTTTTCTCTGTCTGCAGTAGAGAACTGTTCTACACGCACTTTATTTCAACCCTCGCAGGTTTCACCGAATGCATAGTCATACGGCATCGGTGCTTTCTCCCGTGATATAAGTGAAATACTCTTGAAAGTGTCGTTAAACCACAGCTCAGCTCACCTTTTACACGCAACGGGTTGACTATTCTTTGCTAACATGAATTTAAAAGCAAAACTTCACCATTCCTTAAATCTTGTTTGTGTTATACCTAACTTTCTCAAGGCGATTTACAAAAGTTGAGACTGCAACATGTCCTAAAAATATTAAAGGGGCAGTAGAAGGTTTTTCCACTCAAAAATGTCGATGAAATGTATTTTTAAAAAATACTGTCACGAATAGTAAAACAACCGTCTCCTTTCGGAAAATCAAGTTTAAAAATGAGTGTACATGGTCCCGTAAAGCCATGCAAATCGTTTTAGTCCTTTGAAATAATAAAATGTGTTCACAATAAAAATGGCCGTCGTGCAATTTTTGCTATATACGCAACACCGTCATTACTACTACGGATAATTGGTTTGTGCAGTAAGATTCTTTACCCTCTAAAGTAAATATAAATGATATAAACTATCATTATAAATGCAAATTTGAAAAAAATACAGCTACAGCCCCTTTAACGCCAAGTTGATGGAACAGTCAAAATTCAACAAAATGGTAGATACTGTAACGTTTTCTCATGTGTATTTAATTGGGTTGGTTGCACGCTAATTTGGTATACAATGCTCTCAACAGTAACTTTGTTAGCGAATGATAGTTAATTGACACATTAAAATGGCCGATCAAAGGGAATGGACTCGCATGGCTAAACATCACCTAACCCTAATCCTAACCCTAACCCTAACAACCCTTACCCTAACCCTAACCCTAACCAGAACCCTAACCCTAACCCTAACCCTAACCATAACCATAACCCTAACTCTGGTGATGTACATTCGTTTTATATCCATTGGTAACACTTATTTACCTTTTTAATTGGTAGCCCAGGTTGCATACTCCAAAGGGAGTTGAGAATGAAAAAGGAACGATTTTAGTCCTTACACCAGGATAATAATGTGTGTAGCGCTTTGAGCATGACCCTTTGTGTTGTGGAGTTCAGCGCGATATAAGTATCCTCATTATCAATATCATAGATAGGGAACAAATGTAACATGATTACATTTGGGATAACACTACCTTCAATAGTAAAAATTCCTGCACGTTTTGGGACCGAGTACCTTGCGGGATTCGAATCCACAACCTCAGAGTAAGGCAACTATCGCCAGCTGTAGTACTTGCTGGTCACCTCTCTATGAAGACAGACAGACAGACAGACAGACAGACAGACAATTGTTTATATCTCACTTCTGTACAGCATACTATCACATACAGGTTGGCAGTAAACACAGATAAAAGTACAGAAGCACTCAATATGAGTAATGAGAGACTAACATATAAAATTCGTAAAATTACACGCAGCTTTGATAAAAGCATGAAAGGGAGTAATAGTTTAACAGGTAAAATAACAGGTGTTTAATTTTCATTCTATGTAATATTAAAAAGCAGGTTTTGGCAAAATAATAAAACATGTAAGCACTTTGACATAAAAACAGTGTTTCAAAATCTGGGACGATAAAACATTTAAAAGGGTTTTCTCTAATATCAGTATAAATATCACAGTGAAACAGCACATGGAACTCGTCTTGGGCACAATCAGTACAATTAAAATAATTTCCTTTGATTTACAGGTACATATTCATACCGCCCAGTTACAATTCGTATTTGGGTTACACACATCTAAACTTAGCCATTGCTGAACGGTAACATCTGGGCATGTTAGATGTAACATATAATTCAGGACAAAACTCATGTTTAAAAAGCCTATAAGTTATAAGTGAAGTAATGAACTCAACTCGCCTGTCAAATTATTTTTTTCCATCTACTGTTAAAGCAAGCTATTTTTTATATAAATATCGGAAACGCTGAGTCATTGTCAAAACAGATACGAAACAAACAGCTAGATAGAAGATGAACATACTGTTTTAAACTTGTAATAAGTGTCTCATAAGCCAATTTTGGCTGAGGATTAACTCCTATGCTGTTACAGTTTAATGCGTGACACCTCTTTTTCTCTTATCTCTTCGTGGATCAAGGTAAGGGGTTCGGGGAAACAAAAACACTACTAATAAGGCCTGTCCTCGTATCGCCTACACCCCATATTGCCTACACCACAATCAAAACAAATGTACGGATGAGTGCACATCACACAGGCACCCTGATACCTTAAGAAAATAATGGACTCTTCCAAGATAACAAAGACAGAATAAATAATGAACAATAACTTTAAAATTTCACGTCAAATAAATGTTTTCTTTCCAATTGAAAAATGGAACTTTGCTGTTTTATTAAAGGTTTACATTATAACTTTAAAATTACCGTTGGAGGTAACGGTTTGGACAAAAAATAGTAACGGTTTGGACATATCTTAAATAAATTTTAAAAGTTTATCTATCTAAAATCTTTGCTAAAGTGTGATAGTGGAATTTTATACACTTATATATCTTTTTTAAATGATTAAAACCAAAACAGGTTCCATTTTTTAAATAAAAAACCAATGCTTAGGAAATCGATGGTAACGGTTTGAAACTTTTTATCATAATTTATATCTGTAATATATAAGAAACCTATGTTCATAATTTGTGTTTGTTTATATATAAGTTAGTAATTTTGATACTAGTATAAACGTATGTCTCTCATTATCACATAAGTCGCTAAAATGTGTTTCTTTGTTTTTTTATTACAATAAAGATATCAATCTGTAGAAGGTCATTATTAATTGATATGGCACCAAAACATGTGAGAGAAGAAAGTTTTAAACACCTATCGTAATAATGCATTTTTAATAAACTTATTTGTATCCAACCCCTATAGATTTTGTTTGTTGTGTTCAACTCCTGCGACCCCAAATATAGGTCACAGAGGTCATGACCTGAAAAGCTATTTTCATCTTGAGATTTGATGTGCTCTTCAAAGGGAGGTTATTTAAAGGAAACCACAGTGATGAATTAAAGTTCAAGTGTGTCTTTATTTGTAGGGGATTTTATCTCTGGCCTCAAAGATAGGTCAGAGGGGTAAGGAACTTAAGACCTATTTCATCTTCTCCATTTAAAGTGCTTTCTTTGTGTTGTACCTCTCACCTAGAAGTTGACATTTTGAATTAGTTAATGTATGTAAAACCTGATGAGCTACAGAGCCAGTGGCTCTATTTTTTCCTTCTTCTTCCTTTTTACACTGTGCCACCTATTTCGTGGATCAAAGTAAAATGAAACATTATCACTAACTAAGATACACCGATAATATCCATCCACTTCATAACAATGAACGAATTTATTAATGGCCAAGTGGAATGTACCATACTACACAATAGGGGTGAGGCAAGCGGAGACTGTCAAAACCGGCACCTGTATAAACTGGCAAGCTGTCACTTTAATTGGTCCCGACATTTTACTACAGTATTAAATACGGATATAATTGTTTATGTATATTAAAAAAATCCCCCCCCCCCCCCCCCCCCCCCCCCCATATAACATAGAGTATGTCATATATAGGGGGGGTTTAGATTTTTTTACCTACGTTTTACCTACGTTTTAATAACGATATCGAGTTCCTGTGAATGGATGCTACCTATCTACTGCCGTCATTAAAGGTACATCCATTGTGTTGTTGGGCATCCTCGGTTACCCAGGGTTTTATATATGCTCCGTTTGTGGAGAGAAACGGAGCATATATAAAACCATGGGTAACCGAGGATGGTTGTTGGGGTCACATATTGCAAACGTTATAAATGGTGATCCTTTATCGAGAAGTACCGAAAACTACAAATTTGATAATAGTCGAGTAAGTATATTGACGATATGAAATAAAAATAAGTGATTTCTGATCGAAAACCGGACAATGCACAGCGCGCGTCAATGAGTCAAACGTAATTTTAGAACCTTATTTATAACAGACAAAAAGACAAATTTGAGTTGATAATGTTTAATATAGGTCATATAACTACTGTGTATGTAAATGGGACGTGCAGTTTCGGTTTCTGTACATGCATAATGATGTTACTCGATTTTATTTGGAAACTAGTAATTATAATACATTTGGCGATTGGGGATAAATATGCAAGCTGAGTGAATTTATTTGTATTGTAGATAGCATGTGGTGAGTTAATTGGAACGTATTAAAGCCAATTGTAACATGATTTCGATGTATCCTTGATTCTGATTGGTTGTTTTGCCTATGTTTAATTACAATGAATACCCGCAAATTTCAGCGTTTAAAACCTCCGGCTAACGCCGTCGGTTTCAAACTAAATTTGCGGGTGTTAAATAGCAATGAATCCCGGAAATTTTACAAACGCAACTATTTATCTTATAAATAAAAAAATTATGAAACACAATGGATGCATACCTATGAACATCAATGGCTTATAGATTGAACCATTCTACACAATAGGGGCGAGGAAGTGACCATTTCATGGCATTTCCATTTTGTTTAGGCAAATGTGGGGTGTTTTCGAGGTGGAGGATGGCAGCTCTGTGACAGTGTGAGGAGTTTGGCAATTGCGTAGCGTTACACATCCGAAAAACCAGTCTACAACAGGTCCGATTAGAGTTACCTCCCCTGTAGATTTTGTAAACAAAATGAGTGGTTTTTATATTATTGATACTTTTGTGAAAACAAATCTTGCGCCGGTGAGTAGAAGGGTGAATTAAGTCCTTGATGGGCTTATTAATGATGGTCCAATGAGGGAATTAGAGCTTTGAGGACTGACAGCGCGTCTGCTAGAGCAGAGTTGAGTCTGACTGAGGCTAATTTATCAGTTTATAGTGATCTGAGATGTCGGGTAAAGCTACGCACATAAACGATAACGGACCACTTATACCAGTACAGTATCTCTCCTGTTAAAAATCTATCTCAAAATGAAAGTGAAGGTTTTTGGTATAAACATTAACATAGAAGTTTGAGGTAGAAATGATAAATGGCGAAAGAAACAATAAATGAAGACAATACATTATACATTCTTTATAGGCCTACTGTATGTTGCAAAATAGACTTACTGTTCCAGCAGTTTGCTGGACAAAACCCATTGAATGAACTTGATAGATAAAAAGAATGTTAGCTTTTCTAAATATCCCAATCAGTAAATAAATTCTTCAAACTTATTACAAACGAAACAAGCAAATAAGCAAAGCTTAATACAAATTATGAATCCAAGTTTTGTTAAATAATCCATGCTCGCCCCTTGTTGGGTTGTAGTAGTCTCCTAAAATGAGAGCATTTTGAGTCTTAGACATGTGCACCCCTCTCACTAAAATAAAACCTGACTTCCACTTGTAAAGTGTCATAATTAAGATTGATGATACATACTAATTACTATTCATCAAAATCTCATTTCATTTCAGGATTCGGTGATTTTTTACAAAGAAACAAATCCAGGAGTTAAAACTAAAAGTGGAAAATATTTTGATAGATCATCATCACACAAGACAGTTACAATCACTTAGAACTAGTATATTGCAGATAATATTGCTAAAACATCTCTCTAGAAGCAAAGTTGAATCAAACCACATCCATTAAAACAAGCGAGAGGAACTGGATGGAAGAAGAGAGTGGCAAGGCAATAAGCTCAGTGGATGGTTGATGTGTTCTCAAGACATGGATGAGTGAAACATGGATAGACGCAATTAACTACAGGTTGCCTCGATAGGGAAATGTGAAAACGGTTGTCCTGATACAGCGTTATATAGAGTATAAACACTGAAAGAAAGAAGAGAGCGGCAATGCAATAAATTCAAAGGATGGTTGATATTTCTCAAGACATGTGTGAAACATGGATACAGTCAAACATCTAAAGACTGCCTCTGTGGAGGAATGATAAAACAGCTGTACACCCTGAAAGAAAGAAGAGAGCGGCAATGCAATAAATTCAAAGGATGGTTGATATTTCTCAAGACATGTGTGAAACATGGATACAGTCAAACATCTAAAGACTGCCTCTATGGAAGAATGTGAAAACAACTGTCCTGATACAGCGTTACCAGTATATAAACACTTGGTAGATCATTTGACATCGAAATCTGATGACTACAGTACATAAGCTATGACACAATCACTTCAGATTCAACTTCATGTTCCCATGAGGATTCATACTGAAGGGAAACAATTTGCTTGCACTGTTTGTGATAGAACATTTACCAACTCGAGCAACCTGAGGAAGCACATGAGAATTCATACTGGAGTGAGACCATACCAGTGTACAGAGTGTGATAAAACATATACACGATCCAGCGGTCTGAGGACCCACCTCAAAGTTCACACCGGCCAGGAACTATACAAGTGCAGTCAGTGTTATAAAGAATTTACACAGTCAAACAGTTTGAACAAACACATGAGGGTTCACACAGGAGAAAAACCTTATCAGTGTAGAATTTGTGAGAAAACATTCAAAAACAACAGCCACGTGCATTCCCACATGAAAGTTCACTCTGGAGAGAGACCATACAAGTGTCCGCAGTGTGGTAAAGGATTTTCACAATCGGGCAGCGTGACAAAACACTTGAGAGTTCATACAGGAGAGAAACCGTACAGGTGTGATGAGTGTGGTAAACGGTTTACAGAATCTTGCAAAATGCAGGAACACAAGAGAATTCATACTGGGGAGAAACCATACAAATGTAGTGTATGTGGTAAAGAATTTACACAATCCAGTACAGTGAAGTCACACATGAGAGTTCACACTGGAGAGAAGCCGTTCCAGTGTGGGGAGTGTGGTAGAGAATTTGCTCATTTAAGTAACCTGCAGGCACACATGCTTAAGCATACTTGAGAATGGTGGTACCGGCAGATCCAGAAGGGGGAGGGGGGATTAATTTAGGTTAAGGATAGCCCAAGATCCAGAGGGGGGGATGTGGGTTTAGCGTAAGGATGTCCCCCAACCCAGATCCAGAGGGGGGGGATGTAGGTTTAGCGTAAGGATGTCCCCCAACCCAGATCCAGAGGGGGGGATGTGGGTTTAGCGTAAGGATGTCCCCCAACCCAGATCCAGAGGGGGGGATGTGGGTTTAGCGTAAGGATGTCCCCCAACCCAGATCCAGAGGGGGGGATGTGGGTTTAGCGTAAGGATGTCCCCCAACCCAGATCCAGAGGGGGGAGAGGGATGTGAGTTTAGATTTAGCATATCTCAAGATCTAGAGGGGGGACGGGGGATGTGGGTTTAGGGTAAGGATGCCCCCCTCACCCTTTCATTAACTTTTGTAGTGGATCCCTGGGTATATATCCCTCCCATTTCAACATTTTTGACAGTTTGAACTCATATATTAGATGATGTCACTAGGGGATTTGTGAGACTTTAAATGTGGATATTTGGTGATATCATTTGGCTTTGTGTAATAAACAGTTAACACTATCTGTTCACAAAAAATTGTGTTTCTCTTTAGTTTACAATTGACTAAAACTTGACAGTCCAGCAGCAGATCCAGAGGTTCAAGGGGTTCAACTTCTTTCTTTTCAAAATTTTGCATGTAAATTTGATGGAACGCCAAGGTGAACTCTTAACTTTTGGGGGGCGGGATAGCGCAGTGGTTAGCGAGTACAGCTTCGGATCAAGAGGTCCGGGGTTCGAATCCCGCCAGGGCCACAGCAACTTTGTCTGCAGTAGAGAACTGTTCTACACGCAGTAAGGTTTGGGTGCAATGCTACACTGAATTTCAGCGTAGTACCACCCATGGTTCGCTTGTTCCAGTCAATGCTCGCAGGTTTCACCGCAATGCATAGCCACATGGTGTTGCCGGGTTTTTTCCCAGAGTAATACTAGCAGCCATGATATAAGTGAAATACTCTTGAAAGCGGTGTTAAACCCAAACTCACCTCGACCAACATTTCAGGTAGTCATTTTTATTAAGTACCATGTTGTACAAACCAATTAGATAGTGAAGAAATGTAACACTGTTATGTTTTGGGTCACACTTACAAGTTCTTGTATGGACCCTTGTGGAATTTAAACCCACACCCTCAGAGTCAGCCACCAATTGCCAGCACTGACTGTGCAAACAGCTTACCCAATTCAACCAACAAAACCTCATAAGGAGCCTGACTCTAGTTGATTAAAATTTACATTTTTCTAAGGAATAAGATCTGCAAAATAGTGCATCTACAGTGATATGAATTTGTGCTAGAGATTTCTTTCCACAAGGCCTGAGAACAACTTGTATAGGCATGTGTTCTGTCCCAGTTTAGTGCAGACAAATCCAGTCACTAGCTAGCCAATCACATCAAGGAGTTAAACGATTTCCTGTTCTTTCTTTACCATGTTCCTAATGTTACGGAAACAGACCAATGATTGCTGCCAAGTGCTTCTGGTCCCTGGCTTGTTACGCCGAACACTTCTGTTGGAGGTCTTGTGATTGGCTAACTGAGCTTGTGTCACAGTCTGATTAAAATCGACGGTTTTCCGTGGAACAAGAATTGCAAAATAGTGCATCTACCGGGATACAAACTCATGTCGTTCGGGGATTTCACGCCAAACCTGTAGAGAAGAATCTACAGAACCTGTTCGCATCCCGCTAGATGCATAATTTTGCAAATTTTATTCATCAGAACAAGTTCGATTTTAAACAGACTGGCTTGTGTCCCTCCTCGGTTACCCAGGGTTTTATATATGCTCCGTTACTCTCCACTATATCACCCATGGGAAACTCTATCAGAGAAATCTGTACTAAAATTACCCGCCCTTGGCCAGCGTGAGCCAATCAAACCTCTACGCAGCTTGGACCTGTGAGCCAATGACAATTCATATCACTTCGTTGCAAAGCATGCGAGGCCATTTTGTTAGCCATTCGTCACCGGTTATCTCCCTTCACCATTTCCGTCTTATCGTATTGAGTATTTTCTTTGGTTACTGACTTCGTCACGCTGGCCAAGGGCGGGTAATTTTAGTACAGATATCGCTGACAGAGTTTCCCATGGGTGACATAGTGGAGAGTAACGGAGCATATATAAAACCCTGGGTAACCGAGGATGGCTTTTGTCAGAACATGTGACCATGTGGAGAGGCAACCGCTGAGCGATATGAGTTTGGATCCCAGGAGATGCACTTTTTTCTTGGAAAACGGTTGGTTGGAGAGTTATCATACCAGTAGAGACATTTGCAGTAGGAGTACCATTAATCCATTTTGAAATGTAGATTGAGATAGCTAATTTAACAAGAGACTGCACTATATGGGGCGTGATAACGCAGTGGTTAGGGTGTTCGGCTTTTTTATCAAGAGGTCTTTGGTTCGAATCCCGCCAGGGTCACGGCAACTTTGTCTGAAGTAGAGAACTGTTCTACATGCAGTAAGGTTTTGACGCAATGCTACACTGAATTTCAGCGTAGTACCACCCAAAGTTCCAGCCACATGGCGTTGCAGTCTTTCTTCCTGCTATAATACTTGCAGCCATGATATCCGTGAAATACTCTTGAAAGCGGCATTAAACCCCAACTCACCTCAACTCACCCATCAGTGAAACGATGTCAATTGGATATGTAAGAGTTTTTCTGTGGGTATTTGATGATGCCATTTTGTGCAATAACCAGTGAACACTATCTGTAGTCTCATAATCTTGTTTCTTTTCATTTTACAAAAAAATGAAACTTGACAGTCTTCTGAAAGGCAAGTTTCGATCTAAACATCGATTTTATTTTAAGTGTTGATAATCACAAATTTCTAAGCTTCTTTCTTAAATTTGTGATAAATGTGATCAATTATTTTAGTTTCATGATGTAAAAACCTCGCCCCTCAATCTCTCAAGGTTGATGTGAAGTTTTTCACATAGCACATTGAGAAATATTTTCTATAAGAAGTACATGCCAATATAGAACACAAATGTAACAATGATATATGTTGGATCACACTATCTGCAATTGTACAAATTCTTGTTAAAGGGGCAGTAGCACGTTTTTTGCTGAAATAAGTCGATGAAATGTATTTGCAAAATAATGTCACCGATAGAAAAACATCCTTATCTCTTCGGGAAAAAAGTTTTAAAACGAGTCTACATGGTTCCGTAAAGCCATGGGAATAGTTTTTGTCATTCAAAATAATAAAATGTGTTCACAATAAAATGGCCGCCATGCAATGTTTGCTTTATACGCAATATCGTTATTACCACTACAGATAATTGGTTTGTGTAGTAAGATGTTTCTAAAGTAAATATAAATAACTTAAACTATCATTATAAATGGGAAATTTATAAAAAAATAAAATTTGAAAAAAAAACGTGCTACTGCCCCTTTAAGATTCCCTGTTCAATTCGTATCTACACACCCTCAGAGTCAGGCACCAATCACCAACACTGACTGTCCCCACAGTTTACACATTCAGCTACCAAGACCTCTATTGGTGCCTTGTTTCTTGAGACCAACTAGGGGTTACAGGACTCTGTACCTTAAAAAACTTTTTTTCATTTTTAGCTCATAAGGCCTGAAAGGCCCGATGGGCTTATGGCATGGAGTCCGTCCATCCGTTCGTCTGTAAACTTTTGGCATTGCAAATAGTCATTCATCATGTTTTCCATGTTGTCTCTGTATATGCATATGTTTTGAACTTCAAATTTATGACATTCAATCTTTGTAAAGAAGCAGTATTGATTTAAGCATGCACATGCTTATTTGCACTCCGGGTTTTTAAAAGAATGTTTAATAAAAAAGAAAACTGCAATTATGGATGAACTTTTCTTTATTGCCATATGTCAGTGTAGACAATAACATATCCTAACTAAACGTTTAAACTATGTCTAAAATGAAATCATATTATTTACAATGGTTAAAATATCTTTTGAAGATGGAAGGGACATAAAGGGTATGTTCAAAACGCATATTACCATGGCATAAGGACCAACATCTTACCTTTTTCGTTTGACAGGCCCGGAAAGGCCTGATGGGCTTATGGCATGGCGTCCATCCATCCATCCGTCTGTAAACTTTTCGCTTTTTCGACTTCTGCTCTAGAACCAGTGACTCTAGAGAGCTGAAATTTTATGTACAGAATCCTTGGCCTAAAGGATTCTAAATTGTAGATTTGGTGACCCTGTGGCCCCGAATAAAGGCCTTACATACAGGCAATAACCTAAAAATCTATTTTCATCTTCTTCTCCAGAACGAAAAGGCCTAGAATGCTGAAATATTGTGTGCAGTCTCTTGAGTCAATGGAGATTGTAAATTGTAGATTTGATGGCCTTGTGACCTCAAATAAGGGCCTCACAGGCCATAACCTAAAAAACTATTTTCATCTTCTTTTCCAGAACAAAAAGACCTAGAAGGCTCAGGGCTGTAATATTGTGTACATACTATTTTTCCAATGGGGATTCTAAATTGTAGATGTGGTGACCCTGTGGCCCAGGATAAAGGCCTTACAGGCCAAAACCTAAAAACCTATTTTCATCTTCTTCTCCAGAACGAAAAGGCCAAGAATGTTGAAATATTGTGTCTCTCTTTAGCCAATGGAGATTCTAAATTGTAGATTTGGTGACCCTATGCCCCAAATAAGGGCCTCAAAGGCCATGACCTAAAGTCATATTTCATCTTTTCCAGAACAAAAAGACCTAGAAGGCTCAGGGTTGTAAGATTGTATGGTGACTCTTTAGCCAATGGGGATTCTAAATTGTAGATTTGGTGACCATGTGGCCCCAAATAAGGGCCTCACAGGCCATGACCTTAAATCCTAAAATCCTGTTTTCATCTTCTCCAGAACTAAAAGACTTAGAAGGCCTAAATATTTTATGCGGACTCTTTAGCCAATGGGGATTGTACATTGTAGATTTGATGGCCTTGTGACCTCAAATAACTGCCTCACAGGCTGTAGCCTAGGTTCTTGAAGAATTAACAAATTTATGGATTTACAACTTCTTTATTGCAGTAGTATATCACTATTGTCCAAAATCTGTTAAAAAAGCGAATAATGCTTTGTCCTCAGTTACGGTTTGTGGTAGGAGATTAAAAAATGTTTCCCCAGCTATTTTGTTTAATATCCTTGATACTCCGATAAAGCCTATCATTTTGTATGCTTCAGAGATATGTTATGGGGTTTTCAGCAATGGCATGTTGTTGAACAGTTCCATATTAGATTTTACAATCTGTGCATGAATTGGACCATCTGGCAAAATGGGGGGATGGGCTATATCGGGAATAACCCCAACCAGGACAACCCTCTGGAAAGTCTTAGGCTCAAGTATGGTCTTATACCCGCGACAATAGTTAAACATGCTCTAACGCTGCTGTATTGGTTCACAGGTGAATTTTAGCGCAAATATGATGCGCAACAGAGATGAACGACCAGTTTTTCCTATGCGCGAACTTAACGAAGTGAAAAACTGGTCGTTTATCTCTGTTGCGCAACATATTAGCGCTAAACTTCACCTGTGATTGGCTGAATGTGGAAGAAACTATATATATTTTTGTTGATACCTTATTACGTGTTGTTAAGTATTGGTTTAAACTTTTACATTTTCCTAGGGATATATTTCCCAAACAATCTTATATTATGTTATACCCGTTTGACAAAGTTGATAGGAAAACTTGAGTATATTTTGTTCGAAATATTCAAGGTGTTGGTAGAATCTAATGAGGAGCAATTTTTGAAAGAATTTCATGTTAGAATCAGTGACTGACACAAGCAATTGATATTTTCGGAAATGCAGAAATGTACATCGCAAGATCTTTATTCAAGTATCAAAACTGTATTTTGTATGGAACCTTATTTATCTTTTGTGAAATCTAAAGATGCAAGGCGCAGAATAACAATGTTACGAATCGGTGCACTTCCAATATACAAAAATACCGGTAGATTTTATGGACTTCCAAGGCACCAACGACTTGTATTTGTAATGATAACTTTGTTGAAAATTAATTTCATTTTCTATTGGAATGTAAAGTTTATCATGATTTGCGGTGTAAATATTTAAAAAATTACCTAATCATATTGATCAGTCATAACTTTTTCATAATTTACAATGTACTAATGTTTAAATAACAACAAAGTGTTCTCATTACATAAAGGAAGCATTGTTACTGCGAACTCACTACACATGACTGTCAATTGCCACTACCATGTAATAACATGTGTGTTTATTTTGTATTGTACGTAGGCCTTTATAAGGCAATTTACGAAATAAGCTTGATTGATTGAACATTGTTTTATGGTGTTTAGGGTAAACAGTTAGTTTCATATGAATGGTCTTTTTTTCTCATTCATGTTTTACATACAAAGACAAGTGGACACATATGGGGTCAAATATGCCAAACGTTATAAATGGTCTTATTTTATCGAGAAGTACCGAATGTTACCGAAAACTACCATTTTAATGATATTCGACTTAGTGTATTGACGATATGAAGGTAAAAGTATCAATTTCTGATCGAAAACCGGACAATGCACCGCGTGTGGCGCGCGCCAATGAGTCAGAAACGTAATTTTGGAATCTTATTTAAACCAGATAAAATAACAAATTTGGGTTGATAATGTTCAATAGGTCATATAACTACTGTGCATGTAAATGAAATGTGTAGTTTCGGTTTCTGCACATGTATAATGATGTTGCTCGATTTTAATTGGAAACTAGTAATTATTAAAATTTTGGCAATAGGGGATGAAAATGCAAGTGGACTGAAACTATTTGAACTGATATCAGCACATATTGTATGTTGGCATACAATAAAGCAGGGGTGTAACAATACATCGAACTATCGATGCATCGCAATAGTTGGCTTGGCAATAGTACTATATCGATAGTATATACAAACACACTATCGCTATCTCAATAGTAAGGTTAACTACCGATACTATCGAAACTATTAAATTTCCCTTAATTATGAATTATTTACACAAGCCTCACTGCATTTAATTCAAGTTTTTTTCATTTTAGAATGTCAAAAGGGAAGAACTAGAAATAGGAAATAGCAAAATGACAAAAAGTCATTTCATTTATGATATCTTTTACTGATCTTTGTTCCATAGTCCTTACATCAACTAAACATTTCTACCAAAACCTATAAGAAATCTAGCTGATTATTGCGTATTTGTACAAAGAACCCCATCGCAATAGTTATTGCAATAGTGAGTTACACTAGTCTATCGCTATCGCAATAGTAAGTTGCAATAGACTATCGCTATTGCAATAGTCTCTTTGGGTCAATAGTCACCCCTACAATAAAGGCAAATAAAATTTTGTGAAAGCCAATGGATGCACCTTTAATGTTGATTTCGATAACAAATAATTGCCATCATATAACGAACCATAACGGCAACTGTTTTCTCCGATGCATGCAGTTCAACAGGAAGTCTTGCCATGGTCAAATCCCAGTAATCTAGGAACAAAACATTCTTTTTTAACGATTCAAATTCTTTATGCAATATGTCCATATATTGTAAACCCCAGCGACATTGCAGTAACGGATATATGTCAGCTTCCATAAATGCATGCGGACCCCGAACAGCTATTGTTACTCCAGGTGCTCTTGATATAAGATTTTTGGCGGACTGAACAAGTCTTTGGACGTGCTGCTGGAACACCTCCGGGTGGTTGAGTGTGAAGTGGACATAGAGGTACAGGATGACAATGTCTCTGGAGTTGCTTTTGATACTGTCCAGTAGGACATGCTGGGCTAGATGCACAGAGTTATTGTAGGGGCCTCCATTGTAAAACGGAAACTCGTGGACATACCAGGATAATGTGAAGTTGTATTCAGGATCTGACGTAACACGTGGATTATGTCCTTGACCTTTCGGCTTCAAGCTGAACATTTCATTCAAGTTGTTCATGAACTGTAGAGATGTAGAGTCCCCGTGTAGATAGAGAGTTCGTCCTCTTAGACACTCCTTATATACAGTTGGAGTGTGGTTCAGAGTGTCGGTACACTTTGTGGAGTGCCATTGGTCCTCGTAGAAAAATCCCTGAGGTGAGTGCCTGTTCCACGTCACTTCCGGTCTTACCTTGGTACAGGATGTAACAGGGGAGGCTACTCTATAAGGTGTACCTGAAGGAAACATGTCAAATATCTGAAATAACCATTTTCCAGTTTAGGTTTAAAAATTATTATGTAGAACATATGTCGTTATTACCATGTCACCTTTAATCCTATTAAATGCATAAAATAGCAGCTAAAGCAATAACATACCACTTATTTTTTGTGTTCTGTTCTGCAGCAAATCCACTTCATCTGATCTTGTCCTGGAGACAAAGAAAGATTTTTTATAATAAGAAATTTGGCAAATAAAATCATTAACGATGCATGATCAGTTTTGCATGATATTTCATTTGGTTCTAAAATGTACCAAATTACAACAGGTGCCAACAGGTACCAAATTACAACAGGTGCTGGTTTAGGTTATATCTATTTACTCGACGTTAATATTCACCCCAAATGCACATGCAAAACATCTAAATCGACAAATGTGTTAATGTTGTACGTAAGGTAATTTTCAGTTCGCGAAGAATAGTTAATCACGATCTGGTATGTCTTATATACAAAAAAAGTATGGCTTCAGAGAAATAAATGTTTTCCAGTAAGGCCTCGATGAAGCAGACATTGCGCCACAAGTTTCAATGGTACTTACCACAACGCCATTGGTATTTCACACCACCACCATTGCCACCACAGCCACCAGATACACTTACCACTTTTTGAGAACAGAAAAGTTGCGACCTTGATGTTCAGAACGTGCGTTATACCAGTTGTTACACGATAGACCAGACTTCTTAGGATGGATACAGAACCAAGGAAAGCCCGCATTTTCTGCCGTGAAGTTGCACCATTTCTGTTTGACGTCATACGGTGCCACAGAACAAACAGAATCCTCCATTACGCTTCCATTCCTGAATCCACCATATATATACCAAAGAGAGTGTGTTTTGTTGAATAGTTCGTACATAAGAGCTATTTCCTCCCGTCTACCCAGGATCATAACACGGAGATCTGCCTCTCCAGACCACATTGCCCTTACTCTACCGTTGTAAGTCCCGTCGTTGTTGTCCATGACCTTACCAGAGACGGCGGCCTTGACCTTCGTATTCTCCATCCACAATCTGAGGTGATCCCCACCTCGCCTCTTCCTTTCACCACGGTTATTGTGCAGGATAATCTGCACTTTGATTTCCTCCCCCAGAGAATATGTTCTTCTTTTCACATATACTTTGGAATATGTTCCCATACTTATTTTCATGGCGTCATTTTGTATCGACTGACTGTTTGATTGAGGTTGGGGAAGAATCTTTGGTAGAAAACTTGAAACATGATGACTTTCGCTGTAAATAACACAAGATTATAATCAACATGTAAGAATGGATAGTATGTTAGTAAAGAAAAGCGTCGATGCATCTCGTGGTTAAGATTGACATGTGGTCCCAAATACTTTGTCACCATAATCAAAATGAAATAAATTAACTGATGCCCATATAGCATATTGAATGACGTAATCCGTAATAGGTACATGACGAGTGGTGTATACATGGAGATTATTCATCAAGCAAATGCGTCTAATGGCGTTTACGAAACGAGTCTGGATATTAATATTATCTAAACAACAGAGTGGTTTTGGTAAAAGTCACACATTTGAGTGTATCTGTGATACCCATATTAGTCACTTTGAAGCAGGCAAATATATGCAGGAAACTCAAGCGTTGGATAAATACTTTGTTGCTTAGGGAAATAAGACCTGCATATGCGCATACGATATAGTCATAGTAATAATGGTTGACATCCCCAAATATATAGTTATAGGAATGAAATGTTATATAAACAACAAAACGTGTCAGTTTCGATTATATTGATAAAACATGTTACGGATGTCTTTTTGTGAATAGTGTCCTTGAGCATTTGCTATTTCTCCACTTGTACTTTAAAATACCAAAGAAAGAGAAATATAAGAAAAATTAAATTTATTCAAAAGAATTTATTTCTTTTGTCTGGAGATCTTGGCATTGGTGTATTGTTATAGTGTTTGAGTGTTCTCATTTTGGTTCTAATAAATAATGGAAAGTTGTATTTGAAAAAAATTCTACTGAACCCAATTATACACAAAATCGTTCATGGAGTCTCATTCGCAAACAATACATAAATGGCAGGTATTATATAGTTTACACAATGTATTTGTGCCATTTAATTTCGAAACTACCATAATATCGAACAATATTAATTGTCCATGCATTTAATTTGCTAAAATCAATTTTCTGTTTAGGAGTGTCAACCATTTTTACCATGAGTATATATATCACCAGATATGCCAAGACGAATGCCAAGAAAACCTACTGTGCTCTCGACACTATGCCAACAAAGCTTGTCTTTGAACATCTTGATATTCTGCTCCCAGCTGTCACCAAAATTGTCAATACTTCACTTGCATGCGGTTCAATGCCATCAATCTTCAAATGTGCCATTGTTAAGCCTTTACTGAAGAAATCCGGACTTGATCCAGAAAACCTAACGAATTTTAGACCGGTTTCCAACCTTCAATTTCTCTCAAAAATCATTGAAAAAGCTGTCAGCCTTCGTCTCTCTGAACACTTAACACGACATAATCTTCACGATCCTCTACAATCTGCATACAGAAAGCACTACAGTACAGAAACAGCACTTCTGAAAGTTGTAGATGAACTGCGTTGTCGTGTGGATGAGGGTTATGTAGCACTGTTAGTGCTCTTGGATCTTAGTGCAGCCTTCGATACTATCGACCATGACAAACTTGTCATACGTTTGAGAAATGAACTGGGCGTGCAAGGACAAGCCCTGAACTGGATCAAGACGTATTTGGCAGAAAGGATTCAGCATGTTTCAGTGAATGGCATAACATCCTCACCTCCAGACCTTCACTATGGCGTTACCCCAAGGATCTGTCCTCGGACCAATGCTGTTCACTTTATACACCAAGCCCCTCAGTGGTATTACGAAGAAACACAAGCTTCCTCACCATATGTATGCTGACGATGTGCAGGTTTTGAACGCCTTCAAACCAAACACATCTGCTGCACATGAATCGGCTGAACAAACATCAGACTGTTGTCACGACATTAAGGTATGGATGAACCAGAGCAAGTTGTGTCTCAACGAAGAGAAGACTGAGGCTGTGCTCACAGGTCCTACAAGTAGACGGGCTAAATGTCAGCTTGGAACCATCAGAATTGGAGAAGCATCTGTTCCTGTTTCCTCCAGTGTGAAGGACCTTGGGGTAGTACTGGACTCCAATCTAGATCTCAATAAACATGTCAGCCAGCTGTCCAGATCATGTCATTTTCAGCTTCGTAACATTGGGAAAATCAGGACATATTTGACAAAGTACTGACACTATCTCTTATTATTTCAAGAATTGATTATTGCAACAGCCTCCTCGCCAATTCTCCCAAAACTGTTATCAACCGAATTCAATCCATCCAGAATAAGGCAGCCAGACTGGTTACACTCTCTCCAAAATCTGACCACATCACCCCCATCCTTAAAGAACTCCATTGGCTTCTTGTTGCACAACGGATTGACTTCAAACTTCTGTGCCTTGCCTACCAATGTCACTCTCAGACTGCTCCATCCTACCTCTGTGACCTTCTCCAGCCCTATGTTCCATCCAGATCCCTCCGCTCTGAATCTCAACAGCTTTTTGTTGTACCAAAAGCAAAAATGTGCAGTTATGGACAACGAGCGTTCTCCCATGCAGCTGCCTATCATTGGAACAATCTCCCCCAAGAAATTCGTACCTGCCCAACCTATGCTTCTTTTAGATCTTATCTAAAGACTCATTTATTCCGCCAATCCTTTGCCTGAACACTCTTGATTCTTCTCAGCGCTTTGAGCATGATATTTATCCTGGAAAGGCGCTATATAAGTGGACTATTATTAAGGATTCAGCACTAAAGTGCTGAATCCTTATTGTTATTGGCGTGTTTTATTATTATTATTATTATTTTTATTTCAAGAAAGTTTGGCTCAAGTTTTAGCAAAAACGGCTAAAGCAAATGCAACCAAATTTTACAGGCTGATACCCCTTGCCCTGGAATCGAACAAATAAGCTTTTGGGCCCTATCGCCCCAACCATTAAAGGTGCAGTTCGAATCTAAGCTTCGAAATTTAACATGAGAAAAAACTTTAAAATGCAGCTAGAGACTTGCAACCCTTTTTAAAAGATGCGCATTGACAATGCGAGCAGAAAAGTTAATCATGACGATTTCGTTGGTCACGAGGTTTCGCCGCCATTTTGATTTTAGACACTTTTCAAAATTTCCGAAACCCATGCACCTTTGACAATCTTCTCCTCTGAAGATACAAGCATTAGAAAGCTCATATTTACACATAATGTAGCTTATATATTGCTAACAAAAATGACCTCACGGATTGTGCAAATTCACAATACTTTTTGCACAGTGACCTTTCAAAGTCCGACAATTTTTGAAAATCGCAAACTTCAAAGGGAGATAACTCATAAGATTTAATCGAAAATTTCAAGATTTTTCCAAGAAATGTAAGACAGTACTAATGTCTATAAGAATCAACAATGAAATCGACGCTATACAGTCATTTCCGGTTTTTGAGGACGGGTACTTAATTATAGATAAATAACACTGAAAATTTTAACATGGGGGGAATTTTCAAAATGCACTTAGAGAGTTAATTTTTTTTTCATATGATAGACAGGAACACTACAGACAAAAAAGTCAATCATAACAATTTTGTAAGATGTACGGTTTCGTCGCTATTCATGCGAAACTATTTACACAATTTGAACAACAGAAACTAAGGATGCAGGTCACGCCCATAGACTGTGTAAACGTCGCAATTCCTTTGTTCTTCTACCAGGGATCTTGTAAACACGACTTTTGCCGGAAGGAATGCGACTATTGTAGCCAAACTTTGTAGGCTGATAGCCCTTACCATGTAGTTTTGCAGCGGAGCTTTTGGGCCCAATCAATCAAACCATTAAAGGTCCAGTACGATTCTAAAGTTCGATTTTTAACATGGGAAATTTTTTCAAAGTTAACCTAGAGACTTGCAACTTTTTTTAAAAGATGTGCAATGACAATGCACGCAGAAAAGTTAAACACAACGAATTCGAAAGTCACGTGGTTTAGCCGCCATTTTGATTGTTGTTGATAAATCCGACTTTCGTTTTACATGATGGACAGGTAGAGGCTGCTGTAGCTTAATGCTTATAGAGATCTTCCTGTAACTTTCAGGAATGACTGCTGATATGATATACTTACTAGGAAATTAATCAAATATGCGCTGAATCCTTTTATCGTCACTTGTGACTATATTTATTATTATTATTATTATTATTATTATATCACTAGTGTTTGATTCAATAAATCTTGGTGGCAAAATCAATATGGATTTAACACCTATCATGGCACGTTGTGGCACGTGGTCCTGTGCATAGCTCAGTCGACCGCTATCAGTGAAGTTCAGCAACAATGGGTTACCCGCTTCATTGCTGAATTAACTGAGAGTTTAAAGGGCGATTCCCTGCCCCACACTGAGATATGAGTGGAAGACTTATGGTGTCACCCTGGGTAAGTGACTTTATGCAACGTGTGCCTCTGTTCACCCAGCAGTAAGTGGGTACCTGGTGTAAGATGTGGAGGACCTTTAAGCGCTTTGCGGCAACTGAGGTAAGACCAGGGTAATAATGTTTAGAAGCGCCCTGAATCCACAACGTGGAGATTTGTGCGCTATATAAAAACTATTCATTATTATAATAGTGCTAGTAACTCGAGTAGTAGTAGTAAATGTTTTACCTTGGTGCAAAATATGAACAATACCCATCTAATTAGCATTGTTGTTTTGTAAATTGTATGGTAGTTAAATGAATAAATGTGGTTGTTTTGTGGTCACAAAAGAATCGCCTTGAATTGAATTCTCAGTCACATCAGTGAAAGGACCTTAAAGCACAGTAGCACGTTTTTGCAAAATTTTATTTTTTCAAATTCCCATATATAATGATAGTTTATGTCATTTATATACACTTTAGAGGGTAAAACATCTTATTTCACAAACCAAGTATCCATAGAGGCAACAGCAGTGTTGCGCAAAAAGCAAATATTGCATGGCGGCCATTTTATTGTGAACACATTTTATTATTTCGAATGACTCACTCTTTCATCAGGTTGAATGTATCTCACATTCCACCTGATGAAGGAGTGACTATGTACTCCGAAACGTCGTGTATTTTCACATTAAAGAAGTTGTTATCCAGAAAATCTTCCTGTTCTCATGTATACCACTTCTAAATGCCCTTCAAAGATTTCATTGTATAGGTAATAAACAGTCAACTTACCTGTAGAATAAGTTTAACGAGAACCAAAATACCATCAGTGCTGCTAGAGCACAGGTGGCTTTGACGAGGCCGGTCTGTTTGCCCATACTGTATTACTGTATCATCAGTATCACACCAAAGATAATTCGCTATAACTTTCCCTACTTTGTATCTGTGAATGGCGATGTTTTGATGTAGTTTCTGAAAAAAAATTATCAAAAAAGTTACGAGCTAGCTGTAACGGGTTTCAAATATATATGTATGGCCTGAAGAGGCTGTGTAGCTGAAAGCACTCGCCATTAAAATGGATGATTTCTACTTCTAAATCCATTATTTGTTCCACATAAATATATATCTATATATATATATATATATATATATATATATAATTATATATATATATAGAGAGAGAGAGAGGGGGAGAGAGAGAGAGAGAGAGAGAGAGAGAGAGAGAGAGAGAGAGAGAGAGAGAGAGAGAGAGAGAGAGAGAGAGAGAGAGAGAGAGAGAGAGAGAGAGAGAGAGAGAGAGAGAGAGAGAGAGAGAGAGAGAGAGAGAGAGAGAGAGAGAGAGAGTAAACGTCGGATGGTTTTGACTGGATCAATCTTCTTTAATAGAATACGATGAGCTCATTTCGACCGGTGTATTGGTATCTTCAAGTATGGTTGACACATGTCGGGAAGATTGCCAAAAACGATAGAATTTAATACTCAACATCTTAACATGTCAGTTTATTGACACAAAAGTAGTACTGACTAATTGACGAGCATATGCTGCGGTCATTGTCCGGTTTTCAGTCCAATATCAATAGATTCAGCTTTATATGTATTTATATTTTCTAAGTCGACTGGCAGTATTGATTGAGACGAGTGTAATAATAACATATTATAACATGTTTCTAATTGTCCTATGAATATACAAATTATTGACACTTAGCCTGTTAAAACATATTTTTATTTTGATAATACCAGCAAAATATGAAACATATATTATCTTATAAGGTCTCATTTATTTTACAATTCCAGCAAAAGACCTAGTTGGATAAACAGCCATTTCAATGTATGTAGGAACTCCATAATTTGAATCAATTGATAAATAAGTACACGCCAAAAACTATATGTTGCAATGTCTTGAGTACTCATAAACTTTGTTTTCCTTCCGTGTGTTTGTTTACAGCGTGCGAAAAGACCATAATGCTTTGCGCTTGAAAATGATAGACTTGATCTGTATTTAGACAGGAAAACACCTTTGCTAATAAATGTAATTTCTCCGCTTATTCTGGGTCCAAAACAATCTGTGTATGTATTTCAATGAGACGGATTTTTGTTTAACCTTTCGGTTTGTCGGTGGCTCTTTAAAGGGACAGTAGCACGTTTTTTCGCTCAAAGAAGTCGATGAAATGTATAATTTCTCCAACCGTAAAACACCCTTCTCTCTTCGGAAAATCAAGTTAAAAATGAGTGTACATGGCTCAGTAAAGCCATGGGGATCGTTTTTGTCATTCGATATAATAAAATGTGTTCACAATAAAATGGCCGCCATGCAATTTTTGCTTTATACTCAAAACCGTTATCACTACTACGGATAATTGGTTTGTGTTATAGGATGTTATACCCTCTAAAGTAAATATAAATGGCACAAACTATCATTATAAATAGGAAATTTGGAGAAAAAAAATGCAAAACACATGCTTCTGCACCTTTAATGTTGATTAAATAACATTCAACCGTTATGAGAGATTTGGCATTCAAGAGAATGAAATTAAAGTAAGAACTACACAGAGTAAGGCCAATATGGATATTTTAAACGCCGCCAGGAAGTCTAAAGGAATTTAGTTGTATAAACGCTGTACAAACTCGTGCTTGTAGATTGTTTCTTGGTGTTTGTAATAAGACCCCAAAGCTAGCAGTTAGAGGGGATATGGGTTGGACTTTACCATTCACAAAGCATAAAATTGAAATTTTACGTTTCTGGCGTAAGCTGCATTCAGCAAACCCCAGGGGAATACCCGTTGCCATTAGTAAATGGTCTGTAAAAATTAAAAAATCATGGTATAACAACACAATAACTTTGTTTAATTCATTACAGTCACTATTCCAAACCTTTATGAAATATCTTCTCAGGATTTATTACTGCGCAATCTTTTTTTATTATCATTAGACTCTAATAAGTGGCTTGTAGATCTTTGGAATGATAGAGGGCTAAACAACGGCAATAAACTTCGTACTTATCGTCTCTTTAAGAATACACTATCTGCTGAAACATATCTAAGTACACTACCCAACAGGTCTCAAGGCAGTATTTTTAGTAAATTTCGCAGTAGCACTTTACCTTTACATATAGAATTAGGCAGATTTTCCCGTCCTGTTGTTCCCTTGCGATTAAGGCGGGTTTACACTACGTCCGTGTTTTGGATGCGATGCGTTAAAAATAATCGCATCAGAACCTGGGCCGTGTTCAAGAGGGGTTTCAAAGTAATCGCTCAATTAGCGATTACTTTTAAACCTCTCTTGAACGCGATTGTTCAATGTAGCGCTACGTAGCAAAGCGAGCGAAGTTTGAGGTTTTTGCACCTTGTCGTTTAGGAGAGAATGAGCGCTATTTAAGCGCTACATTGAGCAATCAATGAGCGATTATAAGCGCTCGCTGTTATGGAACGGGCCACTGTTCTATTGTATTCGCATCGCATTGGAATTGCCTATATGACGTCATTTTCATCACCTGAAGGGGTAAACGCCGGTGAGTGTAGTCATGTTTGTTGTGAGTGTTTTGACAGTGTCCCAATGGAAGTTGTGTTGTGGAAATTTGGCTACACTCACCGGCGTTTAGCTGAAGCCGTGCATATTGTTAGACATAAGCCCTCTATGAATAGGGATCAAGGCTGTTTCATCCCATCAGCTTACAACCGCTTAATCCACAAATGATTAATCCAATCTACTCACTCTGGCTTCCACCTCCACCACTAATTGGTACCCTCACTCTGCCTTTGTCCTCTCATCCGCCCCCTGGCTAATTAACTTACTACTCTCTGGTTTCCTTGTTATCACAACTTCACTTCACAACTTCAACCATTTATGTCATTGTTACCTCATCTTGTTGTATTTGTTATCTCTTTATCATACCAACATGTATCCTGTATATAACCTGCTGTTTCACCATCTCTTCCATATGCTTGATAACGGGATAAGGATCTATACCGAAACGTCGCTATTGTTAATAAAGAAGTTGATCATCCATAAAATATTTGTTTTCTTCGACATATGTCATGTACGCATGTGGCATTGAGAAGACAAGTGGAATTCAGTGAAGTTAAGAAGTGTCTTTATTTATTTGAAGGATTGGCCAAGGACATTACAAGAAAGAAGAAGAAAAGTATTTTATTTCGGTGTCACGTGCTTACATACATTTCACATATTATTATATTATATACAAAATTTATATAGCGCCTTATTTGATATGCTTCACACACGTATAGTGACGAGTCTATGTTGAATAGGCTAGCTTAAACAGATGTGTCTTAACAGCCTTTTTGAAGGTTCCATATGAGTCAATGTTTCTTATCTGGGATGGCAGTTTATTCCACAGATCTGCTGCAGCTTTGTTGTAACATCTGTTGCCGTAACGGGATGTTCTCGTTCTGGGGACTGTAATCAGACATTCATTCTCAGACCGTAGCGATCGTGCTGGATGATGTGGATGTATCAGCTCTTGCAAGTATGGTGGAGCATTTCCATGTAGGGCCTTGAAAGTGTAGGTTAAAATTTTATGTTCTCTTCGAACATGTACGGGTAGCCAGTGCAGGTTTTCCAGAATCGGAGTGATATGTTCACCTTTGCATATATGGCATAATAAAACAATATTCACATGATATAAACACATTGCAGATAAAAAGATAGCACCCGGCCTACAAAGGCCTATGAGACACCATATTACTTTGTTCATATTAAAATATAGATAAATATGGATATAAAACATTGAATATACAAGGATGGAGTAAACATTAAAATTAAGTGAGGCGCAACCTAAGTCTATACATATTATATACATATTATATATGTGGCTTACATAACTTACTGTTAGACAATAGATATACAGCCTGGTCAGTCGGATTGAGATGTAGAAAGGAAGGGTCAGCAGACGATACAGATTTCCAAAATTCATACCTTAAATCTGAGTAGAAATTACAAACAGTGAGAAAGTGAATTTCATCCTCTTCACAATTACTGTTACATAATTTACATAATCTTTGTTAAAGAGGTACTTCAGGATGGGAAAACCTACCTAATTCTATTTCTAAGGGAAGAGTGCCACATCGTAATTTGCTGAGTATACTGAAGTGTGAACGCTGAAGAGAAGCAGAAACATAAGATTCAGTATTTAGAAAATGTTTAAATATAAGCGGTAAGTCCGCAACTTATCGCCATTACACTGACCACTATCATTCCATAGTTGAAATAACCAATCCTCTCTATCCTTATTCATTAAATAATTACAGACCGCCAAAGAAAAGAGCTGCAGATAATGAGAACAGATGCGTGTTAAGAATCGCGAGTACTCGCGAGTATTCGCGAGTGTCCGCTTCTGAACGACAACGAGTTCGCGCGTACTCGCGAATACACGCGTGACCACTTTGAAGCAGTCTCGCCAAGCGAGTATTTTACGATCCAAAATGGTGTCACGTGTCACAAAATATTATTACCTCCTTTTTCTTTCCTTTATTACCCCCTCAATTGAAGTTTGGTCAACTGCTATGTGCAAGGCACCTATATTTTCCAAAATGGTGATGATATTCTGAAATTATCTTGGGAAGTACTCGCGACCTCAGGTTTCCGTTCAGGAGCCGTTCACGGGTACGCGCGTACATGCCAAGCGAGTACTCGCGGTCCTGAACACGCCTCTGAGCACCCCGACACAAAGGGAATCAACTTGTCAGGGAGCCAAACATTCAGTTCCCATATAATGAACGGGTGATGCGGTCGAGATGAAAACATTGGTGACTTTATATTAATTTTTAGGTGTTAATGGAGTTAGTGTTATTGACTGAATTTATATATTCCTCATCTCTATTGGACAGTGTTAAAGATGCATGATCAGATTTGCATGATATTTTATTTGGTTCTATTATGTACTACATTACAATAGGTGCTGGTTTAGGTTATATCTTCTTACTCGACTTTCATAATCGCCCCCAAATGCTTATTATATCAAATATATATATATATATATATATATATATATATATATATATTAGTACAATCATTACCATTTTGGGCTTTATACACTACAATTTTGGCTCCTCTAACTTTTTTGGCTCCAGTTGGTGGAGCCAAAATAACATCAGGCTGTCATTATTACTCATGCACATCTGCACGCCTGATCTTTTGTTAAATTCCCTTTCTGGTAACAGTAGAGGTATGTCGAAGTGAAAACAATTACTAATGAACGATATTTTTAGTTAAAATCAAGAAAATAAATCTGTATATAATTTCGAGTTACCTTTTTGGCTCCGGACTTTTGATGAGCAATATCTCGGAAATGAATATATATAATCGTAGCCAAACTTTTACTATATAATACCGTCATTAACGTGATTGAATAAATTCAAAAATAAGTCCATTATATACTCAAATAAAAAAATTGAAATTATACATCCAGCGCACTCGCCCAGGCTGTTTCTGTCGCCATCGCAGGTTTCTCGACTGCAGTCGAAGCGCAGCGCAGCGCATCAGCATGGGGGAACCGTGTCAAGGCTAATATTTGTCGCAGAAATTGCGTATTTATCACGGTTTATTAAGTTCAATATTATAGAATTTTGAATATTTCTACCTTGGATTATTTTCATCAAAGGAAATGAACGCTACGGGAAAGTATTTATAGATAGATCTAGTGCGAACCGGAAGCGGTTAGACCCGCATGTTTTCAAGACACACAGACACTGGCACAGTTCAAAAAGTTGCCAGATTTGATTTGTCGGAAAAGTCGCAATGACTGCTGTTGTACGGGTGAGTAGACTTCTGTTTTTACTTGAACTTTCATTGTATGAAGGAGTTATATGCCTGTCACAATAGTCGCAATAATCCCGTCCAAAATATACAGCAGTTGACTGTGTCGATCATGATGTACATGTTCACATGAGGTCATCAAGTCTATGCCTAACTTGATTCGATACTATTTTTGGTCGCTTTACAATGTGCAACTTGCTTTGTAGCATTGTAGGCTAAAGTTACGCGGCAGGTCAAGATACCGATTCGCGCATCCTTAATTGTTTATGAATGAACTGAATAATCACACAATAAATCATTTCCTTGGCAAAGTTTAGACATTTCGTTAACATTGTTAATGTCATCATATCTGTCAGCCTAAACGTCTGAAAAGAGTCTGAAAATCAAGTTAAAGCTGGGAATATTTGGAACATTCAAACTGTGCCTGCGTATCTTTAGCCTACAATAATAGAAATTTTCAGTAGAAATGCTTGTGACAATGCAACCAAAAGTTCAAAGATGAGTCTAGATAGTTCGATGGGCCATTACGGCTACTGGCTCGCGACCAATTATCGCAGCATACCAATTATCGCCAACACATTGCTACAGCGCTTGCGCAGACAACTTTATCCTATGGTTCCCTATTATTTCACACATTAAGATATCACCAAACTGATAACCAACAAAAGTTCAATTCAACTTAAGTATTTAGCTATGTAGCTATGTGTTGGCGATAATTGGTATGCAGCGATAATTGGTTGCCAGCCAGTACAGCCGTGTCGGGTAAAGATACGCGGAGGGTAAAGATACGCACTGCCACAAATGCATCATAAGTAAATGTAGAGAATCTATTGACTTCATTTATTGTTTCTTTTGGAAATGTTAGAAGATATTACATTGTTTGTAGCAGGCGAAGGTTTTTAGAATTATGTTTATTCACTAAAATAGTGACAAATTACTGAAAATTAAAAAAAATCGTAACAAACAAGATATCAAAACACAATTTGCTCGCTCACATACTAAAATGTGGAAGGAAACCATAATACTTCTACTAGTACTACCATCTACTAGTCCTTTCATCAACTTCTGGGAATAATGTTAACATTTATCAGCATCGTAAAATTTAATATGTGTGGTGTAGTCAAACTCTCACTGCGTATCTTTAGCCTACATCTGATTAAATTCAGTGTCAATGTATTAAGCATAATTTACTTGAAATGTACACATTAATGTTAATATTAAAAGCCTAAACTTTCATCTTGAGAAAGATTTTTCACCTGTGAAATATTTTACTGGTTTAAATGATCCGTTGTCTCTTAAGTGCGTAGCTTTACCCGACAGCACTGTACTGAATTGTAAACATAGAAACATCAACTTGAATGATGCAAGATTTAACTTGCAGTTAAAGTTTGACATGTTGAGTAATTATTTGCTAATCGTTTTGGAAACACAGAATTTAAATTTGACAACACAGAAATAGCATTAACATATTTATCTTGAATCAATACAATTTGGCACATCACATATTGTATTTATGTTAAAGATAACATGTTTGAGAAAATTTAAGAAGTAGACATAATTCATATTCATTGTTAAAAAATCTTCTTTTTTTTTAAAAAGATGAAAGTTATTTATATTCTGTTATTCTCATAAAACTTATTATACCCCTGACCATCATTCAATCCATCCAAAGACATGTTTTTTCTCACCAAGTACAGAAAAACTATTCATTTGATTCTTTTCAAACTTTCCACCAAAATTCTACACTACCAGTAACCAGGAGAGGTGCAGTACGTGTACCGGATTACAAAAATTACAAGCTATTTTATGAACTTTTAGAATTTCGTAATTTCTTTATTTTTTCATTCAGTCATTTTCTGAGATTTAAATTTGTACGACCAATTATAGAAAAGCTATTCATCAAATTCTTTCCCAACTTTTCACAAATCTTTAACAATACCAGGAGAGTTACAGTGCTGAGCAATTTTTATGAATTTTTAGAGAAATTCGGTATTTTTTACTCTGTCATTTTCTGAGATTTATTTTTTTATACCAATTGCAGAAAATCTATTTATCCAATTTGTTTCCAAACTTAACAAATCTTCTATACTACTAAGAGAGGTGCAGTGCTTGATTGCAACTGATTGTGTGAATTATTTTGGAATTTCTGTGTATTGTGTACTTCGTCGTATTCTCACATCTAAATTATTGTCTGACTGATTGCAGAAAACCATTTCAGTCAATTTTAAAAATCTTTTACACTATCTTCTACTACATAATCTTCGATATGACAAATATGTTTCAGATTGGACACTGATAATTACATAATACATTTTTAAAATGGATTAATATGATTGAGCTATATGAAATGATACTAAAGAGATTGCATAAGAAGGGTTTGGGATTTTAGTGAGCCAGCTTACATGCTTGTTTATTTTTCAGTTAAGCATTCTAGTATAAAGATTCATTTTAATTTCTTTCTCAGGTCACCATTGAAGTTTAAAGATAAAAGAATGACAAAGTTGTGAAGAGCTCTGGAATCAACCCATGTATCAACCCTAAAATGACTGAAATGAAACGAAATTGGTAACAACAGGGCCTTGGTTTAAGATAACATTCTTATTTCAGTAAAGGCAGCACTATTTATCTTAAAGGGGAGTAGCACATTTTTTTTAAATTTTATTTTTTTTAAATTTCCCATTTAGAATAATGGTTTATGTCATTTATTTTTACTTTAGAGGGTACAACATCTTATTACACAAACCAATTATCCGTAGTGGTAATACCCTTGTTGTGTTTAAAGCAAAAATTGCATGGCAGCCATTTTATTGTGAACACATTTTATTATTTCGAATGACAAAAAACGATTGCCATGGCTTTACGGAACCATGTACACTCATTTATAACTTGATTTTCCGAAGAGAGAATGGTGTTTTACTGTTGGTGACATTATTTTTCAAATACATTTTATCGCCTTATTTGAGCGAAAATAATGTGCTACTGCCCCTTAAGCTAACTTGAACATTATCATATTTTTTAGCTAATCTGGCCCGAGGGGCTCCGAGAGGCCCCAATGGGCTTTTAGCATGGCATGGCATCTGTCCGTCCGTTTGAACTATTTGAGTCACTGACCCTAGAGAACTGTAATTTTGTATACAGACTCCTTGACGCATGGGGATTCTAAATTGTAGATTTGGTGATTTGGTGGTTTTACTTTCATTTAAATATTAGACTTAGTTGAAAAGCTTATATGCTTAATGATGGCATATTGAGCATTTGTTATCGATCTGTCTATCTATTAGCTTAAACCTTTTCATATATTTTTTTTTTCATACTCTTTTCAAGTATCACTTGCTGTAGACAACTCATTCTCTTCAAAGAGGTTACTCCCTTAAGTCATCTGATCCTAACCTCTGTTCTATATTGCTTAAAATTGTGCGAAAGTTGAGTGTCCTGATTGGTTGCAATTGAATCTAGTTGTGCAATCAGTGACGCTGTTGTAAAAGTGACATTTGCCTATGACATAATTGATAATAAACATGCTTATATTAAAGAAGACCAAATCAGAGACAAATACCCAAGGTAGTTCATTTGTTTTATTTACATCAGACATATCGAAGGATATATGCTAATAAGGAAGACCCTTTAAGGGCCATAAGAGTCAAATGCCTAGATCTTTGAAGTCACTTTGACTCTAAAAGATGAGTTTTCATTGGTTAAAAGCAGGGATACAGTATGAGGTTCCCATTTCCCCTGCTAGGGAATTTAGCTGAAGTCCTCGATTTCAAGTGATGTAGAACAGAGGTTAGGATAGTAAACCTGCAGGAAGTTTCTTCTGTGGGAAGAGAATGTAGACAACTGTAATCCTGTGTACTTTTTTGTACTTATAAAAATATAGTGAGATGATTTGTAGTTTTATGCTGTTTTTAACAGTATGTCACTTGTATCAGAGCTGCTTAATGTATTATTGCAGCGAGAATGCCCACATCATTGTGGGTATACATTGCAGGGAAGCCTGCGAGTATCGGCTGGAACAATGGGTGACACTATGCTGAATTTCAGTGTAACATTGCACCCAAACCGTACTGCAAATAGAATAGTTCTCTACTGCAGGCAAAGTTGCCAGAGCCATGGTGTGACAACGAACCTGCCCCAGGTATAACTACGTGGGGGGAAATTATCCATGGTTCACTAATTCTAATCAATTCTTGAAAATAATAATACTAATCATTGCTCGAAAGTAATGAAACTAAAGTTGAGCGAAAGCTCATTCAGCAGTATTAATCCCCAAACCACTTCACCTCACTTCGCACTACATAGAGATGGAAGGCTTAACCCATAAACCATTCAACGATTGCTCAAACTTCAGATTAACATAATTGTTACATTAGGGACAATTTATGAATTGATCTTGATACTCGCCCCCAAATGTAGGTCACAGGGGTCATGACCTAAAAAGCTATTTTCATCTTCTCAAGTATGAAAATCTTAAGAAGGTATATGTTGTGTGCAGAATCATTAGGCAATGGGGATTCTAAATTGTATATTTGTTGACCCTGTGACCCCAAATATGGGTCACAGGGGTCATGACCTGAAAGTACAAAAAGTACAAAAAGCTCTGTTGTGTACAGACTCCTTGGTCAAGGGGAGATTCTAAATTGTAGATTTGGTAAATTTATTACTGGAGATAACTTAGATCCTTCAAAGATGATATATCAAAGAAGCCCTGATGAGCTACAGAGCCCATGGTTCTATTTTTATTAACATTGTTTGATATCTATTTTGATTTTCCTTTTCTTATTAATTACTAAATGTGTTACAGTAAATCTCGGAGCGGTTTGATTCAAATTGACCTGAAGTGGCAGAACTGATTGACAGACTACTGGTGTTTTGGATCACATAAAGATGACTTTATTTCAAGGTAAGTCAAAGCATAAATGCTTTATGTAGTAATACCAGCGTCTTAAAGTGTAAGCAGGGATATCTAGTGTTTAATATGTCCCTTCTTCCCAAATGTTTGCCTTGGGGGTATCTCCTAAAAATGAGCCATGGGCTCTGTAGCTCATCAGGACTTTCAAGATTTATTATCTCAGGTTGAAGACTTAGTGAGTGAGTGAATTGTTTAACAACTGCTAAATTCAGAATGAGAGATTTGTTATTATGTAATTATAACTGCTTCAAGAGATATGTCTACACAAGATTTCAACATTCAAGTGCTTTTTGTTCAATTTATAGTAGTAAAAATAGAACCACATGCTCTATAGCTATCCTGCTATATAGTGATTGTTGTTGACTGAAATAAAGTTCAGATAAAGTACAATTCATAGTCATAAATCTAAAACAAAAACATCTAAAAATGATCAGTGTCAGTGCATGAGACCAACATGACTGGATCACATGGTTGTCTAAATAATGAAACTCCTGCAATGATCTAGAACACATGCTCATTTTTAAGTAACCTATACAATTCAAATATATTCTCCAAATCATGATACAACATGATACAAACCAATACAATCTGTGCAGACATTTATTACATATAAATTGTGTCCTGGTTTCTTTGATACAATGTCATCCATCCCACTATCAACCTGTCCCTCCTCTACTAGTCTGTCTAACCTACCCCTTCACAAAAATACAAACCCCTGCACACACACCCCTCCCCCCTCAACATCTGTGAAAGGACTGTCACCCTCTGTTACACCTAATTATGTACCCAGCCCTCAGCACTAGCACTAGCACTAGTCTAAACACTGATCAAATTAAAACCTATAGAGAAACAAGCAATGTGCTAAGAGACTCAGGGTCAACTATTATGTGCGTATTAAAGAGCCATAAAGGATGTTGATTAAAATATCGGAAAATTTCCAAAAATCTAACTCCGTGAAATATATACACTTAATTTTTCATGGATTTTTTCAACCCAAAATAAGCAGAGAAATTGTACTAATTAGTAAAGGTGTTTTCCAGTCTAAATATAGATCAAGTCTATTATTTTCCAGCGCAATGCATTTTGGTCTAGCTCGCCAGTGTATACAAAGACACAAAAGAAAAATAAATTTTCTGAGCAATGAAAGAAATCGAAATATATAATTTTTGGCGGTTTTTTATTAACATTTCATTATGTCCCCCGAAATTTTTTTCAGGAGACATAATGTTTTCACCGCCGTCCGTCATTCCGTTATTCCGAAATGCTTTCTTTTCCGGGCCATATCTCAAAAAACTTTCAATATTTTTTCAAGAAACTTGGTATGTGGTTAGACCTAGTGGTGGAGTGGTGCCTTTTGCTATTTTGGTATTCTGAATTTTTTATTTTTTCTGGTTTCCATGGAAACAATTTGAACTTAGTGCATATCTTCAAAACCGTTCAATATTTTTCACCAAACTTGGTATTTGCTTAGACCTAGTGATAGAGCGGTGCCTTTTGCTACTTTGGCTATTCTGAATTTTTTATTTCTCGTTTTCAATGGACACAATTTCAACTTAGTGCAAATTGGGGGTTTTTATAATCAATGAGATTATATTTGTCATAATTTGCTGGTCTTAAAGCTCAATAACAAGTACATTAAAGAGACAATAATTTGTATGTTCTCAGGACATTTAGAATCATTGTTTATACACATTCAGTAATGTGTGACAAACGTAGCCTAACTTCCATGAAAAGTATGTGCAGCCCGTGGGTTTCTATGGCGACTTGCGCTAAAGACGAGCCTTAATTCACGCTAAGGAAACTGTGTAGTACGTTTTATGCAACAAAGGGGATTCTGTTTATGTGACGTCAGATACCCTTAGCGCGCTCCACTCGAAGTGATACTTCTCTTTGAAACCAAATTTCATTACATTGTCGTGATATGAAAGTTATTTATCACATGTCATGCTGTAGATAAGATTTCTCTAGCAATTGACGTTATAAGTATACTTTCCAAAAATATTTTTGTATTTGAAACACTAACATCCTTGATGGCTCTTTAATGTTGGTGACTTAACATTTGGCTCATTTGATGTCCATTATAAACAGTTGAAATGCTCAAACTTTGATCTTTTTTGGCATTACTGGTTTATGAGGTGAAAAACACAACTTTAAATGCACTCCTGACACCCCCTTTATTTTTATCCCCCACCAAGAAGTGGAAGGGGGATATAGGTTTGGGCTCCGTGTGTCCGTCCGTGCAAGATGAAAGGGACAGTTTATCTCAGAAACCGTTAAAGATAGGGTTACCAAATGTGGTTATAATGTTGCTTGAGGGCATGAATACCTTGATGGAGTTCGAAAATCAGAAGAGTACAATGTGTTTTTCTGGAGATTTTTGCCCTTGATCCGTATATATGTCTCCCCCCGAAGGGTCGTGAGACATATTGGTTTTAGCTGAGTTCCCGTCGGCGTTGGCGTCAGCGTTCCAATTTCGTTTCCGGAGAAGATCTCTAAAACTGTGTGACCAATCATCACCAAACTTGGTATACTGTCTCTCCATATCGTGTACATGTGCCTTTTGGTGGTTAGAGATTTTTTTAAATTAAAATTCTTTTTTATTTCCATGGCAACGATTTGGACTTAGTCAATTTCAATGGTAGTGTTCGTTTCCGGAGCAGATCTCTAAAACTATGTGACCAATCATCACCAAACTTGGTATTCTGTCTCTCCACATCATGTAGATGTGCCTTTTGGGGGTAAGAGATTTGTTTTAAATTTTTTTTTTTTTATTTCCTCCTCATTGATTTGGACTTACCGTATATTACTGTGTATAAGGCGACCCTGTGTATAAGACGACCCCCTTTCTCAGACCCCTAAAATCAGGTGAAAAACAAGTATCTCATGTATAAGACGACCCCCCTTCTAGCAATCGTGGAAACAGGTCGACATGCCATGATGGGAAAACACGTTGGTAAGATTTGGTAACGGTAAGTTGATACCGGTAACTTTTTAAGTAACATGACATAAATGTTTTGTTATAATCGTTAGTTTTTTAAATAAATTGTTTTAAATGTACCAAAATAAAAATTACATACGTTTTCCTACGGTGTTTGTTCTTATTTTTTAATGATTTGTCATTTTCTTGTCAGTTCAAGCGAGATCAGCAACACTACAGTCAACAATCTATCGTAAATTTTCGCCATGTTAGAAGATCTAAACAAAGCCGATACTCCATACACAGATTTAGAAGTCGCTTCAGTGTTTATAAGATTAAAATGGTGTGAAGAGCTTTGATAACCAAGCTTGATTGCGCATGCCCGAAGCCAAGCTAGATTTCATGTCTAGATTTCTATCGTAGTGTTGTAAATATTTGTCCCTTCTTATCAACAAAGTTGAACTAGTTGTATTTAATACTGCAGAATGCTTTTGAAAGGTTGGTAATGTTTGATAGCTGAAATCAAGCCATTATTTTTAATTCCAACTCTGGTTCGCTTTACCGCTGATTCTCTATTACGTGGCTGTCAGTATTTGGTGTGTTATAGCGAGGGGCCACTCAATGCAGTAAACTTCTCAAGCTAAAGACGTGTTTATTTAACGTTGACACTTCAATCCAGAGAAGGATATACAGACCAATTACTGATAAGAACACAACAAAGATAAGATAATTACCGGATACGTGAATAATAACTGCCCTAATTGGAATTAACATTACGTCGATGTCACGAGTTTATCGAGATAAGCTTGTCAAGTTTTATGAATGAATAGGTTAGTTGTAGAATTTCATTGGTCCACGTCATGAATGAATTGATAAGTTGTAGAATTTCATTGGTCCACGTCACTGAATTTATTGATCGTTTGCTTGACTGCTGGTACCACTTTTGGTCCGCCAACCTATTATTTTTAAATGAATTATCAATTATATTTTATGTATTTAACTCCATATAGTAATAGAAAAATAACATAATAATACATAATAATTATTTATAAATATTTATTTCCATTTTGTAAGCATGAGTTGACAACGATTTTCTGTATTGCTGTTTCCGGTTTCAACATCGCGAGTTCGTAAATGAAGCTTCAAAATTTCTTCTTCTGAAACATAGCCCTTGCGTATAAGACGACCCCCTTCTTTGACCCCCTATTTTCTGGTATAAAAAAGTCGTCTTATACACAGTAATATACGGTAGTCTTTTTCAAGGGTGTATTTGTTTCCGGAGCAGATCTCTAAAACTATGTGACCAATCATCACCAAACTTGGTATGCTTCCTCCCCATACCATGCAGATGTGCCTTTTGGGGGTTAGAGATAATTTTAAAATTTTATTTTTTTTATTTCCATGCAACAATTTGAATTAAACGGAGAACATTAATGGTGCTTTATGATAGTATTGTTTAGACGTTTGGAGCATTTGAGGAAGGGGGAGACATCTGTTTTTACGAGTAAAAACACTTTCTAGTTTTGGGGGCACGGCAACTTTATCTTCAGTAGAGAACTAGTCTACACGCACTAAGGTTTGGATGCCATGCTATATTGAATGTCAGCGTAGTACCACCCATGGTTGGCTAGTTCCAACCGATGCTCGCAGGTTTCACCGCCAAGCATTGCCACATGGCGTTGCGGGCTTACTCCCTGCCATAAAACTAGCAGCCGCGATATAAGTGAAATAATCTTGAAAGCTAGTTCCAACCGATGCTCGCAGGTTTCACCTCCATGCATTGCCACATGGCGTTGCGGGCTTACTCCCTGCCATAAAACTAGCAGCCGCGATATAAGTGAAATAATCTTGAAAGTGGCGTTAAACCCCAACTCACCTCACCTTCAGAACCACTGGGTTTAGGGAGCTAAAATTTTAATTTGTTTACAGACTTATTGGCCAATGGGGATTCTAAATTGTAGATTTGGTGACCCCATTACCCAAAATACTTACTGGGGTCACAGCCTTGAAAACCTATCAGTGCAGTTTCCACCGCCGCCGCGTTTTATTTTGGTTATAACTTTTTTTCCAATATGGTTTCAAGAACTGATATACATAACTTCCTACTTATACCCCTGGGGAATTTTTTTGACATGTTCAATGTCAAAGGCCAAGGTCACGAGTTCTGAAAGCGCTAAATAAATCCTTGTAAACACGACAACTTGAAAAATATTTGTGCTATCAGACTCTTTTTTGGTGTATATTAAGTATGGAGAATGGCCGAGAATTGACAAGGTTTTCAATAAAAAAAATCCAATAAAGGTCAACGTCACAGCAAGGTCACGACTTAAGCATGCTTTTACGAAAAATGCCTTATTTAAACTACTAACACTTTGAATCATTACATGATTGGTTTACACAATGAAAAGTGATCATTGATTTTGTAACCTTGAAGATCAAAGGTCAAGGTCATGAGATATTGCTTAAGGCCATGTTAACCCTTTGATGCAATTGATCAGATCCAATCAGAAATAGGTTTTAAGAACAAGACCTCAGTGATGGTTCAACTTGGCCAATGGGGATTCTAAATTGTAGATTTGATTACCCGGTGACCCCAAATAGGGTCATAGGGGTTATGACCTAAAATCCAATTTTTATCTTCTTTTCCAGTACCAAAAAGTCTAGAAAGCTGAAATGTTGTGTACAGACTACTTGGCTAATGGGGATTCTAAATTGTAGATTTGGTGACCCTGTGAGCCCAAATATGGGTCAAAACCTTAACAAAAATATTTTCATCTTCTTCCCAAGTTCTCTCGAGTTTGTTATGTATACCCGTTATAAATTCTGGAAAAATTACATTTTGAAATTGATCTACCGGTTTAGTAATACCAACGATTCCGTTCTTCCGTCCCTCCAAAAACAACTATTTATCTCATCTTTTTCAAATTTGATAACGTCTTCTTCACTACTAGGAGAGGTGAAGTGCGAAACTTATACCAAATTGGTGAATTTAAAATTTTGTTTGGCGAATTTTAATTATTTTTTTTAACTTAGTCATATTCTGAGAAACTTTTGTCCGATCGGTTACAGAAAAACTATTCATCTCATCCTTTCAAATTCAGCACATGTTTCCTTCATCATTAGGAGATGTGCAGTGCGAAAATTTAACAAATTTAGTGAATTTTTTTATTTTTGGCAAAATTTGGGCAAATGGCATGGTGTCCGGCGTCCGTCCGTCTGTCTGCAAACATTTGACATTTTCGTCCAGAACCAATTTGTCTCCTTGGCTAATGGGATTCTAAATTGTAAAATTGGTTACCCTGTGACCCCAAATAGGGTCGCAGTGGTCACGACCTTAAAAACCTATTTTCATCTTCTCCAGTTCCAAAAGGTCTAGAGAGATGAAAAGTTGTATGCAGACTCCTTGGCCAATGGGGATTCTAAATTGTAGATATCATGATCCCCTGACCCCAAATAGAGTCGAAGGGGTCACAACCTAATATCATCTTTTTTTCCAGTTCCAAAAGGTCTAGAGAACTGAAAAGTTGTATGAAGACTCCTTGGCTAATGGGGATTCTAAATTGAAGAGTTTGTGACCCTGTGACCCCAAATAGGGTCACAGCGTTCATAATCTTAAAAACCTAATTTCATCTTCTTCAGTTCCACAAGGTCTAGAGAGCTGAAATGTTGTGTGCAGAATTTCTTTCAAGTGACCCCAAATATGGATAACATGGTTCACGATATGTAATAATATCTACACCATTTGAATTGGAAGAGTCATCTTCTCTTCAATATTCCATGCAGAAATTGTGTAGAAGTTATGGTGACCAAGGACATTACAAGGTCATGTCAACTTGTGTCCTAAGCATATCTCCCAATCTATAAATGCTAGCGCCACCCAATTTAAAAGATACATTATAAACTATGATCTCTAGCTGTGACTGTTGTTTTTTAGACTAATGTATGACTTCCAATATTTAGACTCTATGAGGATGTCATTTTATTCAGATTATAACTCGAAACTATTCATGCTAACTCTACCAAGCTTGAGATACATTTGAACCATAATCTTATGTGAGTTAGGAGCTGACTGGAAATTGAACAGTTTTCATTTGGAAGTGATAGAGAATTGCAAGAATCTGGTTACAGTCTTATTGGAATGGATAGAAATAATGACAGTAGAGCATGTTGCAAAGTTTTACAGCTGTTGATGGTATTGAGAAATAAACGATATCATTGAATTGGAATACTGGTTAAGTTGCATGAAGATTACCTATAATAAATACCTATGATAAAAATAATGCCAATATTGTAGGACATTTCAAAAGTTTGGAATACAGATCCTTGTTACTATTGCTAATCAAGTTATTAGCTGTAGATAATATTTTTAAAACAAATTTTTCTAGAGCCAACCATTGTTCTGGCAACAGGGCACGACCTCACCAATCCTGCGCACTATCAAGTCTTGGCCTTCCTTCCACGACACTGAGGAAGCTGTCAGGTTTTAGATTTTAGAGGTAAGTAACATAACAGAGTAGGCATCTACTTGTTTTAGCTCATCAGGCCTATAAGGCCAAATGGGCTTATGGCAAGACAAGGGTAGTCCAGATTCTTGTCATTATCTCCTGTCACAACAAAGTTGTCGGGGATATTGAAATGACCTACGTCCGTCCGTCTGTGCATCCGGGTTTCGTTTCCAGACCAGAACTGAATAACCGTACTGCATAGCTCAATGAAACTTGATATGGGAAACATGTGTAGATAGGAGTTTTATGGTTTTTACCTCTTTGGAAATTTAATTTTAGCTGTTTACATGGAAACATACTTTAACATTTCATTTCTGGACTAGAACTCAAAAACTGTAAATACTAGCTCAATAAAACTTGGTATGTGGAACAGTCATTATGTTTTGATGTGCCATTTTAGGTTTTCAACTTCTTTGGGATTTTATTTTTAGCCGTTTCCAAGGAAACATAACTTGACATTTTGTTTTCAAGCCAGAACTAAAATGTTTTAAAGCCTAGCTCAGTGACACTTGCTGTGTGGAGCAGTCATCATGTGTATGTGTCTTTTGGGGTTTTCAAATTCTTTGAAATTTTATTTTTAGGCATATCCATGGAAAAACATGTTGAACTCTAAATGATTTTCACAATTCGCTTCCAGAACAGAAGTTGTATATTGTTAAACATAGAGTACTGCAATTTGGGAAGTACACTTTCATCTGTAGCATGAATTTATGACTAATTAGTGATTAAGGATTTATTATAGCATGAAGCTCAAAGTCATTGTTCAATATATCTTAAACTTTTCCACTTGGCAGGGGATAAAGTAGACTCTGTCTGCTTGTTCATACTTGTTTCTTTAGGTTATGAGAAAGGGTATTTTGGCAAAACGGAGAACAGAAAATCTTAGATAGGCACAAATTGGTAGTTTACTCATTTGATATATATTCAGGGGCATGTGAGCCAACAAGGTAATACATATATATATATATACTGGAAATATGAATGTCTAGTAATGAATCATTTAAGCTCCTATAATACTAATCTCTAGATCCCAATTGGTTTATTTAGTCTAAGTTAAAGTGTTAGTATTCAAAAGGAAGAACTTATCCATTTGAAAGAGGCAAGGATAGGTACACGACTAATCTAACATATACTTAGGATTATTTGAGCCAAAAAGGTAATATATATGCTGGAAATATGAATTTCTAGTAATGGGGAATTTTGCACCTATGATATTAATCTCTAGATTCCAATTGGTTTATTATCCCCCGCCACAATGAAGTTGGCGGGGGGATAAAGAAATGAACTCCGTCTGTCCGTCTGTCTGTGCGTCCGAGCTTTTCCATTCCGGCCTCAAACTTCAAAACTATTCAATATATTTTGCTGAAACTTTGTACAGGTATCAACCAAGTAGTCTAGATGTGCCTTTTGCTATAAAGAAATTTGAGAATATTTTTTTTTTTTTACGAATGCAAACAGTCTGGACTTAGAACCAAGAAGAGGGAAAACTATATTCCGGCCTCAAACTTCAAAACTATTCAATATATTTTGCTGAAACTTTGTACAGGTATCAACCTAGTAGTCTAGATGTGCCTTTTGCTATATAGAAATTTGATCACTTATGAGTTATGAGTTATAACAATTTTCAAGAAAGTAAATGCATTATATATTCAAAATGCATAAATATATTCAAAATTCCTACATGGCTGGGGATATGGCCGACTCTGTCTGCTTGTTTAGGCTAGGAAAAACATTCATTAAGCAAAATGAAGAAGAAATACACCTGAAATAGGTACATGGCTCATTTGACATAGAAGTAGGGGCATGGAAGCCAAAAAGGTATATATATATTGGAAATGTGAGTGTTTAGTAATGGGGTAATTTTACTCCAATAATACTTATCAATAGATCCCAATTGGTTTATTTAGGCTTGGAAAACATTGTATTCAACAAAAGGAAGAAGTTTTACATCTAAAATAGGCAAAAATAGGTAGATGACTCATTTGACATATAATGAGGGGCATTGGAGCCAAAAAGGTATTATATATATATATATGTATATTTAAAATGTCAATGTCTAGTAATGAGGGATTTACTTCTTATCTGAGATCACAAATTGTTTATTTCGCTTGGGAGAAAGTGTTAGTATTCAAAAGGAAGAACTTATCCATTTGAAATAGGCAAGGATAGGTACACAACTAATCTGACATATACTTAGGATTATGTGAACCAAAAAGGTAATATATATATGCTGGAAATATGAATTTCTAGTAATGGGGACTAACCTATACTATTTATCTCTGGATCCCAATTGGTTTATTTAGGCTAGAAAAAACGTGTATTATGCAAAATAAAGAAGAAATACACCTGAAATAGGTACATGACTCATTTGACATGTAAGTAGGGGCATGGGAGCCAAAAAGGTATATATATTGGAAATGTGAGAGTCTAGTAATGGGGGAGTTTTACTCCAATAATACTTATCAGTAGATCCCAATTGGTTTATTTAGGCTAGGAAAACATTGTATTCAACAAAAGGAAGAAGTTTAACATCTAAAATAGGCAAAAATAGGTAGATGACTCATTTGACATATAATGAGGGGCATTGGAGCCAAAAAGGTATTATATATATATGTATATTTAAAATGTCAATGTCTAGTAATGAGGGATTTACTTCTTATCTGAGATCACAAATTGTTTATTTAGCTTGGGAGAAAGTGTTAGTATTCAAAAGGAAGAACTTATCCATTTGAAATAGGCAAGGATAGGTACACAACTAATCTGACATATACTTAGGATTATGTGAACCAAAAAGGTAATATATATATGCTGGAAATATGAATTTCTAGTAATGGGGAATAACCTATAATATTTATCTCTGGATCCCAATTGGTTTATTTAGGCTAGAAAAAATGTGTATTATGCAAAATAAAGAAGAAATACACCTGAAATAGGTACATGGCTCATTTGACATGTAAGTAGGGGCATGGGAGCCAAAAAGGTATATATATTGGAAATGTGAGTGTCTAGTAATGGGGTAGTTTTACTCCAAATACTTATCAATAGATCCTAATTGGTTTATTTAGGCTAGGAAAACATTGTATTCAACAAAAGAAAGAAGTTTCACATCTATTAAATATAGGCAAAAATAGGTACATGACTCATTTGACATATAATGAGGGGCATTGGAGTCAAAAAGGTATTATATATATATTGGAAATGTGAGAGTCTAGTAATGGGGGAGTTTTACTCCAATGATACTTATCAGTAGATCCCAATTGGTTTATTTAGGTTAGGAAAACATTGTATTCAACAAAAGAAAGAAGGTTTACATCTAAAATAGGCAAAAATAGGTAGTTGACTCATTTGACATATAATGAGGGGCATTGGAGCCAAAAAGGTATTATATATATATGTATATTTAAAATGTCAATGTCTAGTAATGAGGGATTTACTTCTTATCTGAGATCACAAATTGTTTATTTAGCTTGGGAGAAAGTGTTAGTATTCAAAAGGAAGAACTTATCCATTTGAAATAGGCAAGGATAGGTACACAACTAATCTGACATATACTTAGGATTATGTGAACCAAAAAGGTAATATATATATGCTGGAAATATGAATTTCTAGTAATGGGGAATAACCTATAATATTTATCTCTGGATCCCAATTGGTTTATTTAGGCTAGAAAAAATGTGTATTATGCAAAATAAAGAAGAAATACACCTGAAATAGGTACATGGCTCATTTGACATGTAAGTAGGGGCATGGGAGCCAAAAAGGTATATATATTGGAAATGTGAGTGTCTAGTAATGGGGTAGTTTTACTCCAAATACTTATCAATAGATCCTAATTGGTTTATTTAGGCTAGGAAAACATTGTATTCAACAAAAGAAAGAAGTTTCACATCTATTAAATATAGGCAAAAATAGGTACATGACTCATTTGACATATAATGAGGGGCATTGGAGTCAAAAAGGTATTATATATATATTGGAAATGTGAGAGTCTAGTAATGGGGGAGTTTTACTCCAATGATACTTATCAGTAGATCCCAATTGGTTTATTTAGGTTAGGAAAACATTGTATTCAACAAAAGAAAGAAGGTTTACATCTAAAATAGGCAAAAATAGGTAGTTGACTCATTTGACATATAATGAGGGGCATTGGAGCCAAAAAGGTATTATATATATATGTATATTTAAAATGTCAATGTCTAGTAATGAGGGATTTACTTCTTATCTGAGATCACAAATTGTTTATTTAGCTTGGGAGAAAGTGTTAGTATTCAAAAGGAAGAACTTATCCATTTGAAATAGGCAAGGATAGGTACACAACTAATCTGACATATACTTAGGATTATGTGAACCAAAAAGGTAATATATATATGCTGGAAATATGAATTTCTAGTAATGGGGAATAACCTATAATATTTATCTCTGGATCCCAATTGGTTTATTTAGGCTAGAAAAAATGTGTATTATGCAAAATAAAGAAGAAATACACCTGAAATAGGTACATGGCTCATTTGACATGTAAGTAGGGGCATGGGAGCCAAAAAGGTATATATATTGGAAATGTGAGTGTCTAGTAATGGGGTAGTTTTACTCCAAATACTTATCAATAGATCCTAATTGGTTTATTTAGGCTAGGAAAACATTGTATTCAACAAAAGAAAGAAGTTTCACATCTATTAAATATAGGCAAAAATAGGTACATGACTCATTTGACATATAATGAGGGGCATTGGAGTCAAAAAGGTATTATATATATATTGGAAATGTGAGAGTCTAGTAATGGGGGAGTTTTACTCCAATGATACTTATCAGTAGATCCCAATTGGTTTATTTAGGTTAGGAAAACATTGTATTCAACAAAAGAAAGAAGGTTTACATCTAAAATAGGCAAAAATAGGTAGTTGACTCATTTGACATATAATGAGGGGCATTGGAGCCAAAAAGGTATTATATATATATGTATATTTAAAATGTCAATGTCTAGTAATGAGGGATTTACTTCTTATCTGAGATCACAAATTGTTTATTTAGCTTGGGAGAAAGTGTTAGTATTCAAAAGGAAGAACTTATCCATTTGAAATAGGCAAGGATAGGTACACAACTAATCTGACATATACTTAGGATTATGTGAACCAAAAAGGTAATATATATATGCTGGAAATATGAATTTCTAGTAATGGGGAATAACCTATAATATTTATCTCTGGATCCCAATTGGTTTATTTAGGCTAGAAAAAATGTGTATTATGCAAAATAAAGAAGAAATACACCTGAAATAGGTACATGGCTCATTTGACATGTAAGTAGGGGCATGGGAGCCAAAAAGGTATATATATTGGAAATGTGAGTGTCTAGTAATGGGGTAGTTTTACTCCAAATACTTATCAATAGATCCTAATTGGTTTATTTAGGCTAGGAAAACATTGTATTCAACAAAAGAAAGAAGTTTCACATCTATTAAATATAGGCAAAAATAGGTACATGACTCATTTGACATATAATGAGGGGCATTGGAGTCAAAAAGGTATTATATATATATTGGAAATGTGAGAGTCTAGTAATGGGGGAGTTTTACTCCAATGATACTTATCAGTAGATCCCAATTGGTTTATTTAGGTTAGGAAAACATTGTATTCAACAAAAGAATGAAGGTTTACATCTAAAATAGGCAAAAATAGGTAGTTGACTCATTTGACATATAATGAGGGGCATTGGAGTCAAAAAGGTATTATATATATATTGGAAATGTGAGAGTCTAGTAATGGGGGAGTTTTACTCCAATAATACTTATCAGTAGATCCCAATTGGTTTATTTAGGCTAGGAAAACATTGTATTCAACAAAAGGAAGAAGTTTAACATCTAAAATAGGCAAAAATAGGTAGATGACTCATTTGACATATAATGAGGGGCATTGGAGTCAAAAAGGTATTATATTTATATTTACAATGTCAATGTCTATTAATGAGGGATTTACTACTTATCTGTGATCACAAATTGTTTATTTAGTCTGGGAGAAAGTGTTAGTATTCAAAAGGAAGAACTTATCCATTTGAAATAGGCAAGGATAGGTACACGACTAATCTGACATATACTTAGGATAATGTGAACCAAAAAGGTAATATATATGCTGGAAATATGACTTTCTAGTAATGGGGAATAACCTATAATATTTATCTCTGGATCCCAATTGGTTTATTTAGCCTAGGAAAAACGTGTATTATGCAAAATGAAGAAGAAATACACCTGAAATAGGTACATGGCTCATTTGACATGTAAGTAGGCCGGGGCATGGGAGCCAAAAAGGTATAAATATTGGAAATGTGAGTGTCTTGTAATGGGGGAGTTTTACTCCAATAATACTTATCAATAGATCCCAAATGGAGTATTTAGTCTGTATGTAATTATACCCCCACTACTATGTAGTCGGTTGTATATAGCATTCCGCGTGTCCGTTCGTCCGTCCATCCGAAATCATTTCCGGGGGATATCTCTAAAACTTTATGACTTGTAACCTTCAAATCCGGTATGGAAGAAACCAATATGGAGCTGTTGTGCCTTGTAGGGGTCTCAACTCCAGGTCCAAATAAAAAAAATTAAATTTTGACCTTAAAGTAGTAAAACGGTCCGATTTTCGGACTTTGTCATGTTTCTGGAGCATATCTCAAAAACTATATGACTTGGAACCTTCAGATTTTGTGTGGAAGTAACCTATATGGTCCTGTCGTGCCCTTTAGGGGTCTCAATTCTAAGGACCAAATATTTTTTAAATGTTTACCAAAAAATGGTCTTGTGTTTTAACTTTGTGTCTTTTCTAGAGCATAAGTAAAAAAACTATTTAACTTAGACACTTCAAATTTGGACATTACCTATGTGGTATTGTTGTGCCTTTTATTGATTTAAACACCACAATTCTGTTAATTTAAAAATTATTTCTTTTATTAAAAACAATCATTGTTATTCATTGACATGATTGACTAGAGTATGTTTTCCAATTTATTGATACTGTATGAAGGCGGACAAACTTCAGGCGGGGGTATGTGAGCTGTGCTCACTTTTGCCTTGTTATTCAAAAGAAAGAACTTATCCATTTGAAATAGGCAAAGATAGGTACATAACTGATTTGATATATACTCAGCGGCATTTGAGCCAAACAGGTAATATATATATATACTGGAAATATTAATGCCTAGTAATCAATCATTTTAGCTCCTATAATACTAATCTCTAAATCCCAAATGGTTTATTTAGTCTAAGTTAAAGTGTAATAAGTCAAAAGGAAGAACTTATCCATTTAAATTACCGTTAGGCAAGGATAGGTACACAACTAATTTGACATATATACTTCACTAAAGAGTTCCACACTGAAGAGTTCCACACCATCGTCGCTTTAAACATCGCACCATTTTCTTTCAATACCGATAACTGTTTTACCCTCTATCATAATAATATTTTGTGTAAACTTTAATAATAAATAGCAAATTTGAGAAAACAAAATATGCAAAAAATATGCTATGGCGGCTATAAGGTCATGCTAATTCTTCTGTAACAATGATTTGAATAGTGAATTTTCTCAAGGAGTATTCAGTGGACTTTTCATCTTGAAATGCTGCACACCTAAGAGCTGAAATATTGTTGAGAGAGTTACCTTGCACTTACATTATATTTGGTCTTGAAACAAAGATACTTTATCTGAACTATTTTATCTAGCCTGATTGAGCTACAGAGTCCATTGTTCACCTTTTTCAATTACTGGTATTGTAATTAACTGTAATTTAAGTAAAACTTTAACTGAAAGTTCTCATTTTCATATTCAAACATAAGTGAAAGATATATTTTTAATACCCATAATAATTGTTTTTTTTTGTTTTAGGAGCTAATGTCGGCAAGAACATACAAGAAGATAAACCACAAAGGATGAAGGCATGAGCTCTTGTAAATGATAATGATTATTATCCCCCGCCAACATAGTTGGGGGGGGGGGGGGATATTGAAATGGTTCCGTCCGTCCGTCCGTTCGTCAGTCCGTCCCGATTTTGTTTCCGGAACAGAACTTGAAAACTATAAGACATATCTCAACGAAACTTGGTGTGTGGAACAATCATCATGTGTAGATGTGCCTTTTGGGGTTTTCAACTTCTTCGAGTTATTTTTTTTTTACCGTTTCCATGGAAATGTAACTTAGAATTTCGTTTCCGGAGCAGAACTCGAAAACCATAAGACATATCTCAACGAAACTTGGTGTGTGGAACAATCATCATGTCTAGATGTGCCTTTTGGGGTTTTCAACTTCTTCGAGTTATTTTTTTTTTACCGTTTCCATGGAAATGTAACTTAGAATTTCGTTTCCGGGACAGAACTCGAAAACTATAAGACATATCTCAACGAAACTTGGTGTGTGGAACAATCATCATGTGTAGATGTGCCTTTTGGTGTTTTCAACTTCTTAGAAGTATTTTTTTTACCGTTTCCATGGAAATGTAACTTAGAATTTCGTTTCCGGGACAGAACTCGAAAACTATAAGACATATCTCAACGAAACTTGGTGTGTGGAACAATCATCATGTGTAGATGTGCCTTTTGGTGTTTTCAACTTCTTAGAAGTATTTTTTTTACCGTTTCCATAGAAATGTAACCTAGAATTTCGTTTCCGGAACAGAACTCGAAAACTATAAGACATATCTCAACGAAACTTGGTGTGTGGAACAATCATCATGTGTAGATGTGCCTTTTGGGGTTTTCAACTTCTTCGAGTTATATTTTTGGACTGTTTCCATGGAAATGTAACTTAGACAATCATCATGTGTAGATGTGCCTGAAAGGCCCGATGGGCTTATGGCATTGCACAGTATCCAGCCGTCTGTAAACTTTTCGCATTTTGTCTTCTTCTCCAGAGCCACTTTGTCTAAGGAGCTGAAATTTTGTGTGTTGTGTTTAGTTGAAAAACGGTTCATAGTCACTGTTATTCAACAACTATTCTTCAATAAATTTTCCCAAAGGCGGGGGATATGGCCGACTCTGTCTGCTTGTTACATCTGTATTGTAATGTATCAAATTTGACATTTCATGGTAATTAAAAATGTTTCACTCACTAATATCTTTTGTTTTTAATAGTGTTTTATACACAAAATTACAGTGCATGACTGTAAAAGGTTAACATCAATGCTTTCGGAGGTTTTACTGAAAACATGAGTATTTCAAATTATTTTTTGTGATTTGTGACATACCTAGTACTAAATACAGCAATCTTACATGAATGCTATGTTACTGTAAACTTTAATGCAGCATTGTTGTAAATGATTTGTTGTATAAGTTATTGTAAAGAAATGACTGTTCATTCTCTGGGTTTCTTTCTGGACCAGAAATCAAAAAGCATATATCCAAGCTCAATGAAACTTGCCTTTTGAGATTTTCAACTTCTTTGGTGTATTGTCTTTAGCCATTTAAACGAGCAATAACTTAAAATCGTGTTTCCAGACCAAAACTCAAAAAGTGCTAGGCCCAGCACAATGAAGTATTGTATGTTGAGCATTCATCATAAAATACTTTAGAACTTTAATTTTTGTTGTTTTCATGGAAACAATGTTTTTAAAAAATTCCGGACTACAGCTTAAGAACTGCTTTTCAACTTTTTAAATTGTGTTTCCCGAGCAAAATGATTTTTTGTATATGTACCCTCTAGCTTTAACATGTCTTTTTAGCTTTTTTTTAAATGCAACGCTTCCAGAACACATTTAAAAATGTAAGGGTGAGGTTCATGCAGCTTGTGAAGTAAAACAATATTCTTGTGAAGTTCGAAATGTGTACTGATGATTTGAATAGCTCATATCAGGATTTATTGAAGAGTGAAGCTTCATAATCATTGTTTAACTTATTCCACTTGGTCAACCCCAGCTGTCGTCTTGTTTTTTGGGTTGTTTGACTGACCAACAAAAGAGACATTTGGTGAAGCTAGCTTCTATTGCTTGAAAGATATGCAAGGAAAAACTAAATATTTCTTGAAACGTTTTCTTACCATGAGAATAACATTTTTATGTATATACATATATACTGAACAATATTATTTAGGGATATTGTAATAGTTATTAATGTACAGATAAATGTGAAGATAAATGGGTCCGCAAACAAACATATCATTATTTATCATTTCAAAATATACATAATATCCTAACTATTTTGGTCCAAGGTAATAAGGTCAAATAAAACAAACATGTGTAGGTGATTATCACATTGGTAATGAATTGTTAAGCTAGCATTTATCTATGTGAGATATGCTGTGGACAAAATGACTTTCATGACATTCATTCTGAGCAATTTTGCCATGGATACCACAAAAACTAAATTTCCATTAAGATTTGCAAAAGCATCAACAGCCTATATCAAAATTAGTGAAGTGATCAAACATGTATAGTTTGGAAAATGTGCTTCTTTCTAAATCTCATTTTAAAAAAAACAAACAAAAAAAGCTTTTCCATTGAAATTGCTCAAAAGAATTTTAACAAAAGGCACATTAATGGGTGATTGTTAATTTGTCTTTAGTCTTGTCCAAGTTTGTATTCTGTACATAGAGCATATCTGTCTTTTCTTGACTAATTCCATGTTTATCTCATCGAGTGAGGCAGAAACGTTATATTTTATATATATTATATATAACTTTCCAACCTCACGAGATGAGATTAAAAATGGTATTTGTCAAGATTGATGGATATTCTATTTATTATATGATATAATCCACGTAATTACGTCCGAAAAGGGTCGTTTTCACGCCAAGTGGCTGCTAGGAACAACCCATCACCACAATAACACTGTGACGTCATAAGTCAATTCGCCGCGTGAGACCATTGTTTTATGACATCAAATGATATTGTTTACCGTTCGCATTGAAAATATAGACAGTTTATTTCACTGATAAATCCCAGTATTTCACTGCTCGTCATATAAAAAATGTATATATTTTCCAGTTGAAACGACGAAAGAATCTCCCTTTATCATAATTAGGTTTTAACAAGATGTTCATGCAAATGTTATATATGTAATTAAAGTAAATAAACATATATAAATGTATAAATATATATCACAAAATTAAAAAAAATGTTTAGAACAGGTAAGTGTTAAAATTTAATTGGTGCAAAAAATGCAATATATATGCAAAAAATCAATGTACCAAAAAGGTAACAATATATATACATACAATTATTAACTATATGACCATATAGCAAAATTTTTTACCTTTTTGGCTCATTTTATTTGTTACAAAGTTAATATTTTCATTAAGTGAAAATAATATTTAACTCTAAACTAATAATAAATAGGGACTCAAGCATTTTATTGTAATTGTAAATTTTGCTTGAACATTTTTGCCTAACAATTTTGGCTCCACCTTTTTGGCTCATGATATATAACTTGAATAAAACATTAAAAAATTAAGATAAAATGGTTTTAGTCACTTTTTATCACTAGTTTAGAGTTAAACTTTATTTTCTCTAAACAAAAATATTAACTTTGTAAGAAATAAGAAAAGAGCCAAAAAGGTAACAATTTTGCTATGAGCCAAAATTGTAAATTTTGCTTGAACATTTTTGCCTAACAATTTTGGCTCCACCTTTTTGGCTCCAAATATATATAACTTGAATAAAACATTAAAAAATTAAGATAAAATGGTTTTAGTCACTTTTTATCACTAGTTTAGAGTTAAACTTTATTTTCTCTAAACAAAAATATTAACTTTGTAACAAATAAGAAAAGAGCCAAAAAGGTAACAATTTTGCTATATGGTCAAAAAGGTAATAATTGTATGTATATATATATATATATATATATATATGTTTCAATGAAAACCAAGGAACGGTATCATAAATATGTAGAAGCCGACAATTATGACTTTATCTCACGTATGTAATCGTTATAAAACCTATTAAACGCTATAGAAGCAAATCTGTCTTAATATCTACTTTATTAAAGTTTCCAAAATTACGCTTGACTTTATGGCTGCAGCAAGAACGGGCCCATTGTCCGGTTTTCAATCAAGACCACGACTTTGAACGGTTGTACTTTCCTCATACCGAACTGGTTGACCTTAAACTGGTTATTTTCAGTTAAAGTTGATAATTCTCAATTACATAACACAAATTATAACATTGGACATACATGTGACCCCACCAACATGATTATGTCCCTTTAATGACTTTGGAATAGAGTCGGAGTCCTCAACACTGAAATTACATGCGCATCATAAACGCTGCTTACTTCTCATGAGCAAGGAATAACACGAAATCATTCAGGTTTCTTTGGACAACAACATAAATTACAAACATTTAGGGATAATCTCTTTCTTTTCGGATTCTACTTGATAAATCTGTTGATTTTAACTACCAGCCGCCCTATATGTTTAGCTGCTGTAAGTACAAAAATAAACGGGGGAACATAGTATGATGTTTATAAGTTAACCATAGCTAAATGATTTGATGCCGAAAGTGACATTTTTAAAACAAAGATATGGATCCTTAAGCCATTTTAATAAAAATAAAATCAGGTAACCTTCGTGAATACCGTACTGTCAGGAACAAGTAAAATGCGACTTGTAAGCGCAGCAGCAGGCCTATTTGATAGGTAGAAAAAAAACACTTAGAAAAGAGTATTAATTATTCTCAACGGTTTTGGTCTTGAATTAAAAACATATGCGACCAACGTAGAACAATTGACATCGATATCAGAGATTGGCATGATTACTTCAAAAATGTATTCTCTTCTTCAGGTAGGACTTCGACTTTAATTAATTCATAACCATACGGAGCGTAGACGAAATCACAAATAATGTTTGCAAATGAAATTCGTGATTCGCCTATTAGCACAGGGGACTTTTTCAAGAATTCCTCGGATATTTTGCTACCATATTTAGAATGTTAATGTTCAACTTATCCTGGAAAATTGAACAATTCCCGAGACATGGTCCCACTGCCCTGATACATAAACAAGGCAATACGCACGATATGAACAATGACAGATTTTCATTCAACTAAACATTTTCGGTAAATATTCACATATATTATTAACAAGAGACTAGTTTTTGGGGTAGATGCGTCGTATAAACAAGCTAAAAATAAGCAGGATTCAGATAAGGAACAGATTATTGTGCAGTATTTATGCGAATGTCAAAGTGTTTGTTCGGAACAATACTAACATTTCAGAAAGCTTTACTGGCCAATCGGGAGTTAGACAGGGGTGCGTGTTGAGCCCTTTTTTATTCACAATGTTCATTAATGAGGCAGATTTGAAAGAAGAGAACGCATGGTATACAACTGTTGATGATGATGGTGTGTGTTAAAACACGTGTTTAACGTCAGCTTTGACAAAGTCTTTTCACTGACGGTCAAATTCTTTTCAACCAGATGTTATAATTGAGCTATTTTTATCATTATTATTCGCAGATAATATTATCCTATCTTCTTCAACTGTAGTTCGTCAACAAGGGCATAGAACTAGAAAATCAAAATCAGAAGATGGTATTTCAAAGGAGAACTATTGTAGACAACTTCCTTTTACAAAAATTCGGGTGTTTATTTTAGTTGAAACCTCTCATGGCCAAAACATTCCTATCAGGCAGCGTCGCAAGCTAAAGATAAATGTATATAGGTATACTTAAACAGACAATTGTCTAAGGTGGCCTATCACTCAAGACGTTTTCCAAAATCTTTGATCTTTAAATAAAACCAATATTGTTTTATGGTTCAAAAGTCGGGGATTATCTATAAAGTCACAAAACCAAATCACAGTACAGGTGCGAATGTGTAGCAGCGTATATCAATCGTCAATCGCGAATCAATGGTCTACGGTCAATGAACAAAGGTCAAAGGGGGTAGGCTTTTGCTGGTTGGGGGTGAGGACAACAGATTACCCATGACAACTCTCCCATGCCTGAAGAATTCTATAAAATTCAATGCTGAATAAAGATCTTACACAGTCATGTGCCAGGCCTTTTCCATGGCGTAGCTACCATTATGAAAAAAGCCCGGGCTTACACATGATTTTTTGCTCAACATTTTTTCCTGTTGTTTTGTTCCAAATACATTCTCAGAACATTCTTCTTTTAATTCATGTTTGTGCAGCAGTTCCTCTGTGAAAAGTAAATAGTGAACTACACATGCAGTAAATATCAAAGTATCAAAGTATATAACACATAACCATTACAGTTTACAGTTCATGGCAAATAGTATTCTATGTATTATGAATTATTTGACAGATTTCTGTCTTCATTGATGAATTTTGCAATATACATATGTACAAATACTACCTGAAAGACATGATGATATCATGATGGTGAATAATAAATAAAATTATAGTCACAGGTGACGATAAAAGGATTCAGCGCATAGATGAGTAGATTATTTGAAATGTACTCAATTAAGCCACTGTAAGATTAATATTGCACAAAAGTTGCATGTCTCTAGCATGTGTCAAGGATTATTGAGACTCACATTTCAATGTTCAAAACTTCATATTTGTTTACCCCTGAATAAAAACCCAAAATGTGGCCGAACTATTAATTTGTATATGATAATGACTTGAAATGGCATTGTTGAGCAAATATCGGGAACAAATTGCAATAAAGAACTGAGAAATAAGTCTATATGTGACAGAGTAATGTCCCTTTGAATATAAAGCCAAAACACGAACATTTAAAAAAGGACCATATTCAAGGGGAGATAATTTAAGTTCTAGGACGAAATTCCAAAATTTGGCTCGTTACTTTGTTAAGCACGTATTCAGCTTTAAGATGAGCTATCACACTTGTCTGTACGTGTTGCCATTAGTGAGAAGAAGATTTTTTATAGACGCACACCTTCAAAATCGCAAAATTTCAGTACATTTTCAGTTGGTTTCGAAAATGTCCAAATTGTTCCGTAATTATCAACTTTTATATGATAATGATTTGCAATCGAATTGTTGAGGAGATACCGGGGAACAAATAGCAATAATTAACTTTGAAATTAGTTTATATGTGGCAGAGTTATGTCCCTTTGAACATAAAGCCAAAAAACAAACATTAAAAAATGACCATATTCAAGGGGAGATAATTTTAGTTCTATAACGAAATTTATAAAATTGGCTCGTTACTTTGTTAACCATTTATTCAGCTTTAAAAAGAGCTATCACACGTGTCTGTACGTGTTGCTGTTAGTGAGGAGAAGATTTTTAAAGACGCACACCTTCAAAATCGCGAAATTTCAGTACATTTTCAGTTTTTGTCAAATTGTGACCCGGAATGACTGTTCGCGAGCGATTTTATTTTTGATTTATAACGAGCATAATATACTCTTACTCTCCGGAAAGAATCATGAAATTCGATGGGTAGGTATTTGAGTTATGTCCCTTTGAATTTTGCGCATTTTTCAAGATCGACCAACTTTGAGTGCTCACTGTTCAAAAAGTATTGGGAGTACACTCTTGAAAAAACACACCATGCATTCACCATGGCCTTAGCTACATACATATATAAGTTTCAGCGTCGCAAGTATTTTCCGAGAAGAAGATTGTCAAAGATGCGTGGGGTCGGGAAATTTTACAGAAACGTTAAAAACAATATGGCGCCGAAACCACGTGATCTACGATTTCACTGTGATTTTTTTTTTTTCGTATTGACAATGCGCATCTTTTAGAAAAAGTTGCAAGTCTCTAGCTGCATTTTGAAGAATTTACCCATGTTAAAAATCGAAATTGAACTGGACCTTTAATGGCTGTGTCGATTGTGCCCAAAAGCTTATTTTTAGTAGTTCGTAGTAAGGGCTATCATTTTGCAAAGATTGGTTGCATTAGCTCTTTTCGATTGGCCGAAATCGTGACCACGCCCTCGCTGGAAGAATAATAATTAAACACGCCAATAACAATAAGGATTCAGCACTTTAGTGCTGAATCCTTAATTACAATCAACCTTCAACGTTACGTTTAAAGGTACATCCATTGTGTTGTTGGGGTCAAATTGCCAAACGTTATAAATGGTCTTATTTTATCGAGAAGTACCAAATGTTACCAAAAACTACCATTTTGATGATACTCGACTAAGTATATTGAAGATATGAAAGTAAAAGTATCGATTTCTGATCGAAAACCGGACAATGCACCGCGTGTTGCGCGCGCCAATGAGTCAAACGTAATTTTGGAATCTTATTTAAACCAGACAAAATAACACATTTGGGTTGATAATGTTCAATAGGGCATATAACTACTATGCATGTAAATAGGACGTGCATTTTTGGTTTCTGCACATGCATAAATATGTTACTCGATTTTAATTGGAAACTAGTAATTATGATATGTTTGGCGATTGGGGATGAATATGCAAGCTGAGTGAATGTGTTTGTATTGTAAACAGCACATATGGTGTGTTGGAACGTATTAAAGCCAAATGAAACTTTATGAAACACAATGGATGCACCTTTAAGACTGAGTTTTATTGACTGCATGGTCATCTGGGTCCGTTTCAAATAATAAACAACATGACAGGGGGTAGGCTTCGCGAAAATGATTCTGACAACAGAAAAGAATAACGACACAAAAGTATTGGATTACAAATCCACCCCTAAATAGTAAAAAAAACTTTTTTAAAAATACTTCAGTTTTACAGCCGCCAAACGTTTCATTAGCCAATCAGCTGCTAGCAGAGGTGTGACGTGAGTATTACTCAGGAGTCCTGCTCAACGAGTAGCTGGCTTATGTTATTGTTTACATTATACATTTGTATAGCCGTCACGTATTTTTCACTGATTTCACTTGTCAAAACAGCCTAAACGTGATCAAAGCTATTATAAACAATGTCGGCATATTCTGTTCAGTCGTTAATTAACTTTGGTTGTTGTACACATGTGTTCAGTTTGTTTTAGATTTTGTTCGACAATTTCAAATTTGATAATCACTTCCAAGATTCATTGTTCAATGTCATTACCATCACACTGTCTTATATTGCCGATCACAGTCAATTCAATTCAATTCTTTATTAACCTTTAGCATTACAGCTAATCGGCGGTTACAAAGATACATTATGAGTTGATGCAGGTGAACATTTTCAGAAAACATAAACAGTCAAAGAGGAGATAATTCCCAGACCAATAAATCATGAAGTTCAAGATGACATATAATCAGTTAACATCATGCTTTTAACAAAACCATGATATGAATTGGAATAAATTATTATGTATCAGTTGCACGTTAACCATTATACTTAATCGTTGTCATTACAAAACGCCCCAAATCTCTAAGCAAGCATTGTATAATTCAGCTGATTCCGAATTTGAATAACAAATGGATAATGGGCCTTGAAATTTTGATCACATGACTGTGCTCTCAACCAACCAACATTCGGGAATCCGTGTAAACTTCAAAGTGAGAAATTATATACAATTATCTGTCAAAGATGTGTTTAACAAATTATGTGGGACCGGTGGGATATGTTAGCTTCTGATGACTCTTGTTTATGATTTGTGCTTGGGAAACATCTGAACATCTATGCTATGTAATAAACAATGTGTGTTTTACAAACAATTACTTAGTCATTGCTGAAATTATGTTTATGGGTTTTTTTTTTTTTTAAATTTAATATATTATGATATTTATATATGTGAATAAACAGTTTTACAGCTTACAACTTATTCATGTCTCTTATTTCTGATGTAGAAGTTTTGGCACATTAATCGGACTATTCAATTTTTATTTGAGGTAATCACCATGTGCAGTTGACCATGAACTGTGTTGTTTTAGTCTGTAGAAGTTATGGCATGTAGAGGTTTGGGAGGTTACCGTTCAGCTCTCTAGAAACATCAGGGCCGTGTTCAAGAGAGGTTTCAAAGTAATCGCTCTTGAACGCGATTGCTCAATGTAGCGCTACGTAGCAAGGCGAGCAAACTTCGAGGAATTTGCACTGTGTCGTTCAAGAGAGAGTGAGCGCTACCTTCGTGAATACCGTACTGTCAGGAACAAGTAAAATGCGACTTGTAAGCGAAGCAGCAGGCCTATTTGATAGGTAGAAAAAAAACACTTAGAAAAGAGTATTAATTATTCTCAACGGTTTTGGTCTTGAATTAAAAACATATGCGACCAACGTAGAACAATTGACATCTATATCAGAGATTGGCATGATTACTTCAAAAATGTATTCTCTTCTTCAGGTAGGACTTCGACTTTAATTAATTCATAACCATACGGAGCGTAGACGAAATCACAAATAATGTTTGCAAATGAAATTCGTGATTCGCCTATTAGCACAGGGGACTTTTTCAAGAATTCCTCGGATATTTTGCTACCATATTTAGAATGTTAATGTTCAACTTATCCTGGAAAATTGAACAATTCCCGAGACATGGTCCCACTGCCCCGATACATAAACAAGGAAATACGCACGATATGAACAATGACAGACTTTCATTCAACTAAACATTTTCGGTAAATATTCACATATATTATTAAAGAGAGGTTTCAAAGTAATCGCTCTTGAACGCGATTGCTCAATGTAGCGCTACGTAGCAAGGCGAGCAAACTTCGAGGAATTTGCACTGTGTCGTTCAAGAGAGAGTGAGCGCTACTTGAGCGCTACATTAAGCGATCAATGAGCAATTTAAGCGCTCGCTGGTATGGAACGGAGTCCTGACTTTCCCCATGTTCAAATATAGTAAGTCTATATACACATTTATTGTTTCCTTTATAGAAAAAGTTGTCATTACCATCAGAGGAAATTCCATCACAAAATTGTCAATACTACAAAATCTTATAAGAGGACAAAGTTTTTTATGGTAATGACTTAAATTCTGCCATTACAGTCACATTCAGACAATACCATCACTGCTAGTAATGCCCATGATGTTTATTAAAGTGATGCAAATTATTGCATATTGTTTGCGGATTTTGATTTGACTTATCACACTTACACCGCACAACAATTTGTGACATGTAACTGCTTCTAAGTAATGAATTCTATGATTCTTAGTTAATGAAAATATAACTTATGTTTCCAATTAGAATGAACTGAATGACATTGCGACCATATCGCTGTATTTTAATGATGTCATATTAATAAATAGATTAATTTACATCACATACATATAATTTTAAGCATAGAGAGATAATTTGTGTTCAAATTTTTAAAAATTCAAATAAAGTGTATGTAAGTTTATATTTCATTTATTACAGATAAGAACTGAAAAATGGTAATGGAAACAAATTGTTTTGCTTAATTTCAATATTTCAAATGGGCCTCTCTTTGTGAAATCACCACAATTATGTATCATTATCTTTAAACAATAACAAACACTTGTCACGTTGAAATATCGATGCAGATAGTAAATTTACGTTAAATAAAATTAATAATTCATAAACTATTTGGTCAATTAATTCACGTGCCCGTTAAAGTGTAAGTGTTTCTTAAACAGTTTTCCATCCTTTTCAAAATATTTTGAAGTTTTTGAAATAAATGATGTCAATCAATCAATCAACAGCACTTGTTTCATGAACATGAAAATGTAACTAACCCGTGATGCAACCTATAATTAAAGGGAGGGTTCTATCGGGGTATTTTTCACCACTTGCTTGATAACGGTGCTAGTATCTGCATCGAAACGTCGCACTCATATCAATAAAGAAGTTGACTATCCATAGAACTTGTTCTTATTTAGGATATTCTTGTTTACACAAATTGCTAATAATACACGAATTCAACACAGTCAAATTAAAAGATATAAATTAATTAAATATTTTGATGATTTTACATTTCACAACTTGATAAAAAATATAAGCGCACATTTGTTGAAAAATCAAAAATATAAGAACTGAGGTCATTCATCGACGCTGCGAGTGGGGAACATAAAGGTGTTTCATCGTGTAATATTTCAAAAACGACTGAATAAAACCGTAGGATCATTCAATGCACACTTTATGTACAAACATGTAGTATATGATAAACAGAGTATGATAGCAGTGTTTTCGAATCGCATCCTGTATCAGACAAAGAGTTGTTTTTTGGGATGCAACCAAATGAGATATGAAAACACCCACACGTTCATCCGGAAATTTTCTTCGCCTGACTGAACTTTATATTTCTAAAACCATCTAAGCTTAATATATCATGCCAGAAAAATATATCATATGCCCTGTGTATATCTATGATTATTGACGATGATGTAGCAACATTTAGAATGCTCCTAACAAAACTCAAGGTTTTGGGGGAATTAATCTCGCCAAAATGACATGACATTTTCACTAACTAATCTTAACGAAAATACTCACGTGGATGAAAGCTCTCCGGAATGTACTGTCCATGTATTGTATTAAAACTTGGAGGAGAGTTATGGGCGTTTTTATTCCAAACAGGGTGAGACATGTTTTCTTCTGCCCGTTATGAGACTACCGTATGGTACTCGTTTAACCCCCAGAATCTCTTCTCGGCACTCTCATACAGACAGACAGATTCTCTCTCTCTCTCTCTCTCTCTCTCTCTCTCTCTCTCTCTCTCTCTCTCTCTCTCTCTCTCTCTCTCTCTCTCTCTCTCTCTCTCTCTCTCTCTCTCTCTCTCTCTCTCTCTCTCTCTCTCTCTCTCTCTCTCTCTCTCTCTCCTCTCTCTCTCTCTCTCTCTCTCTCTCTCTCTCTCTCTCTCTCTCTCTCTTTAATTAAAAACAATGCTTGATCAAAGTTAATATTTCACTTAATTCAAAATATCTTTTTCAAAGTCAACATTTTATTTAAGTTAAACTTTCACAAAAGTCAATAAATATTTTCAAAGTCAACATTTCATCAAAGTTAATACCTGATCAAAATCAACTTTTCACTAAAATCAAAATATCTTTTTCAAAACCGAAATGTCACCAAGTTCAACATTTCACACATTTTTGTTTTAACTGTAGGCATTATCCACAAAATAACGGGTCATTTCACTATGATGAAAGGTTGAAGGATGTAAAAATCAGAACCACTGGTCCATAAACTTGTTTGTTTAAATCGTCCCTGTAGGCGTTAGTAGACTCCACCGACGGATCAGAACTTTATTTCACTCCAGGCTATAACAGGAGAGGGTATAACAGGAGAACAGTTTTGGATGATGGCGGACACATGTATTACTTTTCTAGACACTAATAATCATGTTTAAAAATTTAGCTAACTTACACAATACGCTTATTTTATGACAATTAAATAATACAGTGGTTTTATGTACAGATGGGTTTTTATTATGATACTAATGAATTACTGATTTTTTTTAAAAATATAGTTTATAAATTAGTTCCATTTAAATCTAAACAAAGAAAGTGTTTTGAAATATGTAAACTCGTATGTCTCTAGCTAATTGATTATTGAAAATACCAAAGTCTCTTACAAAATTGCATATTCTCAGGTTAAAACTTGAATGGACGATATTGGAAACTAGTACATACATTGTTTTAAAACAGAAATAAAGAAAACTGATAGAGAATCAGTGAAGTATTTGGTAGAAATGATAAGATATAACATTTTATTGTCAAGAAATACCTGGGGGAAGGGGTCATGTGTTTTGTATCCGTGATGAGAGGTGTTCAAGACCCAACCCACCCTCATAATCCCATGGCCAGAAGAA